>VWZG01005816.1:807522-895191 GCA_013396735.1 Grallaria varia | reverse complement strand
AAGAGGATCAGTAGTTGTGTGAATTTTTCTAGTCCCCTGCCCCTGGTTCAAGTGTCCCTAATAAGTCAACCTATGAAACTTAAGAGCAATAGCTGGGTTTAATTCATGTTTAATTAAACCACTCACTCTTCTCACTAATAAGCACCTCTGTGTTCCTCACTCCTTGTAATAGGATTGTGGTTTCACAGGCACCACCATCAACAACAGGTGAGTACTTTTGTTTTTCCAACTAATGAGCATTCCTCTTGGGAAAGTAACAGCCATCCAAAACAGACTCCTTTTCACTGTGAAAATAATTTATTTAGCGGAGGAACTACAACATTTACTTGGATGATGGTGCACAGACAGAAGCAAAATTGAAAGATTTGCTGCTGAATAGAAATGGAAATCTCAACACTTGAAAAGGGTGGCTGCTATGGCACTGATTATGGAATCACAGAATTGCCAAGGCTGGAAAGACTTCTATGAGCATTGAGTCCAACTGTTAACGCTGCATCGTTGTATGTCAATCCTAAACCATGCCCCCAAATACCACATCCACATGCACTTTGAACACTTACAGGGATGGTGATTCCACCACTTCTCTGGGTCTCCTGTTCCAACGTCTAACCACCCTTTCTGTGAATAATCTTTTTCCCAATAGCCAATCTAAACCTCCAGTAATGCAAATTGAGGCCATTCCATCCTGTTACCTGGAAGAAGAGACCAACCTACACCTCACTACCACCTCTTTTCAGGTAGTTGTAGAGAGCAAATAACCTTGCAGATGTCCCTGGATGAGTGACTTTTGTGTGTAGAGCAACCTCATGAATGCACAGGGGCTCGTTCATAAAAACTGCAGGGGAAGGTTTGAAGTGAGAGTGGAAGGAGTTAGAGATGGACTTAGGAAGGCAGCACTTCATAGGTGCTTTTATCTTTGACCACGGCTAGAGCTCTGGGTACTTTGGATAAATGGGCTTAAAAGTTCTGATTTGGAAATGCATTCAAACTGAACTTTCAGGCTTGGCAGACAGAGTGGATTTGTCCTTGGTTTGGGAAGAATAGCCCTTGGAGCTCCAGAGGGAAAGAGCAGAAAAACAGATGGAAGAAAATTAATTCAATAAAAATAAATTAGACCTTTTAAACAGTATTGTTTTTAATATTTATGATGCAAAGAAGATTTGCATTTTGCTGTCAGTAAAGTATATGTCTCCATTTGACCTTCGCTCTCTAAGTGAATGCTTTATTCAGCCTGAATGGCAGATATTTTTCTGTCTTTTCATGGACATTTCAAGAAAACCTGGATGCTGCTAATTTTTTATTGACGTTGTAAAATGATCCTTGATGATAAGAAAATGGTAATATTTGCTCATACCACATGACTGGATCAAGGCAGCCAATGATCTGTATCTGGGTTGCTACAGTGTGATGTATTATACTTCATACAATTTGCTGCAGGCAGAAATCTTAATTAAGACCTTTCCTGAAGAGTGACCTTCAGGGACTGCATTTTTTAAATTGGTGTAAAAATAGACAAATGCCCTAACAGCACTGGAGGAGTTGTTGAAGAGTGCTAAATGTACATTTCCCCATCAACTCTATACAAACAATGATTATTTGCTGCTTTTATCGAATGAGCTGTGTGGTGTTTTCAGTAAACAATCAGCCTTAATGTGTACGGAAAGAGATTTCAGCTTGATGTGCAGAGCTCAGTTATGCAGCTTCTCCTCCACTTTCAATGCAAGCTGCACGTCTGATTTGAGAATATACTCCCCTGGGCTCTATTCATCCATATTTTACCATGCTCATGGCTATTCACTGTTTTGGGATCCCTCTAATTAGCTCGCCACATGTGGTGTCTTGCTCAGCTTTCATCAATAATCCCCCGTACTCAGTACGCACTGGCATCTGGGTGGATTTGGATGGGAAAGAAAGGGATTGTAGACAGCACTTAAGAAGCAAACTAACCCTACTCACAATAAAGTGTTTGGAACAGTAGGTACAGCCATGAAGAAAGCAGGGGGATGCATGCAAGTGTCTCCAGGCTGCTTCACTATGAATTCTCAGCTGAAACATCCTTATGATGCCAGACATCCTTATTTCCTCCACCCCAAACAAACTGCCAAACCTCTGGGCGGTTTGTGCTCTGGTAGTACAGGAGCTAAGGCCACCAGCTTCACCTCCTGCTGTAGATCCAGGCTCAGATTTGATCTCCAGAGACAGCAGGAGAAGGTGTGAAGTGCTGGCACCTCTATGCCCTTGACAGGGCTATGGCATGTCATGGCACACACTCTCAGCAATATTGGCTCCAGGCTGGCTCTTCTGCTGTCCCCAAAACTGCTGCCTCAGCTGAACAGATTTTGGAGACTAGCTGACAGACACAACACATCAATATAAGGAAAGCTGATTCCAGTTGCCACAAGTTGGATAAGCCACTTAAATTTTGAAGACAAAATATGCTTTCAAAGTAACTTTGGAAAAGCTTTTGACAGAAGTTATCCCCACCCTGCTCTACAACGCAGCTTTCTTCACGGGCAAAGTTGAAATGAAATAGCTGCTGGAGCTTATAGAGAGCTCTTGTCAGAGACCCAGCTTTTGTCTGCTTTTTTTTGACAGCCAGAAAAACCCTGAGTTTTTAAAGCTAAAGTCTATTGTGAGAGGTACAAACCAGACTCTTGGCTAGACTCACACAGCCTATTTCCACTGAAATAAGACTGTGCTATGAGTTTACACGAGCCAAGCGACTGGCTCTACCGAGGAGAACTACATATTTTCAGGGAGTGCTGCAGTCCAGGAGGTGAGGGCATGGCGCAGACAGAGGAGCCTGAGCTGCCCAGTGGCTGACCCCCGCTGCAGTCCCCATGGGGATGTGCTGCACAGTGGTGGCACTGGTGGCGCCAGTCCAGGAGTGGTCCCCAATGCTCTGCACAGTGTACTTGGAGCACCAGCTCCTGTCCAAGCAATTTGCATGAAATGCTTCTATTGTCCTGTGCTCACAGTTCTTACCATTGTGTTTTTCCTTAACTACTAACCTGCAGGTCCCAGAATCTCCAGCCTGGTGGGGTTTCTTCCTGGGGTAACTGGAACACTGTGTCAGGTGGGACAATTTCTCCCCCAGTTCTGTTACCACTTTTCAAACATGACCTGAGGAAAACGACCTCATCTCACTGTTACACTCTCCCAACCTACAAAACAGAGCTAATTTGGTTTATCTGTGGGAAGCAGGGAAAGGCCTAATGCTTGCCAAAGAGCTTAAACCTGCTCAGATGCAAGATGCAATAGATGCTCAGGATGATCACAATCTTTCTGAAACACCGGACTGCAGAGCTTGCTAAATGGCCCCAGCAAAAGCCTTGGCAGAAACAACAGATAGCAAGTTATCCATTCTTACCAGCGGGATGTCCTGTGGCATCCCTGCCCTCCTGCCACTGCAGAGGCAGAGGGTGAGTGCTCCAGCACGAGTGTCATGACCTCACACCGCTCCCTCCACACAGTGAGCTGTACCCAAAACAGCTCCTCGGCTCTGCTCCAGGATGCTCGACTGGCAGAACCGCGAGCTAAGGAAAAATAAATAATGAACCAAGGAGACAGCTCGCTCGCTGCCTCACACATCGTCGAGGAGATAACAGGCCAATGCGTATAATGATCTGCGCTGAATCATTTGCCACGTTGGTATCAGGAGCTCTCAGCTTCACTCAAGGGCTCTCTCATCCAGACTGCATGTGAGATGACAGTGTTAATACATCAACGCCTGCCACGGCGGCTGTAATGAAATCTGTCAGTGTTGCCCCTGCACCAAACACTACTTAAAAAAGCAGATGTGTAGCTCAGATTCAGTTTATTACTGTCTGAACCTTCCTCACTTACAAAATCAAAGGGTGATTAAAGGTGTAAATCCCTAGCTACAGAAAGTTGTAGTGGCTGTTGCTGCAGCTTGGAGCACAGCTGAAACACTGTCTGGAGCCTGCTGCTCTATAATAATAATAATAACAACAACAAAACAACAATAACAACAACAATATTTTCAAAGACCCCCTAAATATTATTATTAATATTATTATTATAGATTTTCAGAGACCCTCTAAGTATTTCAAGATCTTTAACAGAAACCTCATAAATCAAAATAGCTTGACTTTCTGCAATTATACTGTTTGAACAGTGTGGTATAACTTGGAGAATCAAACCACTGTTTAAGCAGTGTGCTGTGGCTCAGAGCTATGCCTGTTTTACCACTTGACCAGTGTAAGTCACCTTAGGTAACGTTTTTGTGAGTGTGCAGTACTTTTCAGAACATGAATCCTGATAACAACAAATAAGCTTGATGCAGTTCTGAAAATAAGACAAAGTCTCCTAAAAATTTCTCACATTTCCAGAATGAATGACCTCATCTGAGCTAGTTATTATGGGTTTCCTTTGCTGTTACTGGACAGAAACAGGGTATAAGCACAATGCATTTGTGTTCCCTGACATAATTCTTTGCATCCTCTCCTGAATGAGAAAGGCACTAGAAATGCCAGATTCTTCTTGTTGACTCAAGACAGCTCCAGTGGTGAAGTCTGCATGACAGACATCTAATATTAAGTTAAATGCACTCATGCCCTTTGTGTCCTGCTGTGCAACAAAGATAAAACACTTCCCATCCCCTCAGCATCAGTTCTCTCTGCTCAGGTCTGTCCAACCCTCTAAGTTTGCACTATGCACACAGCATGCCCCATTCTTGTTTCAGGTTCTCCAGGGTGCAACACTCAAAAGCAGCAGGAACAAGTCCTAAGGAGACAACTGTCAGACACTAAGGACAAGATATCTTGCTGTCTCAACCTACACTCTATGACTTTTTCTGTGGAAGAGGCAAAATTTCAAACAAAAGAAATGCTCTTTTCCTTTCCCCTGTCCTTACAAGGCAGAACAAACTCTCCAGCAGCTCCCCTGTGCTGCTGAATATGGGTAAAACCATCTTGTTGGGCCATCTGCCTGTCCTCTGCAGCATGTGAGGAAAGCCTTGCTCTCCATCCTGAGCAAAGTGATGAGCAGGAAGATAAAAAAGTTTTTCTTCTCATACCTTGTGTATTCTGGTAATTACAGCAAGTCAAATGGATTCAAGTAGAGGGTTATTTTGGTAATTGCTTATCTCTAAGGTATAAACCAGTATATTACATACTATCTATAAATTAGGATTCAAAAGAAAAACATGTGTTTAATTTTGATTTTAATTGCATTTTTACTTCAAACATCTATTTTTCTCCCTGGTGCAAACAGACCTGAGCAATCTTGCAGAGATCAACAAAATCTTCCACAAATGCCAGGCATTTCTCTCGTGGTGGTGCTTGGCTTTGTGAGCATTTAATCTACTAACTTTGACAGAAAGAGCAGTCTAATTGCTACAGCCTGCTTATTTTTAAATCAACAAATATTTACTGCACACTGCATTTTAAAAGATACAATTATTAGTGTACCTCTGTTTGATTACCAATGACACAGTAATAATACCAGCACTGGTGAATTGTAAGTGAAAATAACCCTTTGTTCTCATTTTTCTTATCAGTAGACTATAACAGCACTCATGGGGACAATAACCTATGAAATAGATTAAAAGCCTGTTAAATGCTATTTTCAGCTTGGCAGATCACCAAACTCTAGCTTACCCTTAAGCTCTTTTTCCTTTTAAATATTCCTCTTAGTATAGCCATGTGACAACAGTAATGTGCCATTTCACAGTGATTAAGTAACTGCACAAACAAGAGGTCTTAGGTTTATAAAATGAGTGGAGCTGGTCTCATAGGTGAACAGGACTGTGCTCCAGGAAAGACACCAAGGCTTCTGGTAGAGGATGTAGTGGTCTAATTTACAGGTTTTTGCTCTGGAAAATTCTGGTCTAGTGACTAAAGAAGGGGACCCTGTTGGTTTCCTATTTCTGGTTGAAGTGCTGAACTATCTCTTTTGCCTCCAATCTTCCCTTTTTACAACACTAGATTCAGGTTAGCAGGGAAATAATTCACATTTTTTCGCGGAATAATTCTGAGGAAGTTTCCAATGTTATGAGTGCTGAGGGGAGTTATCAGTGGGAACGATGCAGTCCAGGGCCTTCCTCAATGTGACAATCTGCTTTTCCAAACCTCCACTGACTTGGGACTACTTTATCCATCTGAACAGGAGAACAATAGAAAAGAATTAAAAAAACCAACTCCAAACTCAAAGCATTAAAGGAACCAGGAAACTGCAAAGAGCGCCCAATGCTGTAGGAGGGAGTATTTTGAAGGAAACAGACGGGGAAGACAGGGAAAACACAAGTTTTGGGTAAAGTGGGAAAAGGAGCTTTAGTGCCCACGAGGGAAGAAGGGCAACAGCACAGGTAGACTTGCACTGCTCTGCTGGATCAGTTGTTATCACAGGGTAGATTGTGTATCTATTCAGACATGGGACAGATCTGTCAAGGACAGCACAGCAGGATCTGTGTCTCCGGCTTCCTGCAGTATTTTAACACCTTTGCTTCTGATGAGAACCGCCCACTTTGAGCTCAGGAACTGCTCCTGAAGAAAGCTTGGTTGGAACTGTAACCTTCAACTCCCATTCAGCCTCTTTGCATGAAAACAAACGTGTAGATAAAATCCCAATCATTTCTGAATTGAATGGGTGGGAGGAAACATAAATAAAAACTATCCCGGCTCTTACTGCCTTCTGAATAGTTGGAAATAAAACTAAAAAAAGTATGTGTATTTATGGACATTTTTTTGTGAATTAAAAAAAAAAAAATTAAATTGGAAATTATCATCTGACTTCCATCCTAAGCAGAAGTAGCCTTTCCACTTTTTGTTGTATAAAGTCCTATCAACCTCTAACTGAAGGGACAAGAAGAGCTCATGAAATCTTAAGCTGTAAGAAAACCACTCCTCTATTAGAATTTCAGATTGCTTATAGGCACAGAGATCTCTCACACACCTGCACGTTTCAAAAAACAGGAATGTGGCCAAGACTAAGAAATTCCTGTTTATCCCCACAAAACTCCGCTGCCTTGAGGAGATCAACACGTGGAAAGAGGACCAGCATCCAAGAGCCCTGAAGGCACTCCATCTTCCTCAGCAGTGCCTCAGCCCTAAGTCGTTCCTGGAGGTGGTTCCTCAGGCTCCTGAGCTGGAACAGGAGCACTTTCCTTTAGAACTAGGCCATTATGTTCTCTAACAGAACACACATAAAACATTATTCTCCTTTTTGTATTCTTCCTTGCTTGCTGCTGAACTGTGATACTCCCCCGCCAACTTTTTTCTCCCTTCCCTTTATCTCTACATCCATATTCAATGTCATATGATTTTTAGCATTTGGCTGGATTTCATGCTTAAATAGGTTTCTAGTGTAACCAGTATCATGATACACATACACACAAAATAAATAAATAAAAAAATAAAAATCAAGCCTTTATGTCCGTGTATCATTTGTATTGCTACTGAAAAACAATTTTTTTGAGGACATGACAGGTATTTTAGCATTTTATTGCATTTCCTGCTCCAGTTTCACTGTGCATAGGACAGATCTGCAGTAGAAAAGAAAGGAGATAGTCCTGCAGCTTCACAGAGGCCCAGTACTGGACAGGATGCTCCAGGCTGGAATTTTGAAGGAGTTGTTGAAGGTCAAACCGCAAAACTCCATTGTAGCTTTAAAACAGATGGTGCCTTAAGGCCCTAAATGGAATATTTCTGCATGTGACATTTTAATGCACATCTTCAGGTTTTTGCTAGTTTTCTGAAATCCTAGAATTTCACTTTGAGCTGCAGGTTGAAATGAACTGGAAATATAAAGTGAAACTCAAATGAAAGCTCTAACTTTTACCTACTTTCAGAAGAAAACTTCAAATCCCACTAGACCCTTCTGCGAAGAATGTTTCTGAAGTAAAAGCTTAGTTCTCTTTCCCTGGTGTATGCTATTATTTTTGTGCCTTAATTTCACCCATTTGCTAATATCCCATAAGGAAGCACACTTTTCTGTAAATTGAGATGACCTGGTTAGGGAGACGGTGTTTGCAGTTAAAGCATCAATATCACAACTCTGAAACTGAATCCTATTTTAAGTGTATTCCTGGTACTTTGGGAGAAATTGAAGATACATTATTTAATCTTCCTTTGGTTTTTCTGTGATTTGTGATACCAGCATCCTGGGTTTATAACCACAAGGGTGCTGCGAAGTCACTGAACACACCAAAGTTCTGCAAAGGAGTCAGGGAAAACATGCAAAGGTTCATCATAAGTGGTGACCTGAGCACTGGTATAGGAACATAAGACACGTCAGCTCTATTCTGAGCATTACTTTTGCTTTTCTGATTCACTATCATTTTTTATTCAGAGCCTCATGAAGTTTTTTGGAAAAGGCTGAAGGAGCCCTGAGCCTGAACTCTAGCTATTGTATAATCACAGAGAAGGAGAGTTGGGCCTTGAGAGGTCACCTAGTGCATTTCTCTGCCTCCTACTATTCCAGAGTAAATTGTATTTTTCTGAAATTATTTTTAAAAGACTGATCCAAAAAGTCTTTTTTTAAAGTCTTTTTTAAAAGACTGATCCAAAAAGCCAGTGTAGGATTTTCTCATAATGCCACATAGATCATAACTGTCTTAACAGGACTTGGGTACCTGCGTGACTCTGATGGCTGGAATGTGAACATCGTAGTCAAACTGTGAACATTTATAATTTGAGCCAAAACAGTGGGTTATCTACCCACTCATTCTTAAAAACATAAACCAGCAAGGAAACCCCAGCCCCAGATGATTGCAATCAGTTTGCAGCTTCCATTCCTAGGGAAAGACAAGCTTTCCTTGCCTGAAACGGGACAGATGGCAGCCCTATAGGTTGCCACTCCACAGTGCCTCCGAGCAGAGCTCTCTCTACTGTAGCTGTTGTTACAGCAGCATATGTTTGGGAGATGCAAGCTGGTTTCCCTGAATCTAGCACTCTAACACTGCATGCTGGGCATCCACGATTCATTACTTGCCTTCCAAGACTCTCTCTGTTTTCCTTTTTTTATTTTTTTTTTCTTTAAAGTGAACTTTTGTTTACCAGAGATAGAAAAGCACAAACAGAAACGAGTGTGTACAGATAGATGTGTGTCTGTTCTTTGTATATTCTGTAATATGTGTAGCTGTACCAAGAATTTTACAGGTGTTGGTCTCAAATTCAAGTCTTCCAAAAACAAATGGAGTCACAGTTATTAGGCCCTGATAAGAGTTTTGGAAATCCATGATTTTCAGGGGCATCAGAGAAGCCATTGCAACACCAGGGAGCACCCACACTCTCCTGTTCATTACCGCATGAATAAAACCAGATGTCTCCTTAGTTGCATGACCAGGAGGACAGTTCTAGCTCCCAGAGCTCAGCTCTGGACATTCCCAGGGTGGATGTCTAAAGTTAGATGAAACATGTAGTGTTCATTGCTGTGCAATTGCACATGGATAGTAGCCCAGATTTCTTCTGGCTACCCAAAGTGATTTTCATCCAATGCTATCTCTAAGCAGTTTGGAGTGACCACTAGGACCTACCTTCATTGACTGGACCTGAACAAGCATCTCTGAAATGTCCCCCAGGACTTAGAGTGCTGGGTTTAGTACAGGTGACACTTGCTCAAGCATTCCATGAGGAAGTCTATTCTGGGAAGAAATATTACAGTGTCTCAGCCAGTCTGAGCGATAAAATGTTGAAATACTGTACTCCCCTGCAACCACGAGTCTCCCCAGTGCTAACTTCTGACAGTGTGACAGCAAAGTTAAGGCCCAGCACCTTTAGCTGACAGATGACCTTTAGCTGACTAAAGCTCTGGTAAGTTTATTCCTGAGCCCCAGAAAACAAAACCAGGCTTATGAAGATTTGCAAAGGCCACGAACATACTGTTCCTGCAGATTTTTTGGAGCAGGGTTTTTTTTACTCACAAATAGTAGCAAAAGCTATTCTGGTAATACTCTGTGAAAAACAGGGCATTAAATTGGTGTCATTTTAGTGGATTAGTACTGTCACATCAGCTGCCACAGCTTTCCGCCTATGTCATCAACTGTGCTGCTGCCATTCGCTGTCTCCATCACATTGCAATAGCTGCAGACTTTACAGTTTAAGGTGGAGTCAAAGGCAAGACATGTTCTGAATGGATCCTAAAATAAAGAGGGAAATGCTGCAGTTAGAACTATAAAAAGGAGGTAAACTCATGCGGTTTGGGCAGTATCAATGCTAGTAAGTGTTAGAAAATTTTTTCTTAAATGCATTTATTTGCATCAAAACAAAGTGAATTCTGTATACTCTATACTATTAGAAGGATGAGTGTGATGAACTTTCTGATGCTTTCTATGTGGGAGAATATGAACCATTTTCTATGGCATTTATGACTAATATCTTCTAAGCTGGGGTCTGTATAATACCAGGGGACTCATTTTGAAGCCTTGGGCGTGTTTTTTATGCGTCAGTTGTCCAAAGATGTGAATGACTCACAGAGGAGTTTCAGGTCCTCAGAAGAGCTAATTATTCAACCTAAATCCCTCCAATGTGTTTTGACTCTTCTAGTATCAACAAAAGAGTCCTTTTTATCTATCTTTTATGATTCCAGAGTACAGGGACTAAATGAATGCAAAGTATTATTTCTATAAGGATAAAATTTTATATATGAAGGAGATACAATTCCTTCACCTATTTATGATGTCTTAAAATAAAACAAAATTATTTGAAGTTTACATTTGAGCAAAAATACGTAATCTACAACTTAAATGGAATTGAAAGTCTATTTGGGCTGGAAGGAGAATGGCCCTTGAAGACTGCGTCCAGGCCTTTCGACTGCAGTAAGCTGGAATAGAGAACAGTCTATTACCAAAACAAGCCTTTAGCTGCAGAATGGGGGTGGGAATATCTCATTTCATATAGGGGTTGGAAACGTGTTGAAACAATGACTCTTTCTACATGAAAGAGTAGCAAACTTTTCTAGCAAACTGCTAAGATATGGAAACATTTAGTTTGATGAAGACTTTATTTATATACAACCTATACTTCTCAGGAATTTCCCTAACCTTGTTTCAGGACAAACTGACATAAAGGGATAGAATTTTTAACAGGATGAGAGGAAATGGCCTCTCATGGAAATGAGAGGAATGGAAAAGTGGTGCCAGGGGAGGTTTAGATTAGATACTGGGAAAAATTTCTTCACAGGAATGGTCTTCAAGGATTGAAACAGATTGTCCAGGGAAGTGGCGAAGTCACCATCCCTGGAAATCCTTAAAAAATGTGTGGACATGGCATTTGAGGACGTGGTTTAACAGTGAACATTGTGGTGGTGCTGGGTTGATGGTTGGACTCAATGACCTTAAAGGCCTTTTCCAACCTTAATGTTTCTATGATTCTGTGATTCTATTTTGGCATCCCAGCCTTGAGGCCAGGAGAGTGGGAGTTCTTGGCTTCCAGGCCATTGAAACAAACAGCACCACTGCTTCCAGGAAAGTCCAGGAGAAACCTGTAATGGTGGGGAAAGGCAGATTTCAAATGGGTTCAGACACACTGCTCGCCTTGGTTCAGCCAGGGCTCTCACACCTGTACTCCTCAATCTAACAGCACCATCTACCAATTCTTCATTAATCACGATATTCACTCTGTCTTCCTCAGAGAACTTGAATCAGGCCCCAAATTTGGCTTAATCAAATACATTTTTAGCATTTAAACCAGATTTCTTTTTCATGAACCTTCAAAACTAATTCTCCATTCCCTTTCACTCAAACCTGTCCCCTATTCATATGTTTTTATTTCTTTTTTTGTCACTCATAGCCACCAGAGGAGATGTCTGGATGTTTTAGCTCCCTGCTGAGCTCAGCCTACACAACTCCAATTGTTTTTGCACTGCCAGCCTATCTGCTGCACAAGATAAAGTGACTTTGCACAGTCCCAGCTAAATGTGTATTCAGAGAGAGGTGTTTAATTTGTTTTACAGTCATAAATTCCATGGAATCCAAAGTCTCTCAAAATGGTTTTCAATTTGCATATATATCCCCCTTCTGTTTCTCCCCTCTTAGTATTTGTTTAGTTTTTTTCTTATTTCACATAAACCTTAAATATAACAGTAATTTTCAGTTCAAGAGAGGAAATAACATTCCATAATTTCTGGTCAACCTTTGGTGAGGTATGGGGTGAGGAAAGGATTTACTGAGTTACATTAAACGTTAAACAGCTTCGCCCTTATCTTGTCTCCCATTGCTTTCTTCTGATTGAAGACGTCTTACCAAAATGATCAATTTTCTTCCCAGTTCTAATGTAATTTAGTGTTTGCTATTGTTTTTAACAAAAAAAAGCATTCAGTACCAGGAAGTTCCTGCCACACAGACCTACTCACATTGACCTGTGTCTTGCAAGCAATGGGATGGATTCAGAGAAAACTGCAGGATGAAGATGGATATTCATCTCCTATGCCTGCAGCTGTACCCAGCTACAGACCTGTGTTCCAACACCTGAACACAGCAAGGCCAATATTATTGTCAGACAGGCACTTAATGAAGCTTTTGAATGCATTGTGAAAATTGTCTCTGATTATGACACTTGTCTGAGCCAACAACCTCTTGCCTTGCAAATGATGAAATGCTTTCCCAGTACAACACTGTGCTGCAGTAATAAAACGTTAAAGCAAAATCCTCATAATAATCTTTGGGAAACTTCTATTTAAAAATGCTTTTACGTCTTGTATTTTTGCTATTTCCTAATCCTCCTTATTGAGACACATTAACCAAATTATTCCCTACCCAGACAGTGTTACATAGGGTTACTGTTTCACCACTTGAGCTTTAAGTCTGCTAATATTAGAAGGCAGCAGATTCTCTTACATTCCTCCAAAACAGATTTTTTGGTTTTTTGGGTTTTTTTTCCTGGGAAGAACTGGAATTTTTCTTGAGTTTATATACCTGTCTTTCGCCAATATTCTATTTTCTCCTCTCCTTTCCCTCCAGAGTGTGAGTTTTGGAAGTCACATCTTGAAAAAAGTATTTTATATGGTTCTATACCTTATTCTAGATGTTATCAGGAGCATGGCTGATTTGATGTTTAGCCTTGACTCTGATTCAAGGTCCATTTAGAAGGTCCTGTCATCTCTGCTGAAGTCTTGTTCTGATACCTGTCACCTGTTCTTCCACAGAACTTCTTGCCATAGATGATTATTGCCACAGGTAATCAGCACAGTGAGAAATGGGGTCAAGGAAACAGTCAAGATCCAGACAGTGGAAAGCCACGAAACTAAAGATCTTAATAATAAAAGACAGTACTGAACAAGGGGCCAAGGGTGATCAGCTCTTATAAATCTGTGTTGCTGATGTGACAGGTCACCATGTGTTGAACCATCTGGATCCTCTTTATCTTGTTCTCCACCAACTCCTCTTACAGTAATGGTCAGTAATTTAACACAAAGGTGACAAAGAGGAGGTTAGTTGATCTTCCTGCCACATGGCAGCAAAAGATGCAGTCTCTGGCTTAGCTAGAACAAGGCATTTCTACCTTGGATGTGTCTTGAGCACTCAGGGGCAGCAAAGTACACAGGACCTGGCTGAGACGGAAATCCCTTAAAGGATCACTTACACTAAGAAAAACTTTTGTCCTAACCAGTTCTTTAGCATTTTTACTTCTTCCCACCTGCACCTACATGGTTCCTATTTAATGTCTCATTTACTTCAGCCAAGCAATGATCCAGCTGTACCTTAACACAGAAACAGAGATGATGACACAGAAGTGAGTAACCAAGAATTGTGATAATATTGACTTTTGATAGCATCAGTAAGCTAAGAGAAAGAGAAGGCTTTTAAAAGGTTCAATGTTTTGAAGCTTTGACTCCATACACACCAAATCCCAAAGCTATTGCCCTTGAACCCTGACTCCCGACTCCTCCCCAGTGCTGTCAAACTGCCAGACATGGACCATCCTGCCTTGTTCCCAGTGCCCATCCACACACCATCGTGCTTCAAAGAAAGCCCCCCTGAGCCCATACCTTTCCCTTGCTCTTGAAGCCATGCCAGGCATGCTGAGGGACAGGGTGAGAAATGGGACTGGAAAAGCGCAAAGCTCTGGTTTGTGTTCAGAGGCACTGTGAAACACTCAGGGCTAGTTTGACTTACATATTTAGATAGAAGATGAGCTGAGGGCTAAAAGTGGTTCAGAAATGCATAGATTTGGGTTCAGTTCATTTTGAAGAAAATGTAAATGTGAGTGAATGAGAGAAGCGCAGTTTCTGAACAAGACCAATCCATGCCTAGCAGAGAACCGGTCCATTGTTTGAGGGGCGAGCTGCTAAAATAGAAAGAATGCAATTTGAACTGTCATGTATGCAGTACAAAAATTGTCATTTTCACCCAAATAATAAATGAAGTAATTGGAGAAAAAGGAAGCAGAAATACAGCAGTTTGAATGTCAGACTGAAAAATATTTAAAATGAGAAAAGCCGCAACAAATGAGAAGGACTCTATAGGACAATGTAACTGCAGGAAACAATGGGTGTCACCAGGGCTTGGGGTTTTGAAGAAGAGTACAAACATGTAGAATATATGCCAAAGATCCCACCTGAAAATCCCAACAATGACTGCTAAGGACAGGTAGCTCAGCAGGGTGTCATGGTTTTAGAGGATGGATTCTTTCCTGGCCTCGCTGTGATCTTGGGAGAGACTCTTCCTTAAATGTTGCCCCTTCTGTTCTCACTCTTCTAGTCTCTCTTACCTAATGCAAACACTTCTGGGAGAAATGATACCTGTATGAAACCCAGCGCAACACCCGGAGTATGGGCTGTGACCTTTGGCTCTCTTTCACAGCACTAGCAACATTACTGCTGTAACAAGGGAGCTCAGGCCGGGAGCAGGAAAGATTTTTCCTTGAAAAGCTGAGCAGGACTTGATAATTGCACCCCCTGTCACTCATTTCCTTCTCGTCATGCATTAGCCCATCAGTATGCTTCTGTGACTAGCAGTAACAGTGCATTGAAGGAAAATGCCACTTTCCAGGGAGAATGATCAATCTCTTTGACTTTGCCTGTAAACATGTTTCATCAGGGGGTCACTAATATGCTTTTATTGCCTCTCTGTCAGAGATGATGCCATTACCAAGTCTGATAAAGTATTCTGTAGAGGGTTCCTTTTAATTTTAATTTTTATGCGATCATGAGAGACTGTAACCGATAAATTTAGTTCAATGCTTTCTCACTATTAACTAATTCTGAGTAAGTCCGTTGGGGCAGACTGGATACAAACACTTCAAAGAATTTTTACAGGATATTGAAAATGATACTACCCATGGGACAGAGGTTTAAGTACTGAGCTGCTAGTGGTTTCTTTACCATGAAAGCTACAACACTGCTAAATGTCATTTAGTCAAAACATTGTATTCAGAAGGATTTGTAGCACAAGATGACTATTTGCTTTTAACAAATTTGTTGCATCAGGGTGGTTATGTTAGCTTATTTATGGGGGGGAATGGAGTTTGAGAAAAGAGGATGCTTCTTCCCTCAGTTTCTTTCTTGGGGTCCCATCCAGCTCCCACCAAAGGCAATGAGAGTTTTGCTGTAGCCTACAATGGGAACAGTCCCATGATCTCTGAGGGCTTTGAAGTGTTCAAATCCAAACGAAAATACAGGGCTTTTTCAGAGAGAGGGAGGAAAAAAACCCCTCAACTCAAACCCCAATCCAAACAAAAACCTGGAAAAGAAACAAAACAAATAAGGCAACCAAAAAAAAAAGAAAAAGTTTCTTCTAATGGAGGTTTTTTTTTTCCCAGGCTGCTTTCATATCCTATACAGCACCCTAAAAACTAGAACATAGGATGTGAAACCATGGAAACAGCTGGATGCCACAGGAATTTTGAACTACTTTTGTCAAGGTTCAGACTTTGGGGATTTGATTTTTTTCTTAAAGTTTAATTGATTTTTTTCCCCCCACTGAAATCCATATAATACGTTGAGCTTGTTAAATCTATGTTATAGGTCACAGACTAAATTTAATTGGTAGTATTTCTTTTGAGCCTAATTTAAGGGTTGATTTGGCTTTATGGACAGATGCTTAGTTGTAGTAAATCAGTTCAGCTGCAATAGGTCTCTGTTTGCATCAGTAGAAAATATGACCACTGGAGACTCAAATGCCATGCAAAATCTCAGGAAGAACATGAAAAAAAAGCAAGAAATAAGTTCCTTTCTTGTCAGACTGTTTTAATGAAACTTTGTGTAAAGTTAAATATTTTAGAAGGAGGTTATAATACATTGGTAATTCTATTTTCATTTAACCCAAGAAGGTAGGGTTGTCATGAAAATATGGTTATATCTGGTTATATCTGTATATATATCTGGTTATAGGCACTAACAGGAAATAAGCGGCTTATAAACATGATGAGGATCATGAGATTGCTTTGCACTTGCAAATGTGATGTCAGTAAAATGTATTCAGAAACTAGAGTCTCTCCATGCAGCTGTGGAGGTGCATGATCAGTGCGAATGAAATGAAACCTGACAGGAAGATGTGTGTGAAATTCAGCCAAAATGTTTTTAGATCAGGTTTGGTTAAGACTGTTTTTTCCGAATCCAGATGTCTTGGAAAGAAGTACTAGGATACCAGCTAAAACAGTGTAACAAATTCTAGTTCATCAGCTTTTCAAACTCAATCAGAAATTGCACTTCAGAAATTGTCCTGTTTTTTTTTTCTGAGCTACCTGGTAGATGCAAAAGGTAGTGATAAGCTTTTGACTGAAAGAAATGAAACTCATCATCTTTAAGGATCCTCTCCTCACCAGCAAATGTGCAAGGTACTGGAATAGTCCATGGACTAAATGTTAAAATCTTTCATTAATATCCAGTAATGACTAAACCTGTAGTATCAGTAGAGAGTGAAATATAACACAACCTCAGGGTGAGCACAGTGGGTGAAATAACGGGGCCTGGGCAGCTCTGAGAGCTGATCTGTGTATGAGCACCCCCAGCTTCAACCTACTCCAGTATTTACATAGATCCTCAACAACAGTGCAATAAATCTTTCACTGGCGATATGGCACTTATGTCCATTTCCCCTTATATCTATTACCCGAAAAGTCATTTCTGTATACATCATGCTTCAGTTAACTCATCTTGATAGCAATAATGTGGAGTCACAATCTCCTGAGACAAATCCAAACTTCCCACGGCTGGAATATGTATTGGAAACACTCTCTCCTTATATTTTACTAAATACAGGCTTTGACAGCATGAGCCATAGGACTGTGGTGACACAAAAAGGAGCATAATGCTCTAAGTGTGCAAATCAACATTCAAACCTGCCCTTGAAACACTGATATTGCTGGAGGAATTGTATTTAGAATGGGGCTTTCTCCTGAAAAGAAATATTAGGAAGACCATCAGACAGGGTAAAGGTCTTGAAAATAAAGGAGGAAGATGTGTGGAGATACTCCCAAAGATGATAACTCTAGAAAGGATGAACTTCATCAAAATGAACTTCACGGTGGATTCTGATCTCCAGGGAGGAACTGAAGCCTTCATAAAGACTTAAAAGGACTTTGCTTATGTCCTACAAAAAATAGTAGCAGCAACAAATGTGTTTCAAAGATAGAGCTTTATCTATGTTACAGATGGAAAACACTATCCTGAGGGCTACTTTCTCACTAGAGCAGACTTTAGACGCACATGAGCTGGAGCAGAAAGAAGATCTGAATAAAATCTTGGGCTTACAGCAGCACAAGGAGAACTATTCTCCTTCTGCCCAAACACGGGGTAAAAATATTTGCTATGACATAGAAAGTTACAATGCCTTTAAAGAGAAAATACCTGAGGGTTGAAATCTGGTTATGAAAGGAAGTCCTCACTGAAGAAATTAAAATTTGGTGAAAGCTAGTGCATGATGACTGATCTGAGACCAGCTGAAACTGCCATTACACACTCCCTCAGAACTTCTACAGCTTAGTGTTCACAGCCAAGGCAAGATGTTTTGAAGAAGTCCAATCCTCAAGTGACAAAATCCATGATTTTACTTGGAAATTATTTGCTGAAATGGAAAGATCACACTCCAGAATACTGCAATGAATTACTTTCTACTACAGCCTTCTGTCAGCCATGACTGCAGCACCCTGTGTGTCCAGGACAAGAACCACAGCCACACATTCCTGTCAGTTTACACTGAAATCTCATTACATAGTGTGTAAATGTCATATTTCAAGAAACTATTTTAATACACTTCTTCACTTATTCTGAATATTTTTGAAAGTTTTATACAGTCATTAATTTCAAATTATTGTAACATAAGCAGACAAGGAGGATTTTCTGTCTTCAAACTTTAAGAGTTTGAATGAGTTGCAAAAGGTGTGTGTGATCCTCTCATCACAGCTTAGGTTGACTGAATGAAATAAGCAACAGGCTAACTCTCAAAATATAAAGCAGAATTGTTACCAAAATTAACGAATTTCACCTAAGAAAACTGAACTAGCTGAAAAGAATAATTGTATCCCTTTTCTACTACCAGCACATCTAGTTGTTTTCGTTCTACAAAAGGTGTTCTCTGCTCATATCAGATTTCAACAAATTATTCCACAAACCCTTTAAAGAGCAACAGAAAGTGTAATATTTAAAGGAAGAGGACAAATAAAATACATGTTTGCATAAGGTCCAAAATTCAAATAAAGTCAGCAGACACTCTAATAAATTGCAACTGTACTGGAGTGAGCAATTATGACAATACATTTGCTTGATCTTTTGCTTAGTACATCTTGAAAGTCTCCTCCCCAAATGTCCCAGCAGGCTCATCTCTGTTTCAGTTTTGAGCTAGTTATGTCCCCACGCCATCTCTTGCTGTTCTCAGACTGAATTTCTGGTGGGTGCATGAGTTGGGTCTATGATGCCAAGTTTGGGAGCTCTGGCTGCATGGCCATCCACACACCACCATTTCAGGCAGTGGCAGCTCTCCCAGTGGAGACCTCTCTGCTGCTCCGCCTGCTGCTGCTGCCAGGGGAGCAGCACAGCTCTGCCCACCCCTGCCGCTCTCTCTTCTGCTTATGCACAGTGAACTAGCATCAGTTTCCTGGCAGCAAACCAGGAAAGTAGAGGGGAAACAGAAACCACAAATGATTTCCTTCTCGAAAGTTCCCCTAGGACAGTGTAGCTACATTATCTCTCATAGAGTTGGTGTTTGATCTGGTTTAATTTTGAACCAAGTCTTTACAGATACCTGAAATGCCCGTTTAAGAAGCAAAACATCTGTCTAGATGGTGTCTGCACAGCTGACCATGCCTTTAGAAAACAAGATGGACTAGATGACCCTTTGAGGTCCCTTCCACTTCTGTTTTCTCTGACTCGATTTTCTACAACGAAAACTAAAGTGCTTTAACACCATCCACGAGTGAGCACAACTGCCAAGAAAATACACACTGAAGGGAAAAGTCTCCTTTGACTGCTCTATTTTTTTTAACCTAATATACAGCTCGAACTTCTCCCAGAAGGAGACTAATTTTTTACTGTTTCTTTTGAATACTGACTATTTTTACTACTTTTATATATCTCATAAAGGCATTTCTTTCAGACAGAACACTCTCAGCCCTGTTAAGTTTTTGATCCTTTTTTTTTCAAAGCAAGCATCACATTCTAACCTTAATGCTTTGTATTGTGATTTTGCCTTTTTTCTTTTTTTTCTTTTTCTTCTTTTATTTTATTGGAAGTCTCTGTAATCTAAATATGTCTTTATTTCCAAGAGGATGACTGTTTCCTAGGGGATGACACTGCTTCTGGCCGAGACAAAAGCTGTTCCACCCAAGGAAATCTTCTGAAGTGCTAAACACAAGGAGGTACTTTTCATTTCACCCTCAATGCAAGCAGCTTTTCTCCCCCACATGAAGGCCTCAGCTGCTGCGTTACCAGCTCTTTGCCTGTATAGCTTCATTTATTAGGGGCATCCTTGGCACTTTGCTTGGGTAGCCATTTAGCAAAGGGTTCAAGATGTAACAGCTGAAATGGTATAACTGGAAAATATGTGCTCTGAACGTGAGCTCAGAGACCTTTGAGATGGGTGAAGTAAGGGGCTGGTCAGTCATAGGGCTGTGGCTGGAGGCACACCAGGGAGGGAAGGATCTCTTACTACACATAAAATGAAGCAAGAAATTATCTCTCAACCAAAGTGGTTCCTGTCAGTCAGACAAAGAGGGTGAAGCTGAGCTGGCACGAAGGGACTTGGAGACGTATCTGAGCTTCAGCTTTCGGTGCTGGAACTAGGTGGTCTTAAAGGTCTCTTCCAATCCAAACCATGCTATGACTTTATGATGTTGGCCTTGCAGATGGCAGTATCCAGACCAAGCTGAGCAGCGATCCTGGCTCTGTCCAGGGTAAGACCAGGGAAGGAAAAAACACTCCAGGGGTCAGTGCTCCAGGCTGGGCTCTCTTATTGACCTGTTTCTGGGAGGCTGGTGGCAACTTGTCTGGGCTTCAACCAGCACTGAATGGACTGAAATTATTTCCTCCCACTTTGGAGTGTCCAACGCTCCTTTTCAGAGCCTGGCAATGGAGCACTGGGCCGCGCTGGGTATTGAGTAATTTGAGTTAAGGGTTCACACGCAGCTCTGACCTGAAGTAACAGAGTAACTGAGGCCATTTTCAAAGAACCACTGCCAACATGAATAGAAGTGAAAGCTGCTTTCAGACAGGGAATTACTGTTTAAAAACAAAATCAAAATCACAGAAAAACCCAATTGCTTGTGCTTTCTGGAAACTGAGGAAAGGGAAATATTTATGTAATAGACCCAGAACCAACAGCAATAGGGCTGTATGTTTGCCTTGCACTGTACTGACACGATCCTCCTGCATCCTGGGAAACTTGGTGGTGGCAGATTGAGCCCTGATTGTTCAGAGGAGTCCCTAGTCACTACCGAGATGGTTGACAGCACTGAAAGCTGCACCTTTTAGCAGGGACAGAAACTCCCAGGTGAATAAGTTCATGAAAAAAGACGCAAAACTGTCTTTTCTGTCAACAGGGCAATTTATAATACCTTTTCTGTGTTTACAAAGGGAGATAGAAACCTTCAAGTACAAGTTTACCTCTCTAGTCCAAGTCACTCCCATTCAAGCACATGAGCATGAGGTCACCATGAAAACCACGGCATTTCAACACAAAGGAAGTGTAGAGGAGAGCAGGGTGAAGCAGAAGTATGGGATGTGGTAATGACTACTTGAAAGCAAAATGCTACTTACCATCTGAATGGCACTTAGCTGAGGAGGAGATTAAGTAGCACAGTTCTCAGTGGTGTTCAATCTTACTATGTCTTAGTTTTCCTAGGGTCATGTGCCTGGAGACGGTTGATCTTCCAGAATTTCAATTTGAGACAAAATTATTTTTATCTCACTTCAAAAGTGGTGGGAAAATTTTTATGCACAATTCTTTGTCTCTATTTTGTCATCTTTGATGAAATTCTTTCAGTATTTTAGCAACATGTATTGACATGCAGTTACTGACTCAGTACTGATCCTGATTTCTGGAAGTACCCAGCTGGTTTCTTTGGAAACATCCACACTGTTCAGTGCTACCCAAGTGGTTGTCAGTCCTTGATCACTGCTAAGGTCTTGTGAAATATAGTGATAAGTAACCCTGGGGCATTTTAACCAGAGAGGGCTTCACTGTGGACAGTGTGAGTATAAACTCCCCTGACTCTTTATTGCACTGAGATGAACATAAAGTTTTTTAAAACTTAGGGAACCAAACAATTACAAAATATGAAGAATTTGAGTTCATTTGATTTTTAAAAGATTTTGTCTGTTGGAGTAGTTCAGAGTAAAACTACAGAGTACTCAATTTTCCGCTTTCTGAGACATAAAATGATGAAATGAACCAAGCTGGGATTTAAAACTGTGGTTTCATGGAGTCTAGGTGTTTCAGATTAGTTGTATAAATCACTAAATCAACCCCAAAAATAGAATATTTGTGTTCTGCCTTTGTAGTTTCTTTTATCCAAAACTTGTTAGCTTGGTGGGGTTTTGTGGCTCTGTCTGAAATGATTAGCTCAGCAAATAGCACAGCACAGTGGTGAATGCACAGCCCTGCCTTACACTCTGTGCAGTGGACAGATTTCCTATTTCATACATCATTTACAACTTGCTTCAGCAATTCCAAAAAGTTAGTAAGTCTACTTAACTCACAGAAGGGTTAAAAAAATGCTTCTCTATTTCCTCTTCCCTCTTGTCTCTGTGGAGAGAGGACATCTCAGCACACACGTGTGTACATTTCCTGAAAGCCTATAGCTCAGCACAAGTCCAACTGCACCCCTGTGATTCATTCATGCCATTTTCTTCCCTCCCAACTGGGAAAACAAAGTAGACAAGTGTTTAGTTGCACATTACACGTTAAGTCTTTTACTTGACTGTTCTCATACAGGACTGGCACATTACTGGATTGCCTCAGCTGTGGTTACAGACCCCACAGCACCCATTTCTTTGCAGCCCCACCCATTAGTATAAAATGATGAAATAACATTAGTTCTAGCTCTGCAAAAGTCCTCACACAGAATGACAGAGATGTAGACTATCCATTAGTCATATTTATACAGACTTTGATACATGGATGCAAGCCTATGAGAGACTTGGGTTTGGAGATAAGTGAGAAAGTTTTTTTCAGCCCATTCTTCCCAAGATTTCAGAACCACTCCTCTTTGCCAGTGTGATGAAGCCAGGATCTCCTGGAGATGTTTCACAGAAGCCAGAGATCCTGACCACTGCGTATCAGCCAGCCTGACACACACAGGGGAGTGGGGGACCCTGGTTCAATGTGCCGCTCTGTTTAATTCACTAATGAGATACTAAAAGGGCCAGAGAGCAGAAGTGATTGCCTTGATAGCTCAGTGATTTGGTCACTCATCTAAAACATGGGAGAACCAGGGTCATGCCCCTGATCTAAATCAAGCAAAGCAAGCAGCTAAATGCATGTCTCCAGTACTCTGGCTGAAGCTCTCACCATTAGATCAATGCTGCGTAACTCTTCCTTTTCATGAAAAAGTTCTCTCTGGTACTGAGAAACCACTACACAGGAAACAATTTGGTTGAAAATGCTTCAAAAGAGCTTTGGCTGTCAGACTGCAGCGTGGGGAAAGGCGACAAAAAGGGGCAGTTGTGAAATGCCTGGGGTTGCGTGCTGCACGTCGCCTGTTCTTGACCTTGATTTGGGACCTGGGAGCAGCAGTGCTTCCTTTCAACCTGCTAAGCTGGCAGCACAGAGCACAGGCACTCACTTCAGGGCGGGGGAGCACTGCGTCCTGTGCAGAACAACTGCAGGATTTTAGAAACATGGAAGTCATTTGCATGGGTTGCTGGAAGCAAAATGCAAATTAATTTCAAATTCTCTACTTTGCCATAGCCCGTGGAAACAATGGATTTTATTTAGTTATTTATTTATTTATTAATACCTGAAAATAATGCTTTCTTGGGGAAAACATCCTTGTTTAGTAAGTGCTTTTCATTTGTCCACTTTAGTTCTTTCAATATTTATTGATCAGACATGTACTGAAGAGAGCTGGTTCGTGTAGTTAGGAAGAAACACTGATGAGTTCCTGAGAGCACAGAGTATATCCTGTTCAATGAGAATCTGTGCAGACACCAGAAAATAGGGAACGACAGAGAAATACTGTGTGAGCAACCTATAAATGTGTGTGTGACAGACACAAAATGAGGAACAGAAACAACAAGTCCCACATGGTGCCTGATCACTTGTCTTTCTAGTCTGGTTTATTTTAACATCAAATACTTGAGAATAACAAGCTAAAAAATTGTTGCAGAAATCCTAAGACAGATAATTTTTTCTTAAAGGTTTGTTTCTAACCTTGATTAATTAGAGCTTGGCATGTGGCCTGAAACACAGGGACTTATATTACTTCTAAAATCTTCTAAAATCCTAATATTGCTGCATATTTGTGTGGCCTCTATACATACCAAATGGTTTATGAATCCTGATATATTCTTAGCCCAAAAGATACAATGACAATGGGTCTTACAGATTAACCCTTCACAGCTTGAAGGCAGTACTTCTTATCCTTTTTTAAATCTTATTAACTATACCTTGATTTTTTAATTATGACATAAAATTTTAAAGAAAAGTAGCCACATTATTACATTTTATAAGCACCTAAGTGATTCAGGAGTGCAAGCCATACAGCAGATGAGTTATATATCTTGCAAATGTTATCCGAAAACTTCATTTTTTTCTGAACACTTCAAAATACTCCTAGTCAGTTACAGCAAATCCACATGGACAGATTAATAAACCACACTTCTAACTTCTTAAATGAAGGAAGATCCTATTCCTTACTGAAGAGTCAGTTACAGCCATGTAAAATGTATTGAAATGAATCAGTTCCAACTGATCTTGCTTCAAGCAAGCATTTAGTGATCAAGTACTGCAGGTTTAGGCTTGATCTTGCTTCAGCATCTTGTGAGGTAACACTATCTACACTAGTGAGCAAAATACTTGTTTCATGATTCTTAAGAGATCCTGACCTTAAGAAAGCAGTAGGATCAGATGTACTCTTAGAAGAGTTCTTCCTTGCCTTTTTAGGTACTTCTATAGCTCAGCACCAAGACCACATCTAAGATGTAACCTGCACATAAGCTCTCAGGTGATGCAGAGAAGTATTACTATACCCATTTCACAAATGAGGATCTGGGAATCAGTGATTTGCGTAGAGTCACTCAGTAGGTCCTTGATGAACATCTGTCTGTTCATCAGCACTGTATCTTTCCTTTAAATGAGCCTCTCTCCTACACTGTAGTTAGACCCTCTCTGTACTTCAAAGCAAAATTCTCTTTCTGATGTTCTGACTATCCCTTTCCCACCATAATCACAAACTCTCAGCCTGCCATTACAAATCACTTGGTTTTCCTCTACTTTTACCATCCTTTTGAAATCCTCTTAAACTTTTTGAAGCTTCTAGACCTAAAATACATTGCCTTGTCACCAGACCACTGGGATTCAGATTCCCAGAGCAATTTTTCATTTGCCTGAAATGGAGAAGTCTCTGTAGTGCAGTGACAAGGCAGAGCTCTGTCCTGTCCTGTTATGATCTACAGCTCTGACAGTGACGTGGTTGGGGAGTATTATCCTTAGTAAAACTAGGTCTTCTATTAGAAAACAGTTACTACTGTGGTTTGCCCAGATGCTACGTACAATCAAATAAACACTGTTCAGAGAGCTGTTGCAAATAAATTAAGGTGTTATAACCAACTGGGGCAGGCACCAAGACAATGGCAAGCATGAAGTAAAACATGTCAGACTAAACCACTCTCATGGTATTATAATAGCAACTCTGCTTAACGGGTCTGAACATGCCATTTCCAGCCTTGGGAATGTTCTTGGTTGCAGGGCTGGACTGAAAAACAAAGTTGTAAACCTCTTCCTCTATTAACTCACCCGCTGCAATAGCATCATGTAAATGGCCACCTGAAACCTGGCAGGTATGTGCAATGGAGATGTAGGGCATTCAAATGTTTCATTTTTATTGCAATATACTGGGGTACAATATACTGCAAAGTAGATTACATTGTTTAGCTGTCAGGAGGCAGTGAGGGAATGGAAACCTTGTGAATGCTCTCCGGTGTCTCCTCATCCTGTGTTACACCACAGCACCAAGCAGCTACATGGTTATATTAGGGAGGGTAAAGCATCACTGTCTGCACTGGTAGGCTGTTAAACTGAGTTTTACTCATAACAGATATTCTGTTATATGATACAACCACTGGGTTATTGTACTGCTTTTTAATCCAGCCCACTGAAGGAGGAAAGGCTAACAAGGTTGCTAGAAAATTATATCTACCATCTCTCCAAGGACAAATGCAGATAGAGGCATCTAATTTACCTACTAATTAGCATTTCTCTCCTGGGTTATGTGAACAATACTGAGTCAGATTTAAAAGGAGCTATTGCAGCCTTTCATTTTGCAGAAGCAATAAGAAGAATCACTGGGTTCTGTCTCTCAGAAAAGAAAGAGTTATGAACTCTGTCAATATTCTGTGGTAACGGATCCAAGACAATTTGCTGATTCGCCTTTGACTACCGCAACACAGTCCATTTTCAGGAAAAAAAGCATTCTTCACAGTTTTTTTCCACACACCAGAAGACAAGGTGCAGGCTCGTTAAAAGTGTGCTCTTATCCAGAGTCAGATGATAAGGTAATTAGTGGATGGTTAGGAGATACTGATTATAGGAGATCGTCCACCTCACTTAAACATCCAGGCTTCATTACATTTTAGGCACCTAATGAAGCAGCCTACATACAGTGAGTTTCTAGTATAACCAATGGAGAGAAGCAGATTATTGTGATTACCTTCTGAAGGACCTAAGGGGCACATCCTGTCTGTCTACTCAAAATTGGTAGAAAGAAGCTCCGTTTGGAAGCCGCCGGGGTCACCTCATTATCTGTGTTGCACGTATGGGGAATGTGAGTATTAAACTATTGAAAGCTGGGCATGAGTCAGATCTACAAGGAAGGTGTACACAGTCCCATCCCTCATTTTTCCAAGAAAAGTAAAAGTTGGGGTGATAGGCCTGGGTGAATGACACTTGTTCTGCCAGGACATTTGGTCCTCACGTGCTGCCCCAGTGACATTGG
Source organism: Grallaria varia (assembly GCA_013396735.1). NCBI lineage: Eukaryota > Metazoa > Chordata > Aves > Passeriformes > Formicariidae > Grallaria > Grallaria varia. The sequence continues at coordinate 868,645 of VWZG01005816.1, read as the reverse complement.
CACTGAATGCAAGAACGCCAGTTTTCTATACTACTTTACTATACATGATAATTTCATTCCACCATTTTTTCCCTTGCAAACATCTCCTACATTCAGCATCCCATAAAGTTCAGTTGTTCCACCACCTCATCCTGTACTTACATACCATCCTAAGACATCTCCATGACACAATAAGGAATTTATATTGGTAGTTACACACTACAGAGGTAGTACTGTCCATTTTATTTCTGGAGGAGACTGTAGGAGCTCCTTGTTATCCTTGTCAATAGCTGGAATTTGGATTGAAATTTACCCAATCAAATACAGCCCAAGAATGGTGTGAAGACTAAGGAAGAACGAATGACTCATGAGCTGTAAAATTAGGATCAAAGTGTGAAACACTACAAGATCACAGAGAGATAGTTACAAATCAACAGCCTTCCACTTTCATTCCTGTTTTAAGAGGGCAGAAAGGCACCACAACACTGGGTCATAAGAAAAAGAAGAAAAGAAGAAAAGGAGAGGAGAGGAAAACAAAAGAAAAAGAAAAAAAAAGGAAAATATAAAAGGGGAGGGGAAGGGGAGTCGAGGCAAGGAGAAAGGAGAAAGGAGAAAGGAGAAAGGAGAAAGGAGAAAGGAAAGAGGAAAGAAAAAGGAAAAAGGAAAAACCTTCTGTGAGTTTCATGTGTTCTACACAGGTCTTCTTTGCAGGAGCAGACAGCCAAGACAAACCTGTCTCAAGGATCACAGAAAATATTTTCTTATTTTGATGGAGGGTGGGGCATACACTGCTAGGAGACCAAAGTAACTGTATGGTGTAACTGAGCTATCTTAGCCTTGAAATAAAGCTATGCAGAGGAATTTATGTCTAAACCATAAAAGCAAGACTCTTCAGAGTTCACAGATCTGTAAAATCAGTTATAATCATCTGCAATGCTGTTTGATCCACACTTCATTATTAAATAATTCTAAGTATCAGCAATATCTTTCTTTGGCATAATATCATTTAACATTCTGAAGACTCAAATGCATTTGGCTGACCTAAGTTACTGGGCTCAACTCAGAGCTAACCGGAAGAAATTTAATGTCCTATGATATATAGGATATCAGACTAGATGATCTTTTCTGGCCTGAGTTTTATAAATCTATGAAAAGTGAGGCTTTGCCATAAGTTTCTCACAAAGGGCTGTCACCAACAGGACACATTGTCCTACTGGCCTTCTTTCATTGATATATGAGATCTGGATTTAGCCAGTTGCTGGGCTTGCTGAGTTGCAGCTGTGAACCCTCTAGGCTTTCCAGCTATCCTTTTCTTTGATTATTTTTCTTGGGATGTTGGCTCTGCATATAATTGTGCTAAATCATTTTGTCTCCATGCATCTTCTATTATAGGAGGCTTAGTCCTTGGAAACTCAGAAATATGAGGTATAATTATTTATCCTACACCATTATTCCCATTGAGAATCTATGCTTCTATATTTGACTACTTTTTTGCTTAGGTTGATATTGTAAATTTAACCCATACATACCTTTGGTAATATATCCACCTCTTTGCTACAGAAGAAAGGACTGAAAATACACACAATAAATTTTCTTTGAACAGTAATGTGACTGCTGAAATTTTCTGTTGCCCTCTAATAATTTTATGCAAGTGTCTTTTCTTTTGTTTCACAGTACAAAGCTCAGAACAATGTAGGGATTTTGGAATACATTTTAAGTGCATGCTTTGGGAATTATTTATCCCACTCAAAATTAGACATCTGCGGTCTTTATCTGAGTTAGTTGCCTCCTTTTGTAGCGGTATAGAAAAGCAAGTTCACCAATTTGCCATTTCCAAAGGATCTAGAGATCAAATGGGTAGCTCTGAAAGTCCCTCTTTCTTTTGCAGACTAGAATAAGATTCTGTTATCACTAGCTGAAATGTAGAGGCAGAGATTTCTAATATTAGATGAAATAAAATCCCACCATTTGCAAATTCTTAGGAAAACCTGGTTTCTTAGGACTAACATAATGACTTTGGGAGAAAGGCAGGCAGCAAGGTGGAAAAAGAGAAGGGCACATAAGAGTGCAGGCACAGGATGACAAAAGACAGAGCACAGGTTGGCACTGGAGACCTCATGGCTATAAAAGAACTCACCTATAGTCCCTGATGCAGGCCTCTGGGAATTGGACAAAACTGATTTTAGGCTTAGCACAGATAGCAAAGAAGTAATTCATAATATATGCAAAAGATAGCATATATAGAAATTTGGGCGTAATTTGGAGCTGCAGACAAAGGAGGAGAGTGTAAGATGCAAAAGACTATTATCAGCCATGTAAAATATAAGTGTAGTTCACCTGGCAGCTGCTTATATCCTGAGTCTGTGGATGCACAGGTTACATTCAGTATGGTACCTCTAAGAACACTAACTTTCGAAATAGATTATGTTCCTTTTCCTGACATGCTCCTCTAGAATGTACACTGTTTCTTGTTACAGAGCCGCGTGACTGTTCTTGATATACACCTCAGCCTCACCTCCCAAATATGTTAAAGTCCAATTTTTTATCATTGACTTCTATATCACTGTCTTTGCAATGTCCCCTTCTCAAGGATGATACTATATCGAGTACAGACTAGATCTGCTCCCTCATCCTTCATTCCACTGCTTTCATGATTTTTAAATAGTGCCAGGCAAACAATGCTGCTGCTTAAGGTCTTTTGCAATTTAGATTGATTATTGAAAGATACAGTGTTTAGGCAAAGAGTCTATGAATTATTCTAAGATGGAATATCTTATTATTCAGAAGGTCCCAAAAAGCAGCAGTGAAAGTGAACTAGTAAATCCATACTGTATTAGCTGCGTAGAATAATATTTTGCTAATTAGAAAATCTGCTGGATTGAAGTAGGATCTGCCAGGGGAATTTTTGAAGTCTGACCTTTGGGGACGTTAAAAGCACAAGACAAAACAGTAAGCAACAAACCTGTACGCTGTAGGGCAAACAGACACACTAACCTACAGGAGCTTATTCACTGTACCATGTACATTTTTATCATACATGTGGCACCAATAAAACCAATTGAAAAGCCAAGGATTCACTAGATGAGTCCTCTGAAATACTACGCAATTTTGTTTCTGTAATCAGAGTTCTCAGAACAAAAATATACTTCCTATATATATATAAACACCACTATATCTATAACTAAACTATATATAACTATATATAACTATACATAACTATACATAATATATATATATATATATTTCAGATCTGGTTATTCTGCTCTTTACAGAACTCATGTGGCCAGATAGCAGAAAGAGAGAAGGAGGGGATTCCCTAAAGAAAATGAACACTAATGAAATTCATATTTCCAGTAATTTTCAGAGCAGAATATGTTTTTATTATCAGACTGATGAGAGGGCACATTCAGAATGGCTGTACAATTGCTAGGGACTGAATTAGGATTAAATTAAATTGCAGTGAAATTGAGTTTGGCCCTAGAGCACAGGAAAGCTGAGCTGCCTTCTCCCCAGCCCAGACTGGTGGAAATGGGACATCCTGTGCCAGATCTCAGAACTGAACCACAGTGTCTCTGCTCTTCCTTTCCCCTTCAAAGAGTGGGCAGCTGTCCTTCCCTTGGGGCATAGGGGCTTTCTGCTGATGTGAGAGTTCTCCCAGTTGATAGGCACTCCAAGTTCCGTCTTTGAACCAGGAAAAGACATCTGGAATGCTTTGGGATCTGCTCTTTTCTCTCTTTAATTTGCTTCACAAAAGCTGGAATTGACTTAAACATGGCTTACAGAGAACTCAAATTTTGTGGAGTAGAGCAGTTGACAGAAGGCTGGAATAGAAGAGAGGAAAACCTGAGGACCCTCAGCTCTGGAGAAGGCAATGAGAAAGAGGCGCAGTGGGTATATAAACACAAGGCAACTTGTTTGTCATCTGTTTCATGCTGCAAATGTCTTTCATTTGCTGTAATTTTCATTGTGGTGAGTTGTTCCAGTTCAAGGAGCTGTAGTCAATGCCCTAAATATCTATCGGTCTGCACAAATCGAGAGGTGCTGGGTAAGTGTCACTTATCCCAGACAGTGGGAATCTGCAACAGGCCACTGTGTGAACCTGAACAACTCCAGATCCATTCTGGGCTAAATGCTCATTGTCACATTATATATGCACTCAACTGTGAAATAATTTTGCTTTTATGGTCAAGGGAATAAAAAAATAATTCCTACTGTCTACTACTGCTGGGGGGCGGGGGGGGGGTGTGGAGTTGGAACTGGAAGATCTTTAAGGTCCCTTACAACCCTAACGGTTCTATGATGCTACTAACCAGAGCTGCCAGAGCCCAACAAAGATGGTCACAATGTCTTACCATAAATCTGGACACAGTCAGAGTGGTTAAACACTCATCCATGTTCAGTGACACAACAGAAAAAGGAGAAAAAAATACAGCTCTGATTCTAGGCCTTTGCTTACTCCAGCAGATCATTCCTATTCCAAAAATTATATAAATGTTTTAAGTTTAATAAGGCCTAAGAAATGACATTATGCACTACCTCTGGTTCCGTCAAACCTGGCGTATCTTACAGCTTGCTGCGGAGAGAATCAGTAAGAGAAGCAGAACATATGGTGACAGAGGAACAAACGCAGAAAGATCGGGAGATCACTAAGCAGGTGACTGATGCCCCTGCCAGCGGGACCAGCAGGAGCTGGTGAAGCAGCAGACACCAACCAGCAACACTTCCCCACTCCTTCTCACTCTGGCGGCTCTGGCAAGTGCCGGCAGCAGTTCATGTACTTTTCCCTGGTCGCTCTTGCAGCTCCCTCTTCCCCTTGTTGACATTGCCCATGAACCACTTCCACGCCTGAAGCAGCATTACAAGGTCTGGCAACAGCTCCCACGAAGTGATACAACTGCAAGGACTTTTGTTGTCGTTAAAATACTGAAGACAGCAAGAACAAAAAAAAAAAAAAAAAAAAAAAAAAAAAAAAAAAAAAAAAAAAAAAAAAAAAAAAAAAAAAGCCAAAAAACCAGGGACAACTGGAGAGTTAAAGGTTATCTGAGCCCTGGGGGGCAGAGAGGTGGGCATGGCAGGGAGCAGTTTGCACAGCAGTGTGCAGGCTGGTGACACACAGAAAAAGCAGCATTTTCTGCTGGAGAAAGGCATTGCTGCCCTTATCACCTTCCGTTAATGGCTGTGCAGCACCTCAGGGTGCCCCAGCCAGTGATTACATCTCCCTCCTATCACGCAGAGAAATGTCCAGCCACTTTCTTTGGGGAGCACTCACAGCCAAATGGATTGAAAGGTTTTCAGGATTGTTTCCGTACAACTTGAAGGTCAGTTCAGAGGCAAAACAGTGAGGAAATTTAGACAAACAAATGCACCAAACTTAAAGTTTTCACTTCTCTTTGTGTCTCTCTCACTCCTACTTCATGCCAGGAGAACTCTAAACCTCCAGCCCACCCTGCCCATATCCACTGCATCCACTGGCTCAGGCACAGCCAGACCTCAGCTGTACCAGCTTTGCTAAACTCAGTTTTTGTCCCAAAGGAACTACTCTGCTGCGTGAACCCCAGCTGTTCCTCAGCAGCCCACTTCTGTGTGTCCTCTGCCAACAGTCTGCAGGCGCTGGGGTCACTTACAGACCCTTCACTGCTCCTCTCCGCCCTCACCACAGGGCTCTGGGGGTTAAGTGGGTTTTGGTCACTGCTCAGGCAGTCTAGACCATGCTGTTGTAACTTCTGCCCACCTGCACCTGGTTCCTTGGTGTTTAGTTCAGCAGATGTTTCCATGCTCCCAGTAGGTGGTGTGTGTCTGAGTCCCTTCGTAATTTTCCTCCCAATTCTACTCATTGAAGTAGTAAATTGGTGCTGATCAGTGAGATGCTGAACAGCTTCTTCCCTTACATACTGAACACCTAACAGGACACAGTTACCTCTGCCTCATGATGGGGCTCAGGTGTTTATTTTTTTACACTAATTTTTAACTTTTTTCCCCTCTAACAGAGACAGTGGGTCTTTAGAAGACATGTAAAAAATATCTGAGAGCATTTTTGGAAGCAGACCAGAAGCCACCTGTGCAGTCAGATTAAAGGAGCTTTCACATACTATTTATACATCATTTCAGCAGGAGAAAGGATACTCTTCCCTTCTGCTCATGTGATTTTCATTCTGTCTAAAGCAGGATTACAAACTCACTGCAGGTCCCCGAGCATTGGCAAAGACATGCCAGTTGGTGCATTCCTGAGAGACAAGCCTCTTAAGAGTCACACCTCCCTTTCTATGGGCAGCAGCCATTCATATTACCTCCTCTTTTAAGAAACAAAATGAAACCACAACAGTTATACAAGCATGAAAACAAATGTCCCATTATCATTGCTATGTATCAGATGCACTGACAAGTGCAGAACTCAGGAAATTCGAAAGCAACAAAGATGCAAATTGTGAAGGCATTACTGTGGGCTGTGCACAGTGTCAGATCTCATGGCATCATGAAGGACTGAAACAAGGCGAACCCCATCCATACGACAGCAGGAAGAGGGAAAGGCAGCAGTAAAACCTTCCTTCTTAAACTATTCTAAAGTTCCTGTCACTTCGACAAGCTCAAAACACCTGCCAGTTTCTTCCAGAACAGCGAGCTGACATATTGAGAGCTCCGGCTAAGAGTGTGTTTTAAGGAGAGTGATCCAGTTTCCTCACATGTGAATGAGTGACTTCGCAGGCTGCGAGATTTTCATACCATCACACTGCAACACTGTGGTTTGATTTATTCAGTAGCAACTGCAACACCAAAATGTGTTTCATCTCTCTTCCGATAACACGCAAATGCGGAATGGGTGAACATATCATCATCTACTCACTGATACAAAAAACACTGGGACTTATGGAAGTAAAAAGCCAGGGATTGGGGAAGGGTTATCTACATAACTGCCAAATAAGTATTAGACCTATTTCTCTCTTTTTTTGGTGTTAGAGCAAAAAAGATACATTCTCTCACCTGGGAAATAAAAAGTATTGTTATTAAAGTGAATATTATTAAAAAGGACTTTGCACTTTTCTTTGGAGATCATTTACTCATGGACCACTCAAAACATTTTTCAGGAAGGGTGAGGAAGGCTGTCAATGTCCTCCTCTTATGTGTGGGTAAATCATGGCACAGACAGGTTAAGCAACCTACCCACAAAAGGCAATGATTAGTAACTTTGTCTTCAGTTTCTTCATTCTGAACACTCTCATTCCTTTCCATGTGTCACCTCAGACGGTGTCTGCCATAGAAGAGACAAAATTGATGACCTAGACTATGACCACATAAATACCGCAAGGTAACAACTTCAATTCAGCTCTGGTTTTTTTCCAATGACTTGTCTTGAAAATGTCTATACCATCATCAGTGAAGGCAGGGGAAAAAAAGTCCAAGAGACAGCTTTTGGAAGTAATGCCTGTGATCTGGACACTTCCAAAAGGAATACCAGGTTGCTGGGTTTGTTAATTTAAGAGCTGCAAAACAGGAGCAACTGTGAAGAGGCAGCCCTGAACAATGCATTGTCTCTCTCTGGAATCCCACTTGTAACCCCACAAAATATTTCTGTTGTCAACAATGAGTACCACGTAATATTTTTGGAGACATAGTAAGTATTTCCACCTTTTGATAGAGGATATACAAAGTAAACAAAAGAAACTTATTTATAAAACAATCACTTTGGCTTCAAATGGTAACATGAAATGAGCAATCTGCAATACTGTGGCATTATTGCAGCCAGGTTTTCGGTAAACACAGTATACGGAGGTGATATTGCAGTCTGTTTCTTCAGATTAAATATATCTCGTCCTCAGATTTATACTGGCACTTTATGGCTTCTGCAAATGACTGTCTCAGCACTGCAAAGTAATTCCACCCTGTCATATTTGTCTTTGGAAATTGTAACAAATTATGGTGATTTATAACATCAAACTCCACTCTTCCATTTTTTCCCCAGATGGGAATGTCGCTGATGGCAAGATGCTGGCCATCCATTTAGGCTGTGGTGAGGGTGACAGTGAAACATGTTTCATCTCTCTTGCCTGACACCCTCTTTCCCTTTGAGGGGAGGCTGTCAGCATAACTCAAGCTGTCAAGGCACCCTTGCAAGGGGCCTGAAACAAATCTAAAGCTCTCCTACCTGCATGCCTACTAATGAGGTGTGACTCCCACTCCTGCCTGCCTGGCCTCGACTGAGCTCTGTGGCTCTGACCCCTCCACGGCTCTTCTCAGTCAATAGAAGTCAAACCATCATTTGTCTTTGAGTAAGGACAAGCAATGATTAGAGAAGGAAACTTTGCTGAAACTCCATGTGTATTTCTGTTTTGCTGTGCTTTATCCAGGAAAAATACATCTCATGGCAGCACCACGAGAGCCAAAAGAAAGCCCATCAGGGAGTTAAACCAGCCTTGAAATACCCTCCTAACCACTTGTCTAAGGCAAGTACGTTTTCTAATTGGCAAGTCTAACATTGAGACTTTTTTCAGTAAAGCATTTCCTTCCATAATAAAAACTGAATAATAGATTATGTTCTTTAACTGAAATTTTTCTTGGTAGCTTTATAAAGTAGAATTGCAGGAAAATGCCAGACTAATCTCCAAATAAATATATTACTCTTTCTAATATAAGAAAGGGAGAGTAAGACCTGGTACAAGCAGTGTAAGATATGTGTAGTTTTGTTTTTGTGAATTAACCCATGAAAGTTTTCCATGGGCAGCAGGAAGATGATGCTTACCTTTTGCAAGGTCCAGGCCTCTAAGAAGTGCCATAATAGTTTGAAAATCTCCATATTGGCCAAAGAAAACACACTCTGGGAATCCTTGTGTGCAGGATGCTATAGAGTGGCAGAAGGACTATATGACACAAATAGGCTAAACTAGAGCCAGCTCTCAGCCCACCTCGGTAAGATGTATTGCTCTCAAACCAGTATTTATTTGCCACCAATGATGATGCCACAGATCCCAGCTTATGAGAGAGATCACTTACAGGGCTGCACAGAGGGAGAAGGCAGGGAGGGGAAGGGGAGGTTTTAACACCCTCCATCGGAAATATTTCCTGAGCTCCCTCTGCTTCAGTTAAATAAATTTCACATCATGTGAATGGAAAACTGAGGAAGTGAGACATCAAAAATCTACCAGCCAAGCTGGATGCAAATGTGTCATGTGTTTTATCATGGGAGTAGCAGAGCTTCACTCATTCCAGCTCTGTAAGAGAGCCATCGTGTTGCCTGCGGTGGCTGGGAGGGTGTGTTCAGTGATCGCCAGCACCACACACAAGCAGAGGGGAAATAAATTGATCAAGGATATCCTAGACACTTGCACCCTCCAAGATTAAGTAAGCAAGTAAATAAATACATAGAATGACTGTCAAATGCAATCAGCCCTGAGATTATTCTTGAAAAGGGACTTCTATTTATCAGCTCACCATGGTTGCAGAGAATTATTGTTTGACAATTTTTGCTTATTTTAACAGTACCTTGATAAAATGTGTGCAGGTAAGTCTGTATCTGTGTATGTGTTTATTTTGAACATGCTAAGTCTAACATGCCACACATAGCGTGGCAACAAAGGAAATGATTTCACAATTGCATAATGTAAAACAAATAATTGGAATACCTACATTAAATACAATTTGCATGCAACATCACATTACACAATTGCTGACATGCTGCAGAGAGGTATTAGGTTTAAAGTAACTACATTTAGAAAGCAATTTGCAGAATTTCTGCTCTTTTTGCTGGTTTGAAAAGCAGTGATAATATGTTTTTTGCAGCTGACAAGTGAACAAAAAACAATAATTGAATGGTACCATTTTACCCACAAGGCAAGCTGATAATTAGAGGTTTAACAGACAGTTTGGATTTAATCTTAGCAGTGGCAGCTACTCCTTTTGATTTTTTCATGTTGTTGTTTAGGGACCAAATAAAGCTGTTCGTTGTGTTGTCCTGTCCTTCCCCCCTTCCCCCACCAAACATACACTTGTTAAAAACAACGCGAAAAAGAAGTTATTTTTTATCCTTGGCCCATGTCTGACACTGGGCTCCCCGGAGTGCAAACAGGGGGAACGATTATGCACTACAGGGCAATGTCTGAATAATGTCACATGGAAACAAATACAAGTAAACAAGGGGGAAAAATAACTAGGGTAGGGAACTGGCAACCATGTCAGGCCACATCTTTCAAGGGCACAGGAAAGGGTGACCAGCCACAGCCTTTTCCCACTCCCTGGGCTGCAGTGTCTGCAGAGTGGTGGGTGGGAGGACACTGGTGGCACTTTGTGCTACCTCAGCACGGGGCCATGGCCCAGCAGGATGAAGGTGGTGCGTGCTGTCAAAATCCCCAGAAGTCCTGCCCGGGGGTTGGAGGAACAGACGGAGAGCCCATGTTTCCCAACAGCAGGGCACTGCTTAGTGATGCCAAGTGCCCCAAGTCACACCCTTCAGGAGTATGCTGGGATCACCCCAGTGGATTCCCAGCCTGTCTGAAGTCACATGAAACCTGGACCAGAAATAACGATACTTTTTTCACGTCAAAAGGTGCAAGGTGATACGCCAGCTATTTCATATTCTCCTTTTCCAAGAGGAATAGCTGTTCTTTCGGTCCAATGAGCCTTTCTGCCAAAGTGGGTTTTACTTCTGCTGATCCATGTCTGAATTTTAAGGAGTTATATTACTGATCTCAACAGTAAAATAAAACTATTGATGAAAAATACAGCCTATTAAACACTAATGAATATATAAACCTATTTTATAAAACCATAGAGACTTCCTGGAGGGCTAGTCAGACTAGAATAAAAGTGAAGACTATTCAGGCCATTCCCTTTCAAGCAATTTTCAATTGCTTTTATATCATGTCCAGAAGCAGAATTCTGGTTTTGCTTTTGGCTTTAATAGTTTATTGTTTCTGAAAGTGAGATCAATTAAAGCATCCTCAGAAATCTAAGGCTTAATTGGAGGCCAATTAAGAACTTCAGCAACCTACACATGATGGTACTCATTATTAAACATATTTATTCCCCCAAGAATTCACATTGAATAAAAGTGTTCTTGTCACTTTTACCCTGGTTTACATTTGGGATTGTGAATTGGAGACTAAAAAGCTCACTGCTCACCTTACAGATTATTTATTTTATTTTAAAAGATTTAGAAACTAGGCACAATGGGTGAAGTTTTAAGTATAAATTATTTTCCTTGAAATAAAATTAGAATAAAATTAGAAGCAAATCAGCTTTTTCAGTGGAAGACTATATTAGTACCTAACGCGTAAGTCATTATTAATATTACTGTAATGAGTACCAAGTGAATTAATGCTGGCTGGCTGCTTATTTTAAAGTTATTCACATTTTTTATGTTTATTCTCAACTCAGCCATTATGCCCTTTTTATAGGACATGTGCTTAAAGAGTAGTTGAATTCAACCTATAATAGAAGCATGAGCAAAAGTCATTGGGAAAAAATGTTCACATGGGAATAATTAGCTTGTAATATTCCCTACTATTTCACCCCCTGCTTTAAATGTGTGTGTCAGAGTGGACATTTTCCATTCCTCTCTTGTCCATTAATTGACAGAAATACTGGCTTGCGTACGTTCAGAGGCTGACTGCTCAGACTCCAGAGCACTCCTTTCTCTGGAGATGAAAGAACAGAAAATCAAATGTGATTCTTCCAAATAAGAATGCAGGGTATTACCACTCAGTTATTAGGGAAGAAAAGTACTCCTCTGAATGCCCAGCATCAAGGTCTAATTCCTAGACCTACCACAGTAATGAAAGTAATGAAAGACCTACCTGAGTAATGAAAGTCACTGACAAAGCCACTTAATCTCCCCATGCTTCAGTATCCAAAGTCACACAAATGAGTCTCAAGGCTAGAGGGAACTCATGTTAAACTATGCCTCATGCTAAAAATAATAATACATTTGACATCAAACCTGCAGCCTGATTTTCTGAGACTGTGGCAGGAGCCCTGGGTGGGCAGTACATGCTGAAATTCAAGCCATTGCTTCAGACTGTAAAAACACTCTGAGGAGATGGACTTTGGGAACAGCTATATGAAGGTTTTGTGCTAAGTCTCCAGTAGTGCACCCTACCAGCTACTGCAGGCTGTCCTCTCTGCTCTGCCCCCAGAGATCCAGGGAGGGCTGTGTGTGGCTTTGATTTGCTCACCACATCTTGGAGTTCACATAGCCACTTCCACCTCCACTGTGGATCCCCATATACCCAATTTAATGATATTCATCATCTGGGAAAAGAAAGCTCTTCTGAGGTCTGCAGAGACACCAGTGTCATTCTCAGACCCTTTGGAGCCCACAGAAATATCTGATCAGGCAAATGTTCTCTCACACATGTTGCAGACTGGAAGTACCTGTGTTTGTAGAGCAATAGGACCACTGTGATCTCTGATCAAGCACATCAAATACTTTTTTCCTTATGTCAGCAATCCAGAATTGATCATGGGTCTTTTGCAGCTCTAGCAACTGCTGTCAACAACTTCAGTAATAACAAACTACGTGTGAGAGTTGTTTAAAAACCTCCAAACCAACAATGCATTTTATTATGAACTGGTGCACAGCTTCTTTTATATTCAATTTGTGATGGCAAGAGGTTTAGTAACATATTGCCTACAGTCACAACCCAGAATAGACTTGCCATTTTCTCACAAGCCCTTTTCGGGAAAAGAAATCACCACGTGGGATATTATGTATGGAAGTAAGAGGATCTATAATGTATTATGTATGCAATTTTTTTTATGTATAAAGATAGCTATAAAATATTCAATTCACACTTCTGTTGCTTGAGGGCTGGCAATATGAAATTCAAGGAAAAAAGTAAAAAAAAAAAAAAGGCAGTGCTGTAATATTTTGTTGGTTGTTCATATTAATTTTTTTGGTCTTAAGCAGCACATTGGACTCCCTGGGGAGTACCAAGCCCTGTCTTTTCTTAGCAGTTTGAATCTCATTTTTCACCAAGTTATTACACAAACAGCCAGCACCCACAGCAACAAGGAGTTAATGCTTCCTCTCCAGTCTTAATTCACCTCATTGTATTTGGGATTGCAGGGATGGAAATGATCACACAGCGAAGTGCTGAAAAATGGAATCTCTCTAGACACAATGGGGTTGAGTTAAAGGACAGGAGGCACTTAACTGTGAAATTCCTTGCTTTCATCCAAACACTTACTTTAACAGCATGTTTTTGCAGGTTTTTTTCTTTTGGGTTTATGACATAGAAAAAGTTTGATGCTCATTCGATTCACAAAAAAGTTGTTACTTGCCTTCATTTCTAGGCTAACATGGGTTTCTGTATGAAAAAAAACCAAAACTATATACCAAAAAGAAAAATGAAGAAAAAGGAAGCTGGAGTTAGACACCTTTCCTTTTGCATGTCAGTTTGGGCCCACAGAGATGCGGTCAGACAATGGCAGTGAGGTGGTTCTAGATTTAAGTCCCAGTAGAACACGGTTAACATTAATGAAAGCTGGTTTACATGTTAGTAACTTGCAATGATTTTCTTTTCTAAGTCTGCTAATTTCTCTCCTTATCCCTCAGCAGTTTTTCAGATGCTATGAAGATTGGTGTTATCAGCCCTCCCAGGATGGGCAGGTAACAGGTTTTTCTCTCTGTGGCTGTCGGATTACAGTGAAACTGGCTTTTCTGTGAACAACACATGCATGTTTATATAAAGTGAGCTCCCATGCAGAATACTCTCTCAGAACAGGACAAATCATTCTTTGCTTCTTTATCTTCTTTAAGGTCTGGGCAGATGGCCTCAAGACAGATAACTGTGAACGAATTGTAAAGCATATGGAAACACCTCTTATGTTGACATGGAAATATGCAACATTCATGTTAAAACAGCAACAGCTCATAGGAAATTATTTTCTTGAACATATTTTCTGTATCATGTAGTCCAAGTTATGTCCTGCCCCTATACAGGTATCCACAGCAGTTGGCACATCTATACCCTTAGGGATGTACAGAAATATGCTCCAGCATGGTTCAAGCACTTCCTGTACCCTTGGACAGATTTCATTTTCTGCAGAAAGTCTGTTCCATTTCCATACAAGAAACCCCGCTTGAAATTCCTGGCTTCCCTGGGGCTCCTCCAAGGTGTGCACCTTTGCAGTTTCTTAACCTACAGTTACCCTTTAGGGACATAATATAGCTCTGTATAATGGTGGATGGCTTGAAGGAATGACTGGTCTAATTATTAACTACATAATAAAAGTCAATTCAGTAATATAATACAACCAATGATTTATGTTATAAATTGGCATCTGCATTTCATAAATAATTTCATTTTAATGGTTTATAATTGCTATGCATCTGAAAGTTACATGGTGCAAAAAATGCTGGACTGGATTCAATTTCGGTTGGCGTGCATGCAATTACTGAAACGGGGAAAAAACCCAGAGCAAATATTTAATTTAGTATTTGCAGCATTGTAGTGTTATCAGCCTGCACAAATGCTATAATTATCATCTGCAAAAAGACCAAATCAAAGTGCTCTGGAAAAAGAAAATACGTCTCACATGTCATGGCCTAATCCATCAGTCACTGCATTCACATGTAATCTTTGCTCAGCTGAAGTCAATGGTGTTAGTTATCAAACTGGGCTGACAGGGCTGAATGGAAGTGATAAAAAATGAAAACCTTTTAATGAGAATTTTTTAGTCCTTGAGCCTGATCCTGTCAGTATTTTCTATTGGACATGCTGCTACTCCTGTGAGTAACTGAGTTTGCTCTTGTTATGCCCTTTGGAAGTGCTGGCAACATGACTGTGCTTAACAAAACCTAAACGTGGCAAACTAGAAGGGAGAAGCCTTAGCAGCCCTGCCTGTCGCACACCTGCAGCCTCCAGCAGTCATCCCTCGTGGCTCAGAAACATCCCGAGCCCAGCAGCATCTCCTCTCCTGACAGCTAAGCCAAGGACACGTCTACCTGGAGGTCTTCCTGGCGTGTTTCCTTCCCAGTCAGTGTGCCTGCTGCAGAGGGGGATGCTGGAGGGGAGCAGCACGCCACTGGCCCACCTAAAGCTCTTCCCTCATACACAGTAGTGTTGCGTTGCTCAAAGGATTTAGCTCTGGTTGGAAATACTACTGTTTAAGTAATTGATCATAATTGTTAGAAAGAAGCACTTCTGTATCAAAGCAGAAATCATGCGCTTTTCACAGTTTCTTTTAGCAACATTTCAGAGGGTGAGTCCCAGCTACAAGCCAGGCTGAAGCTCTTCCCACAGATGCTCTCCCGTACTTCTCACTGTCCATACTTCACGCTGCTGTCCCCACAGAGGGGGTCCGCTCTAATCGCATCTCTGAGCTAAATATAACCTCTCTCCTTTTCTTGGAGGTGTGTTTTTAACCCAGAGCATGTTAATAATTCAGATTGCAGAACAGTTGTTCTGCCAGATGACTGGCATGGCCAAGCCAGGGTGAAGGCTGTGGTGGGAGCAGAGAGGAGCAGGTAAGGTTGGTCATGCTTCATCATCTTAGACTGATACTAATGGTTTCCTTAAAGACTTCACAACAGGGTGCAGGAAGGGGAATAACCTCAGCAATGTTTGTCTCACTGGACTTTAAAAGCCTCAACGCCTCTTCCCTCTACTCTTGTGGAGTAGGAAAATTCCTCTCTATTATATGCAGAGGAAAAGAAGGAGGCCCTGAGTTAATACGTAACCCCACTGACCTTGGTGTTTAATTGCCCCTGGGTCCTTCTGCCTTGATGGTGACAGCAGCTCCTCCCCACTGTAAGTTTCAGGTTCACAGGGACTTTTCTCCCAGCTGTTTTGGGGGCTAAAGGAGCCGCCACACATTAGCATGTTGATGAAAAATTATTAAAATATCAGTGCACTTGAGGAGAAAAACTCCTTTCCTCTTTTCCTTGGAAGGGGGGAATCACTTCTTGTGAGATATATTTTAAGAGCATCCACAGGAGTATTTTTTGAAAGCCATATGCTACTTATTCACATGCATGTGACAGAACTCATATATGAGGAGTGATACAGAACACAAACGTAGGTGTTGCACATTTCACATGTGCATATGTTCATAGCCTATTCCCAAGTTCTTTTTCTGAAATGCTTCATTACACATACGCCATTTTCAGGTTCAGTATTTGGTTAACCTTGGCTTAAAAAAATGCATTAAATTTATGATTAACACATTCAAAAATATGTGGGATCTAAAACTTCCTTATTGGTAGAATTACAATAGTTGCTTTTATAAGAAAATTATGTCAAAATAGGACTAAATCTTCAAGAATAGTCAGTTTATCTTTCTATGAGTTAGGGCACCACCAGACTGAATCACCATAAAACAGCACAAGCTCACCCTCTTTCATCTCTGTTGCACTTAATTTCCTTTTCTTAGTGAGCACAACTGCTAAATTCCAGGAAGCTGAATTTCATCTGCAAGCTGACAGCACTTGCTTTTCTTAATTGGCCAAAAAGTTGACCCTCATCCCACCAGGACTGAAGCAGAGTATGAGTCACTTATATAATGTAACCAAGACTTACTGAAACTCCAGATATATTTATAGCAATCTAAGGGGAGTGTAAGGGAGGAGGCTTCTGAGGCAGGAGAAAAATGGCGGCCCTTGTTGAGCAGCCAGAGTGGAGGTTTCCTGGCCACAGAGACAAATGGCAGCCCTTGTTGAGCAGCCAGAGTGGAGGTTTCCTGGCCACAGAGACAAATGGCAGCCCTTGTTGAGCAGCCAGAGTGGAGGTTTCCTGGCCACAGACCCATTCAGACCCACAGAGTAGATTCTCAGCCCTGCGGGCAGACGGTGATGCTCAGCTAGGGAAGTGCTCCCACACTCCCCTGCTGTTGCTCTCAAAGAAAAAGGTCTTCCAAGGGCTGGCATTGGAAAAGTTATTGATAGGAAGAACAAGTGCTTGAGCCAATGGTCTTTTGGTTACTGAGGATATAACCCAGAAAGCAGCAGGCAATCAGCCAAGACAAGTGGGCAACTGCCATGAGAGGACTCATTTCTTAATTCATGACTTCCCCAGGTGTATCTATTTTTGACCACATTTAGACTGTAATTAATGCAACCATTTAGTTACAAATTTCAGCTTTTAAATTGTAAACCCTCAGAAAAACTTAATGAGCCACAGAAGGACATAAACTTTGTGCTTTTCTACTTGTGAAGCAAAGAAGCAGCAGGTAGACAAATCAATGGTTTGAGCATCTCTGGAATATTACTTCTTAGCACATTAGAACAGACCTCTGCCTTCCAGAAGCAGTTCCTCTTAAACTTGCATAAAAATTTGCAGAATACTTTAATCTTCCATGGAAGTTTATCATTGCACTTTGCAAGAGCTTGCTCTACTTCTGGTCAAAGGCGCAGTACTCCTCAACTCCATGGAAAACAGCTATTTGAATGTTACATTCGATGGAAGTACAAGATAAATTACTCTTACAATTATAAGCTGAAAATAATATCACTGTACTAAGGACAGTTGTTTAAATAAACAATGTAATTTTTCAGATGAAATATTATTAACCCTTAATTGATAATAAAGATAAATTACATAATGACATTCTCTATTCCCTACAGAGAAAACACAAGTAGCTTTTGTGTGATAAGCAACAATGAAAAAAAGTTTAAAGGCAGTTACTGAACGCTAAATACAGGAAGCAAGTAACACAGCACTTCAAACCGGAAAGAAAAAATTGTTTGGAACAACTTGTCAAGGAAAAATAAAGAATAGTCCTTCATGCCAATACAGAAGCGAGTTAGAAAGAAAACAGCTGATAGAAACAGTTCATCATGAAAAAAAGTGAGAACAAATTATAACAAATCTTTAAACAATTTTTACCTTTCCTATTTTTTTTCCAGGCAAGAATTACACCCAAGAACAATCTTAGTATGAATGTTACTCATCTGTTTTCTTCCATGTATTTATAATGTTATGGTACACTTCACAGATCAGTTAAACCAGCATTACTTGCACACAGAACAGCTCTGGATGGCAAAGGGACTCCATCATGAATCTGTTACTGAGATGTTCATTTAATTCAAATAGGAAAGGCAAGAGGAAAAGCCTGGCTGGCAGATTTATTGATTACATTTCACCAGTGACCAGCAAAAGGCAAGCACTCTGAAAATCCCCAAAGGTGATCATTAGTACTGAGTAACTGTCACTAAACATTAGCACTATCATCAGACTGGAACTAAAAGAAAGTGTGATGCTTTAAATGTGAGGCCCAAGAGAGATTGCCTGTGGTCTAAAGAAAAAGTGGGACATCTTACATCATGGCACCTGTGTTTGAGACAAATGAAATGCTTTATATATATATATATATATACACACACACGCATATACATACATAATATAAAAAATGCATATAATACATATATATCTATTCATGTGTATATAGAGAGGTATAAAATTGGTCTAGCACAGTCAGGCAAATTGGGCAGGGCTACCTACTATAAAACATAAAATTAATGTGTCAAGCTAATTTCGCGGTCCACTTGCCTGGAGCTGATTAGGACCAAATTAAACTTGGTCCTAATCAGCCTGAGTGCTTTGCAGGTAATACAGAAATCCATGGGATATGCTTATTAGTGTAAAAGCATGGGCACATTATCTGCAAAAGCAGTGTAAGAACAGGTTTATCAGAATAAAATGTGGTTTCACACTTTCTAATGGATTGCTAGCTTATTTTTGGTGGATTTGTATTTGAAAGTCCCATGTTTCCATGGCACAGAAGAACCAGACATCAAACACATGATTTTTTATTTTTCATACTTGAATTTGATCTTATGATCCTTGACTTGTCCAAAGGAGCACTTTCTTTATCTGAGGCAATGAATTTAGATATTATAAGAAAAGAAAGTATATGAAGGGTTTTGCCATTTCCCATTAGCTGTCTCCCCTTTTTTTTTTTTAATCACATCATGTGATTCCCATATGTGTGCTTTTGTTCCACAGGAAACAGTGGGAACAAAACCTTTTGTACAGCTGGCAGACATCATCATCATCATGGCTAGGCTTTGTGAACGAAGATTTGGGAAGGGCTCTCCCCACGCTTGCTGCAAGCGCGCTGATGGCTAAAGAGGCCGATGCGAGATAGGCAAGTCCGGTTGCAAAAGGCACAGCAAAAAGTCTCCATAGGCGGTGTTGGTGAGGCACGGTTCTTTCTGCGTTGTCTTTTCTCCTCAGACTGATTCTGCATGCATTCTCAAAGGCATCAGCAGCGTTATGGATGGTGTGTCTCCATGCCTCCCGATTGGAGGCCACTGCTTCTGATATAGACACACCACTGCCTTTTGTGTGCTTGAAGCATTGCCTCAGCCAGGAAAGAGAGGCCATTTGAATTCCACCCTCTTGGTCAGTCTATAGCCCTTGCCCTGAACACAATATCCGAACAGAGAAAGGTGTTTCTTGCAGTGACCCACCACCAGGCCCTTTCATCACATGGCCACACCAACAAAAGCATGATGCTGTTAAGGATCCTTCCCCCTGCCATGGTACCTGGCAGTCACGGCAGAAAACAGAAGACATAGGAAGACATGTTCACCAAAAGCATCTTATCACTGTGAGCCTTGTGACTCTGCATGAACAGGAACAGAGCCACTATATCATCCTACACAGAGGGCTGTCCACAGTATGTAATACATTGAGAATTAAAGAATTAAAGAATTTCACAACCTTGAGAGACTCATGTCTCATGAAGCAGGTTTTCAGCATCTAATTTAAAATTAGGTGTGTAGCCTATAAGGACATATCTTCCAGAGATCAAGGTCTGAAGCAGAAAAAGGAAAATGAGCTTTTGGAAGACTCAGGTTCTCCAGTATAATGAGGAAAGGAAGACAGCAGTGTGGTTTCTGCTTGCAGCATGGGACATGGCATCAGGGGATGGGGATTCAGATTTGCTGCTCTTGACTCAGGTCACATGAGTCACTTCAGGGCCCTCTGCTTCCCTTGTCCCACTTCCTGCTGGTTTTTGTCCCTTTTTTGTCAAAGCAATCAATTTGTTCAGATTTACTGGTACATCCATGAGTCAAGTTAGGCTCATGTTTCAGGCAGAGCTATGTTGCATGGCTGGCAGCAGAGCTGTGCTAAGTGACCCAAGTCCCTGGATGCTGGTGACTACCAGGCATTGCTGAGACCTCACTGCCTGTGGCACCCCTGTGAACATTCATCACACAATCTAGGCATGGGACATCTGGGAAACCTCTGCTACCTCCTGCCCATCTACATCTCCCAAAGACCAGCCTCTCTGGTGGAGGAACAATGAGGGTTGTTAATACAAAGGCGCTGGACACAGCTCGCATGGGCGGTGAGCCTGGTCATCCCTGACCTGGATTACAAGTTCTGGATGAGAGACTCCTGATGGAGTGGACACCCCTGCAATCTTTGCGGTAATCTGTATGGAGAGTTTACACATAACACATAATAAATCAATTCTTTAAAATCAAGATAATAATGAAGACGAAAGTAGGTTCACAAAAACACAGTAATTTATACTGGGGATGGAGGCAGATCTGCAAGGTCTGGCTCAGTTGTCTCCAGTTGTTTAACATTTTATTTTCCATGTCCAATTTGTATTTCTAAGCTTCCATCCCAAGAGAGATGTATAAGAAATAGCTTTACAAAATGCTTACTTATATGCCAGAACCTGTATTTTTGTCTTCAAAACCTATTAATTTTGCATCTCTTTCAACGGGTTAAGGTTGAAAAAAGGACCACTGGCTCAAAAAGAAAAAAAAAGGTTATTTTGATCATCTTTTATTTCAATGTGTGCCTGACAGCACCTCACCTCTGCATTCAGGTGATGTTCTTAAACTGTGACATTTTCACTCCCTTTAAGAAACACATTATTTCTGAATAACGAACTCATGTTTATAATTGCTGTAGCCTTAAAGAAAAAAAAAAGTAACTTTGCCACACTTTGCCATGTCTTATCCATGTATTTCCATATTGTACTAAGATATTGGCAATTATTATTTAAGTCAAAAATGAAAACCAGAATAATTTACATCATCCATCACAGCTCGCTTGCATGAAAAAATTACAAGACACAATAGCAAATCAATCGTGGGGAAAAGAACAATCTGCATCAAACACTGCATTTGTGTGCATAATCTTTTTAATATTTCCTGACCTCATGTATCAAAGCAGCAGACTGAATTCTGTGAACTTTAAGTAATACAAAGCTGTTTATCCCAAAGTCCAATGGGGAATCTCTAATCTAATCAGTTAAACTCAGGACACAGCCATCAGAATAAAGAGAACAGCCCTAACTCAGCAAAAATTACAAAATCTTTTTGCCATTCATCTTTGTATAGACTGTAAGGTCTTAATACAAGAATCATCTCCTAAGAGTGCACGGACGACTGTGTACGCAAGAGGACCTGGTTGCTCACTGTGGCAGCTAATTCTCCAGCAGTTGTATCTAAGGATTTGTTAGTAGAATTTTGCCAAGAGACTTTTTTTCCGCAGAATTTCTGAACTGGAAGGGAAATGAATGGCCCATATATGGATCAAACCTGCAACCTTGGTGTGATTTGCACCATGCTCTAACCAGCTGAGCTAGGGTCACCTTAGCCTTCTTTAGGAAAAAATTAAGCAGCCCATCTGCTCTTCCCTTTTTGTCAGTCTCAGCTAACAGGACAAGGAGGGGTTCTCTAGGATGAATCCACTGTGTTCTTGCTTTTAGAGGCTGTCAATGCCCCATCCAGAGCCTGAAGGCATGGGATGGGTGAGAAGCTGTAAATAAACTTGTTATCATCAAAAAGATAAAAACCAAGTATTCAGTCTGAATTGACCAAGGGAAACATATTTCCCATTTGTGAGGAACACCTCTACAATAAATATACCTGTGAATCTCAATTACTGCATTTCACTTGACGGCTTCCAGAAAAGCTGGTGATGCAAATGCCTCCACGACAGTGTTCTCTTCAGCATGCAGAAAGTTTGTGTGCCAAAACAGGCTTGTTCTACTGCATAAGTAGAAGCTACACACATCTACTCTCTGCGAATGTGCCATTCTCTAGGAAACAGATCTGAGACAGTACAACTTCAGCAGGACTTTTGGCTGCATTTCTGATGGCATGCAGCATATGCCTGCCCTCCTGCTGAACAATCACTCGGTATCTTCTAACATCTACATATCCACTCTTATTTTTTCCTACAGTTAAATCCTCCTTCATAACCTCCTGCTTCAGGGTCACAGTTCTGTAGAGACTGGTATTAAGGGGATTCAAGCAGGCAGACTGAAAAGAAAATAGACCTCAGAGTTAACTCTGATGGGTGCTGCACATATCCATGGCCAATCTGTGCTTCACAGGGTTCCTGAGTGACGACTAAATGCAGACCTAAAAGAAAAATTACCTAGTCCTGACTGACTTGCTCAAAATCATAAAGAAACTCATGAGCACCTAAAAATTTGGAATTCAGATCACTCACATTAATGATTAAATATTTTGGTTTAGGGCTTTGGTGGATTTCCAAATCTGATTTTTCCTTCTCTCTGGAAAAAAAAAAAAAAAAAGAATTTATAAAACTCATGAAATCCTAGCAGTAGACATGGAATTGCCTATTGTGGAAAGGTTCACAGTACAACCATTTGTTCAAAAACTGCTAGCTGTTTTTCATCTAATTTCTTTATTGTTTCTGCAGTGTATATGGATGTGTGCATGTGCTGAGTGCATATTATAGATGTTATGCCCCTGACTCACTCCCCTGCTCTATTTTCCTTCCTCTCACATGAACGAAGTGTCCTAAATTTAATTTCCCCCCTTGCAAATTGGCTGCCCTTTCATGTCAGGAGAGAAAACGCCCACTCAGCATAGCTTGAAAGGAACCTGTCTGCAGTTGGGAGGGAAAAGTGGAGGTGCTGCTTTAACTAACTAAATTAAATACAACTAGAGCTCGGAGCAGCTGGCAGGTTTGATTTGGATGTAGGATGCTGTGAGATAGCGATAAGTGAGTGCTCAGGACCAAAGGGAATTAAAAGGCTGTACTTTGGTTTAATGAAGTCACTCTCTTTCTATGGCTCATCCATTAAGGACACCGTGCTGGCACTCGGCAGTGCCTGCACCACTTACACTGCAAAAGGCCAACTTCAAATGAGGCTGAGCTTTGGGTTCCAAAGGACGTGAGCATATGGCTTTTGAGGGAGACAGAAGGAAACCCTTGCTGTGCTGTCCCTATCCACCTCATAGCCTTGTGAAAGAAGGAACAACTTCTACCGGACCAGAGGTTCAGATCCTGCTCTGGACCATATGGGAAATATCTGCCAAACCACCCAGGAGGTGGTTCAGAGAGGGCAAGAAAAATCACGTTACCCTGAATGAGATTTTTTTTTTTTCTCTGTTAAAGAATTCCATAAAACTTGTAATGAAAAGAATTACAGAAAACATTTTCTCCGCCCATCTTTTCAGCTTATTTAATAGTGCATTAGACAGCAGTTTGTGTGTAGTATGTATTCCCTTGCTCTCTCCTGGTATTAGTATTTCTCTTGTTCATGTAAGCCCTTCCCTGAGGAACTGTGAAGATGGGAAAACATTTTTAAAGATTATGATTCAACTGTAAAACCTCTATTTGTCACTGTCACCAACAGGCAGGTGTAATGCCTGAAAGTGTCTTTCAACTCTGCTTTCTAAAAGGACTAAAAATGTAAATGAAACTTTGATTTCATAATTAGCACCATGGATTTGACACTTTTCTGCCTCTGGTAATGAAGGGAACTTTCCTTGCGTTTGCAAAATACTATGAAACCTCCTCAAGGAAGATATTGCAGAAGTAAAAAGCTGTGACTGGGTGCTGTAATATGCTATGTTTGAAAAAAGCTACCCAGCAAGACACCTCTGCAGGCAGAGCAGGCTAAATATTCAATTTTAAGCCTTCTTATCCCGGTTTTAATTATTAAATTTTTCTGTATTTGGAGAATTTTAAGTGCTGGAGCATGGAAATATTGGTCACTAGATGCTGACAGTGTTTATTAACATAAAGAATCCCCTGAATGTTACAATTGCTAACTAATATTGCTTAGAAGACTGAACACTAGAGTAATTATCATGACAATAAATTTGAGAAGCCCCATTTCCACAACAGAATCCTTAGTGTTTTGCACAATTCAAAGGTAATCTTTGTTCTTTTTTTCCTTTTGCATATACATGTAAATCTAAGTTATATGGTAAAACAACTTAAGAACATGTAAATATATTTGTTTCCTCATGCACAGAGATGCATACATATGAATAATTTTCAGTAAAAGATGTGCCAAGGAAAAAGGAGAAAC
This sequence comes from Grallaria varia, assembly GCA_013396735.1. Classification (NCBI taxonomy): domain Eukaryota; kingdom Metazoa; phylum Chordata; class Aves; order Passeriformes; family Formicariidae; genus Grallaria; species Grallaria varia. The sequence continues at coordinate 844,417 of VWZG01005816.1, read as the reverse complement.
TGCTTTGAATAAGATTCATTAGTTCTGTACAGAGGAAAAAAATGTATTGAGTTAAGGATAAACGCCACATAATTTGACCGATTATTGATTTCAAAAGGAAAAGCACCAAGTCACATGAGACTGTGCAAAGGCAAGAAAGATTCACAAGAATGAAAAGAAAGAAAATATTCCTCCAAAGACGATGACTCTCCAACCAAACTCAGACCTCTTCTTCACCTTTATTTTATCTGATAGCTCTTCATTTGATCTCTCTTGGAGGTAAGGTCATTACTACTCTGCATGACAACAGTCAGAAATCCCAGCTATAATCAAGATTTCATTGCATCAAAAATTATTGTGGAAAGAGACACTTTCACAAAAAATGCCTCGGAAAATGTCAGTTGTGCGACTAGGAACTAAATGCCTTAGCTGGTATACTTGCCTAAGCGAACAGAGCAAAAAAAGTAGGCTGCATTTATGCAATTAGAGATTGTAATTATGCAGTGAAGACCATGATTTCAGCGAAACTTCTTTCTTTAAATTGCCAAGATTATGCCCACTACTGCACTGTAATTGGTAAAGATGAGAGAGAAAAGTATTAGGAAGGTGTGATAGCTATCCCTTTGGATGCAATTATTTTAGTCTATAACAAAGATATTTTGTTATGTATCTGTAGGAGGTTCTTAATGGAGTTTCTATACATCAGTTCTATAAAATGATCTTGTTAGATATTTTATCTGCTGCACCTAGATATCAAGATACTTCTGGCTACTTATGTCATACTATACTCTAAAACAGTGAAATGATACTGATTTAAGTATTTCACTGTAGACCTATATTAAAAAAATGGGAAGAAATGAATGGCTCTCTGACACTTCCTGGCTTATGAGGATTTTTACATGGCCATTACTTTCCCAACTAACTTCCCATTAGAAGTGCCAAGACTTCCCAAGATAGAAAACATGCAATTTTGCTCTACTTTCTGTAATCATGACAAAATAAATTTCCAAGGAAACTTTATTGTAAGGGGAAAATGAAAGCAGGTGAACCTGACACTGTTCATGCAGAAGTTACTTTGAAAACCTGGATAAAACATCCTGACACATAAAACTAAACTCTGCCTGCAAAATAAGTGACTTTAGCTCTGACTAATTTAGTAATAGCCAGCAGTATCCAAACACGCTCACGTCTTCTGAAGCCTGAGGATCTCAAACTAATGTAAAAGAATCTGAAAATCTTGGCAGGGATTACAAGGGATCTTAATAAAAAACAAATTTGAGAGTTGACACAGAAAAGGACATTTTCTAGAAGGCTGGATGAGAAACACCTCCGCACGTCTGGGTGCCTTTGAGTATCAAACGTGATCACTGCCACTTCTGTGAATGTAGGGCTGTGACAGTGAATTCTTAGCCGAACTATCTGTAACTTAAGAAACTGTTCATTCCTGCCCTCTCCCAGAGTTTGCCAACCCTTTACCAGAGCAGGAGGGAGCAGGTTCTCATATCCTCACCATGACAAGCACAGCCATCACAACACCGTGACCATCCGCGACCAAGGCAGAGAAAACCATAACCCCTCTTTTACAATGAAATTAAGGCCCTTGAAACAAAAACTATAGGAGGTGCGTCCTTAGGGGAACACACAAATATTTTCTGGTCCCTAGTGGTACTGCTTTGGAAGGGAAATATTTCCCACACTGATCATGGGGTGATGCCTTCACTTCTCCTACCCTGGAGGAGCACATTCACTCAGCACTTTGAAAGGCTGCCTTCTATGAGAGAAGGTGGCCTGTGATGTTCATCTTCCACACTTCTGTGTTCACAATAACACTGAAGGGATCCTGAGACAGCTACCACAGACTGCCTTTTGGTTCAGAACTGTTCTTAAGCCTAATCTGCCAAGGCATTTTAGTGATATATTACAGATATACTCATTAAACAAGTGTAACAACCCTTAGGGATCTCTTATTCCACAATATAATTGCTTTTCCTGTTTACTTTTATCTTATTTAGCTTATGGTGTATGAACCCTGAAGCATTCTATAAGAACCCCTGTAATTATTTCCTTTTTTAAACGTCAAATACTGTCCCACACAGCCCACATGGCAACTGGCAGCACTGCTGCTCTGCACATCTCAGAGCTCCCCCAGCAACACAAATGTGCAGGGAGGAACCATCAACGTAGGGAATTAATACAGTGCAGAAAGTAAAATTCAGTTAATAAAGCAATATCCAGGAACAGTCCACTGCAAAACAAACCTTGTTTTCCATAAGATACAGAATTGCAATTTTCCAAAGACACCTCCACAAATACAATACCTTCCTTATATTGGATTAAACTTGATCACAGGAAAAGCAAGCAAACTTAGTTAGACTTGAAGTAGCAATTCTCTTTTTGGAGGGATTTCTCTTAATTATTCACAATTTGGTTTGGATAGTGTAAATGTTTCACTAAATCTTGTTTATAGCTGTGTTCTAAACATGCTTGTAAGACAATAATAGATTTTTTGCACAGGGTCCAAATACAGTAGCTGTGCAAATCCAACTGAACTGTCAGATACTGGCTCACTTTCTTGAACATTACTGCCACATGCAATTATGCATCAGATCAAAACATACGCTGATTTTTGGTTAAGTAGTGAAAATATTTATCAGCATTTGTTTGTGGTATGGAGCAGACATCCAGCTACGAGAAATAGTTTTGTAATACATAGCATTAAATATAGTACATTTTATTTCATTTGTTCATGCTGGAACTATTTCACTCCCTCCACTGGCTAAGGTTTTCTGGTGGTATCTTTAAAATCAGTTATTATCTTTACTCCTTCAAAGGAATAACGATAGATTTTCTCACTGCAGAAATAATCAGCAGTAACAATGCAATATCAAGCTGTTACCTTTTTAATGAGCCAAGAAACAAAACCATTAATTTATTGTACCCTCTCATGTCACAATAAAAATACATCCATTTTTATTTTAATACAGTCAAAACCAGTGAAGTCACTCTACCTGTAGAACACACTAATAAGCACTTGATTGAATTAGTTAACATTACCTGTTATTTCAATGCTCTTGATGAACTACAGACTATGAAGTCCAGCATAGTTTTATAATTCTTAAAAATTATTTTAGAAAATATAAAATCATAACATTCAAACTATAGAATTATCTGCCATTTTCCTGTAATTTAATTATACCAATGACAAAATAAATAGGAATGCCCAGGTAGACAAAGAATACAAAGGCTGAAATTTTTAGAAGTTAGAGGTATCCAAGTTTTACAATGTAGATGTAAAATACCTAAGGCCAAATTTTAAAAGGCATTTTGGTGTCCAGAGGTGCACATCGCTGAGCTGTGTCTTTGTCAGTTATGCCCCTTGAGTTCGGGATATGTTGATCATGCAGCTCTGAAAACATGTCTGTGCCCCTCTGTGTCTTTAGTACCCTATATTTAGTACCCTACAACAGCATTATGCTTTGAAATGAAAACACTGATTTCACCATTTCCATCCTTTTTCCTCTTCCTTTGCTTCTACTGCTGTATTTTCACACAACCCATACCAGTCTTCTGTGTGGTCATGTAGAGATGGCTGCGACTGTCCAGATGTGTCCTACCAGCAGAACAAGCAGCGTAATGCCCACCCGGGGGGCTGTGGCTTGGCTTGGCTATGAAACAGCACACTGTCATCAGGACACTGCCAGTTTCACGTATGCCTGTTATCAGGCACACAGATGTTGAGAGCATTTTCTCAGCAGAAACAAAATGCTCAGAGGTCAGGTGCAAGAGAAGGGCCCTGACCCACGTGGGCTGCAGCAAGAGATGGAGGCAGCGAAGAAGACCCTTCCTTGCAAGCCTTCCCTCCTGCTGACTCCCAGCCTGACAGTGGGAGGGAAAATGCGCAGCTCAGAGGAGTCTAAATTTGAACAGCTAAGCTCAAATGAGAGCTTTTTACCTCCTCAGGGTTGCTTTATAAAACTATTAGTTGGTTTTTTTTGAAGATGAACAAAGCAACGGCAGAAAACACACACACAAAAAAAAACCAACTTCAAATTAAATCCATTGCTTAAATAATTTTATATAAAATGTTGTCCTCTGTTTTTTTCATTCTGAGACAATTGGTTTTTTTATCAGAGATTTATGAACCCCTGAGAAGAAAAGTATATAGAAATACTGACAGAGTAGCACTATTCCCAAGTTATTTACCTTATTCTATCAACCCTAGTGAACATGCTGCTTCATATTTTAAGAGGCTTCTCATTCATTCTGATTAATTCCTGATTACGGTCCATCAGTTTTTTTCTATCTATCTCCTGTAAATAAAATGGAAAGTATGTTTGGAATCTGAAGTCCATGCATATTTACTTAGTCCAGCCAAGCCAAAAATACTTGCCTTAGCAGTCCAATAGCTTCTCAGTGAAATGTGCCACATTCATTTACATGATGATGAGATGGGAAAATGGATTAAGCAGCGTCTGAACACCTTGGGATAGTCAGAAAATGATGGAACCTCCAGATACCTCGAGCCATTTTGGTGCAAGGGGACTGCCCCAAGTGCCTCTGCTGTCTGCTTAGGGGATTCTCTTGAATAGCACACTGCCACCCTGTTCATAGTTTGCATTTCACGAAAGTTCATACAGACCTTCCAGGAGGGGTTTTAATTATGAAGTTCCACTTATCCTCCAAGGCATCCAGGTCAATGCCAGGAAGCTGTATTTAGTGCAGGACATCTACTTGTTTCTTCCTGACGCCCACTATTTTCCTAGACCCACTATATAACTCTCTTTTTGGAGAAATAATCATGAATAAGTTTAGTGTAACTTCTGCCTCAGCAGCCATTCTAAATCAAATGACTTTCGGTTTTTTTCTTTTGCTCTCTTGGTTACAGGGGCCACACAGCCCTAGTGGAACAGAGGAGCAGAGCATAACTATCCAAAAAAATCTGTATTTTCGACTGTATGGTGCCCTGTGCAGCAGGTCACTAATTATCCCAAACCAGCCTTTGTCCTCTGGGACAGCAGGAATCCCATTCCTATGCATTCACGGAGGAAAGAGAAGTTATGTCCTGTTGGTACCCAAGCTGGAGAAATGTCTCAGTTGAGGTCTGAAAACTCCTGGGTGGCATTTCTTGTCTACACTTTTAGACACCTTTACCACCTGAAAGCTCATTTGGTTCAAACAGATGAGTCCACAGAGCTGGTGAAAAAATTTCTGCCTCTCTGGGAAGTGTAAGTATTTCCATGCATGAGAGGCAAAAAAGCAGCTGATGTGTGAGGTGACATTCAAAGCACTGCTGCCTCTGCAGAACAGAATTATTATTTTCTGCTGCTGTTCTCTGCATATGAGTTGAGGCCGCGAGCCAGGCTGCTGTCTGTGGCAGGGAGACAGAAAGAAACATGAACATGTTTTCATGCCTTATAGCTGAATTCTGCAAGGCATGGAACATCTTTTTGGAGGTCATGAGCCTCCCCAGCTAGGTCAAATCAAACACCTTCCGGGTTTGTGCCCCTAAGGAGAAAATATGCTCCTTTTATGATATAAATGTCAAAGAGCTATGGCCTGTTAAAATGTGTTACTGCCTTCTGGGTTATTTTACACTGACTTTAATTATGCTCCATCTTCATTTGAAAGCCTGATTAGCGTACGGTTCAGTTGAAGCCAAATTGCTTGCCCAGCTGTATGCAGACCCACATAGGGGAGGATTTCAGAGACACGTCAGAGACAGAAGATACTGAATGACACCAGGAGGATCTCACACCTGTACCAATTTAGTACCCAGAAGAAAAGCTAATAGTCTCTTCTGATCTTTCAACCCCTGTCTTGACAAACACAGCTCTGATGCTAGAAATCCCGTTCTGACTTAAGACTTCTCAATTAAGCCAAATATCTCACTTCTGCTCACTTATTAAAGGTAAGCAATTTATACCAACAGAATTGTGCCATTTCATGCATAATGAAGACTAACACAGAGATTCAAAGCTGTGGTCGATACATGATGGTGTGCTAGGAACAAAAATACACAATTATTTGTCATTCAGGTTTTATTTTTCTTATGCCAAGGTATGGCAATGTTTTTGTTCATTAATACCAAACAAACATTTGTTTCACCAGACTTTATTCCCACCTAGTGCAGAACAGAACTCTAGATCACCTTCAAACAAACCAGCTTCTCAATATTTATGTTTTTAATGTTAAGGGCCAGGATTGCATAACAAGGACTACAAGCAAAACGAAGTAATATATTTCCACCTTGCTATGACACACAATTTTTATTAGACAACATACACTAGGACAAGCATGATGTCCACATAGTTTCTTCTTCACCCCAGGACACACTTGGGTTATTTTTACATGCTCATTAACATGCTTTTGCATAATTGCTTGTTTTTCACAGGTATGCAGCTCCACACATCTAAGTTTCCTTACATTATGACTTTTGCATATGTTAGATACTACTTCTGTGCTCTGAGTTACCCCTAAACCTATTCTTTCCCCTCTTCACACTGGCATTTTTTACTGACCATTTCTGAGCTGTCTATAGCCATGGGGTCCTCAGAGCTCATCTGTGCCCTGTCTCTTATCACCCCATGCCTGAATGTCTCTGTGCCCATCCTGCTCCCATCTCTCAAGGCATCTCCTGTTGTACCAAGTCTGCATTTCTCTGCCTGACACTGCTCTGATAGAGCCACAAATATCTTATTCTACAGTGCTACACAACTGCTACTTCTTATTCTACACTTCTACTGTAACTGCTTGTTACTGCTATCTGTATAAGGCTATAGGTTGTACCACACAGAGACAAGCAAATAAAAAAAATTAGCCACATCTACCTGGTCAGTTACAGAATTTACTGTTACAGCTAAACTAGGGAAATAAAAGAGTAAATCTGTCAAGCCTCAGTCCTGAGGCCTTAAAAACTCAATACAGAGACTACGGCCTGATTACTAGCAATGGCAATACCTGTTACAGGACTACATGGAGGGTGTCGTCACACTGCGCTGGGCAAAAGATGGCTCTGAACTGAGAATGGGGCCATGCCATGGGAAAATTCCTCCTATACAGCTTTGTCACTTCTACATTTCCAAGTTGAGGTGGTTAATTTCCTTAATTTCCTTAAGTTAAATTAATCATTTATTAAAGGTATCTCAGGCTCTTTATCCTATCTGCAGTCACTTTAGGAGAGGTGAACCATTCTGATCAAGTGAGACGTGTTTTTTGAATCTATACAGTACTGATTTTTTAGTGGGTTTTTTGGGGGGGGTTTTTTTGGGGTTTTTTTGGAAACAGTGGATATTTTACTTTTATTAAGCAGAAATATTTCTTCCTAAGTATACACAGTATATAAAAGAGTGATCAACTCGCATCTAGTCAGTGTTAGAGAAAAGGATGACACTGAAGTACCTTCAGTCACCTGGCATCCTGAATCACTCAGGCAAATACAAATTCTCTTGGTAAAAATATTTCTTGAATAACAGTCAAGTTATGACAGCATGAAAATTTAACATGTGATCTTAACTTTCCCCCAGGTAATGTCTAGTATTATTGAACTGTAACACACATGCATCCTTTTTAAAATAAGCTAACATTTGAAATTTGCATTTAGGCAAGGCTTTAGACATTTTGGAGCCCACCAAAATTTAGGACCAAGGTGGGTCCTAAAAATGCAGATTTGGCTTCAAATTCATGCTGTCATCTGTCCTCTCCTCTATTCCAACCTATATTGCTTTTGACTGTGCTTGAGTCCTCAAGCCAAGGTTTGGCCCCCTGTTTCCTCCCTCCTGGTCCCTCATCACATCCCCATCACACTCATCCCCAAGTTCCTGCCTCTCACAGATGCAACCACATGTCCCAAAGTAGGGACAGCTTAGTCTCTGTTTTAGGGCAACAGCAACATGGGTGGGAGTAACCCCTCAGCTCTGCAGTGGGTACCTCTTTGGGCAGCCTTTGTACCTTCAGAAGAGAGGGATATAACCAGGCAAGTAGGGTACATGGAGTGGTACCACACAATAACCTGGTCAGGAAACTGGTCTGGATGGACTGGAAAGGCCCGCAAGGTCCAAAAAGTCCCTTGACTTTTTTTTTTTTTAATTTTTTTTTTAATCTAAGACTGCCTCTGTTTGTGTACTTTGCTATTTATAAAAAGTAATCTGAATCTATCAATCTTGTGCATAGTAAGTACAAATTAAATAACACAGCACAACTTATTACACACTCAATATAGCAGAATAACAACCCAAATGTATTATCTTATCTCTGCACTCTCATATTACCTGCTTATCTTGTGCCTATCGGTGTAGTCATCTAAGCCCTTACATGCGCATCAGTGTGAACAGCAAGTCCCTAGTGGAGCATCACTGATGTCTCCTTTACAGCACCTTACTCTGCAGCTACAAAAAATACCCCAATTACAGGTGAAATTCAGTTGGAGAAAAGAAACTTCTAAGTTTTGGGTTTTTTTTCCCAATCCATAACCAAATATCAACACTGAGCCCAGAAAACAACCCTGCCATGACTAAACCAAGTACAAAATCTAACTGTCAAAGGGATCTCCACTGGTGTGCATTTGTGAGAAAACAGGAGACGTGTCTGCATCACCTGTGTGTCAGCATGTGAATTCTCTTTTACAAAGTCTGATATAAACTTGGAATTTGTGTAGGGCATCAGACCTGAGTTTCTCCAATCAGCGATGAGTTGGGACGGCATGAAGAATGCTGGTGCTCCAACTCTAACCCATCCAGGCAAACCACATTTTAGGAAGGGGAGCCCTTGCAGTAAAGGAAGCATTTGCACATGATGGATGATCTGAAACCTTAGGTCCTTCCATTTCACAGATACCATCAAAATGCCATCAGTCATAGCAGTTTTCAGTCATGACATCAATCAAAGCCATACTTTAGTAAATTTTAGCAGAAACAATTTGCATCCTGAATTACCAGATCTCTGCCTTTCAGTGCTTATGATACTGTCACATTTTTCACTCTTTGCTTTGGAAAGAGCAAATGCAAAAGTTCCTGGAAGTGAAATGAAACTGTGATGGCTTATGCTTAGACAGTAACTTCTATCATCACTCTGCAAGAATTAATGGCTAAAACTTGTGTCTCTATCTGGTTACAACAGTATCTAGCAAACAATTTTCGGTTAGAGTGAATGTCTTAAGCTCTCGTTCAGACAGGAAGAAAAACAGGATTTCAGCCCTTTTTGGAAAGAACTAAATCAACCTAAGCAGTTCTTCAATTTTTTATGGAGTTCCGAAAAAAGAGGGTTTTTTCATGCAAAGATCAGAATTAAAGAAAAACATTGCACAAAGTGAGTTTTGGAAAAACTTGTCTTCTTACATCCTGCAGAAAAGATACGCAGGGACACAGAGGACATGAAGATGAGGATTTTGTGCTGACAGTCCATGAACCCAGAGTGCCTTGTGCCTTAGGCAGGACAGGCATAGTTTTAGAGCCTGCCCAGAAGCTGGGCAGTCCCATGGGAGGGTACACTTTCCTCACTTAAGGAGGTGAAGTTTATCTTCACAGCTAAGCATTACAGCAACATCAGTGATGAGCCCCAGTGGCATCACCTGTCCTAATTTTAATCAGGTGGTTGAGGACTAAATCTCCAAACAATGCAAACTGGGACAGTGCTATGGGATTTCACATACCTGCACCAGTAGGTGGTACTGGCTGGGAGCCTGTCTCAATCCTTTTACATACCCCATAATCTTTTTCCCATCAGTGGCAAATCCAAATGTGTAATCCTGGCACTACTGAGGACAAGCACGACGCATCAAAATCCAGCAGAGTCCCCACACAGAACTTGCAGCTTTCAACGGAACACCTGAGCCCTCTCTTCGCAAGGTACAAGAGCTGGTGCTTACGGCACCTGTACCTAATCCATGTTTCAGGGCAGGGCATTGACCGAGACTATGTCCTTGTACAGCTTCTTCAAAGTGCACACTGACTCTCATCACCGAAAACCATCAGCAACTCTCAGAGAAACAAACCCCGTCACTTGAGAGCAGCACCACAGAGGAGCTGCTTTGAGTCAGCTCCACCAACAACTTCTAATCCCTTCAGGCATCTCCTGCACATTTCCCTGACTGATGGATGTGCTGTTGGCTTATTAGGTTAAGACAGGCAGGTTTTTCACCTGTTCTTTGAAGGTGTGAAGGTTCAGATGTATGGGTGTGCCTCATACCAGCAACAAAACTGTCCTGTGGAAGTCAGTGTACAGGTATATATTTTAGAAGAGCCTTTTAAAGCCAGGAAGACAGATGAAACTGCCAGCTACCCCCACCTCTGAATTTTGGGGCTAATTAATTACATTTACTTTTCTAACTCAGATACAAAGGCCAAGTTGTATCTGATGGTGCTGGCACAGAGCAGACGCTGGAGCTGCTTGGCTACTGTTGTGGCCTAAGGAATTAGTTTGGAACTCCTTCTGTCCTTGGGGATAGAAACACCAACTGATATCCAAAAAGCAATAAAGAAAAAAAGGAAATGAGTGCTCACAAATGCAACAGATAACGTTTCAATCTAACATCATTCTGAATGCCTTTGGCTGTAGGTTCTTTCTGGTCTATAACTATATAATTAACAACTTGAAAAGACAAAGCAACACACATGTAGAGCTTTAAGTAACTTTGTATGCTGCATTTCATTTTTGTAGCTGTCTTTTAATAGCTCTTTGCGACATATTCTGGAGTATACCATTACATAAATTCCTAAGATGGAACTAAAACATAGTCTTTTTTAAAAGTTAAACTTGATATCATATTTTCTTGAATCTGTCATCTTAAAAATATAGTGGTGTTTCAATTTAGCTGAAATATACTGAAAGAAAAGAAGAACCCTGTGTTCAATTTTAATGTGTTTTTCAAGGTCTACTGGTGTTTTCTACACTTGTTTTTAGCTGGTAAAAAGAAAATGAAATAGAAAAAGAAAGTTGAGCTGGACGAATGGTTCATAAAATTAGTTCCAACTTGCTTAAACAGAAATTTTATGTATCCCAAGCTTCATTTTTCTACTGAATGTTTAAGTCTGACTTTCAGCTACACTACTCCTCTTTGTTTTTCTCCTGTGTCACTCTAAAATATTATTACTTCTGTGTGATTACAAAGAATAAAATGTTTCCTTATTAATACAGCAATTTTTTTTTCACACTACTTTAAAGGAAAGTCAATAGAGATAAAATGATGTGAAAGAAGCATGAAAGCGACCAGGCTTACGTACCTCTTGGTAACTAAAATTACCGCATGGATGGTTGTTGATAGTAAAGAGAGTACCAATAATCTCAGCTCTTGTCCTCCTCCTGTCTGTAGAGCCAAGCTCAACAGTTTCCAGAGGAGTTACACTCTTCTGTTACTCAGCTTCCCTAAAAGTTCAGGAGTCCTTTTTGAGTTCAACACATCATTTTTTTTAAAACTGTCTCTTAACAAAGCAGTGCCACAAGCAATATGAGCTGGTTTGATTACAGAAACCAGGAGAAGCTGCCTGTAGAGATACCCCCACAAGAGCAATCCCTGCAGATCTGCGTGGAGTTGAATCACCCACAATGCTTGGTAGACATTGTCCACCTCCCAAAACTCTTCCAGACCTAACATTGACAATTTTTTAAAAGACATTTACCAAACATATACAATGCCTGAAACATTTCTATTCTAGGAATTGCAATTGCCTTGTCAGACTTCATCAGGAAGATGATAGGACCAAGGGTAATGGTTTTAAGCTAAAAGAGGGTCGATTTAGGCTGGATATAAGGAAGGCATTTTCTATTATCCTAGTGCTGAAACACTGAAACAGGTTGCCCAGAGAGGTGGTGGATGCCTCATATCTGGTGGTGTTGAAGGTCAGGTTGGATAGGGCTCTGAGCAACCTGGTGTTGTTGAAGATGGCTCTGTGTTCATTGCAGGGGGCTTGGAACTAGATGATATTTAAGGGCCCTTCCAACCCAAACTATTCTATGACTCTGATCTGTGTGAAAACCGTTTTTAAAAGTGCTGTACCAGAAAAAGAGACAATGATTATCATAATTATTTTTTACAGAGAGAGAAATAAGAAAACATTATCAGATACAAGAGGGTTAACAAAAATAAGCAAAAATGAATTCATTAGATTAGTCGTTTGTAAATACAGATTTCTGTCCAGGTATTAAAATAAAACCTATATAAATAGAAGGCAAGGTGGCTAAGAAATCTTTTGTTCTGATCCAAATGCATGAAAAGATTGCTTTGATGCTGATGAAGGAAAGTTTCAAAGATACATTGAAGGACATGTAATATTCTCCTGCTATTCAGCAGACTCTGGACAAAGATGTGGTATTTGGATAAAGTGGTTTATGAGAGCATGAGGGACATTGAGGCATGGGGCAGAATGTACAGCAAAATTATGGTGCCGTTTTCTTCCACTGTTGATTGATCTTGTCAGTAATTTCTAAAATAATTCTGAAAATCTAAAACAGTGCCAGCAATAGGGGACTGCCACAGACCCAAATCAGAGTCCCTGGCGGCTCACCAGACACAGCCTTACTTTGGACTGCTCAATGACAAACATTTCTGATCATGGTGACTATCCCAAGAGTATGTGCCACCCTCCCCAGGTGGCTACAGCCCCAGCCCCATGGGCCAGCTTCCCATGGCACTCAACTCCAGCCGACTGGGCTGAGTCAGTACACTGAGATGAGACCATACATAAAGAATGCCTCAAAACACTGACTTTACCTTTTAATACTAACTTGATTCTCCTGATAGTTTGATATTTAACAAAGAGCATTCAGGCTTAGTGGAAGGGAAATATTCCAGGTTTTCCAGTACTGTTTGTTAAAAACAAAAGAATCCACATTTTGATTGAATCCTGAGGCTGAGACTAGAGATGTTTACTAAACTGTCCCTGATGAGAATTTTATCCTAACTAGTTTGCAAGTTTTCCATCAAAGACCATCTGCTAAGGGCAGCATAAAGCATTCATGGCACGATCAGGGAGAATGACAAGCACATTGGTAATTCATCTCTGACAGGGTGGTGATGGCTCTAGTCCTACAGTGTAACCACATTTCTGAAAGGAAGAAGGTGGATATAAACCAGCAAAGAGTCTGACAGTGAATCCTAGGAGGAATCACATGCACTGACTGCCCAGCCCTCAAGCTACCAAGTTACCCAGGATAGCAACATGGCAATGGTTCTGCAAAAGGACTTGTGCCAACTTTAAACAATGATGGATAAGTCCACCTGCTCACTGTCCAAGAGACTCTCTCCACATATGCAACCTGCCAGCATATTCAACAAACTAGGATTAAACCTGTCTCCTGGCTATGGTGTTGGTTAAAGCACCAACTCAGTCCATCCCTTTGCTGTCATCAGCAAACAGTAAGACACAAAAGAAGACACATTACGTGATTATAGAGGCTCTTCAGTTTTAGTGTTCTCGCTCTTCAAAACCCTAAGGAAAACACAGTCACCTGACACACAAGCAGTCAACACTTCACATTGAGTACCTATCGAAAAATTACTTCAGTCAAAGGTGATTTTTCCCCTCTTTCCTACTGGTAAAATGACAAGCATGTCTGCTTCCAGAAAGAGATGAGCATGAGTAAGAGCGTGAGAGAACGAGAGAAATAAAGCCAGAGATCCAAAGAAGATTGGACAATTTCATTTGTACTCATTAACTGAGGAAGATGCATTCTTCCCTGGTATATTACCACAAAATAGTAACCTCAGAGGCAGCAAGAAAGCCTTTGTTCTCCTGTGACCAAGGCTGGACATATAGCCAACCTGCCACTTCTTGCCCAAGTAAGCCTGGATCTGCATATCCATGCCCTGAAGAGAAGCTGAATTGCACCTGAATTCCCGAGGAGAACTTTGATTATAGAAACCCTTCTTTCTTTATGAAAAATAAAGAAAATATGAGTTTGAATTTTGCCATGACTGAAGTCTGCTGACTATAAGCACATGAGAAAGTGCATGCCATACATCTTGGCTTCATCTAGACTTGCGTTTGCCCCAGTCTGGTCTGTGCATGTTCCTTTCTGAATTATGGTACTTCAGAATAGATATATTGAATATTCACTGAACATGCATTGGAGTTGACGTGGAGTTATGCAGATAATTAGTTGCCAGGTCACTTTCTTAGCACAGGGTGAATACTAAAATACACAGTCTGCACAAATTTTAAGCAAAACCCTGTAGTTTGCTAGCAGTAAAGTTCTTGGCAAATGTCCAATGCTTCTTCTTAAACATTAATAACATTTCACTCAAGCTTTTTGGTACCTAGATGGACAGAAGTGTAATTTCTTTAAATGAGAAGAAAATTATGATACTTATTAGCTAGCAAGGCTCTAAAAAATCAATTCTGCTCTCTCAAAGTTATGACTTCTCAATACAAAAAAAGAAACCTTTAAAATAATATTGATTGCTATTGTTAAACTATGAAAGAACAGATTATCTACTCATGCAAATAAGGAGAAAAATAATTTCCAAATTCAGAAGAGTTATACAAAGAACAATTCTGCCCTAATGTAAGAGGTTATGAAGAATATGTCATTTATATGTTTTCTTCAATATTCTTTCTGCAAAGAGAAATCAAGCTATGTGCTACATCATGGGGACTGCATTATAGCAATATCTTTTTCAAAAATATTGCAGGGTCTGCAGAGAGGCTTAGATTGTGTGGTATTTCCTCCTAGAACTCAGTGAGACAGAATTTCATCCTTGCAAATGATTCCAGATTAGGGTGACTGACTTGTCCTCCAGCAGATAAAGGCTGGAGAAACCGCTTTGGAAATCCTGGAGCATCTCATAGGGTTCAATAAGTGAAATTCTCTGTACCAGGCAGGGCTACCCACTGGTAGGGCCGAGTAACAGCCCTGCCGGAGAGGACCTTGGGTAGTGATGAACACTGAGTTGCAAATAATTTGCAAGTAAAGCAAAATACACAGGACTGCCTGAGAAGGAACTTGGGGAATTTGGGTCATAGTGTCCACCTCCATATGGTACTGAGGAAGCTTAAAATGGAATACTGTGCCTAAGTTTATGTCCCCCTGCTTAGAAGTTATCCTGAGAAACTGGAGAGTCCAGATCAAGGCTACACAGATGGTCCATGGCCTAAAGCATGGGGCACCAGACACCTGAGATTGCTCGGTCTGGGGACGGAAAAGCTCAGGGGTGATCTAGCAGCATCCTATGACTGCCTGAAGGGGATTTACAAAGGTGACAGAGCCAATTTCTCCTTGATATGAAAACAAGACAGAGCAAGGCTGTGAAGGCAACATCCTTGCCTACAGATACCCATGCTGACATAGTCTGCCACAGGTTTGTTTTGACGAGGAGGTCGGACTGGAGGCCTCATAAGGCTTCTTTCAACCATCATTTTTGAGATTTTCCTAATACAATATCCTAATTACTAATTTTCTAATATATACAGAAGAATGCTAAAGTGAGAACCTTCTATCACAGTCAGATGCAGCTTCATCATTAAGACAGCTAATTCATGACTAACATTATATATTTATTTGGGAATGGTTAAGCATGCTTTACTCTGACACATTAATACAGCTCAATGAAAAAAATGAGGAATATTTTTGACACATATTTTAGACCATTATTTAAAATTTTTTTATGTAAAAAATCCACAAGAAATCCTGAAATAATCAAATTCTTTTTAGAAGCTCAGTTCAGTTGCACTGAATATTCCCCAAATCTCTTCCAATTTATGGCAAAGAAAGATAATGACAGGAATTTTAATAGCTCTGGTGTGAAGCCAAGTGAAACTAAGTGGTATGAACTGATACCTTCAAACATGAAAAATCAATTCCATAAATGTGAACATTCACAACTGAAAGAAGGCTTGTAAGAATAGCTGCCAGTATGGACCACAGGATTTTCATGTGACTAATTAATTTTAAACAAAAATATTCACGAACTATTAAATGTAAATATCAGAAATGTTCTTCTTTCTCTCTTTCATGACATATACCCAACCTATTGGTCTTGCCCCATTTCTCCTGAATTCTCAGCTCTCTAATTCAGTTGTTATGGAGAACACCAAAGGGTAGTGTTTCCGCTGATAGTTACATGAAACGAAGAACTGCATTGACTACTTAGTTGCATTTTTCCTACTTTGAATTTGGATTTCCTGAGACAAATTTAGATTTTTTTTTAAAAATCAGGCATGTTTCAAATGAGTACTTAATAATTAAATAAAATTATTTTGTTAAATTAAGGTAATTTTGGTTGGAGACCAGAGTAACAGCGGAAGCAGTTCGTATATGACTTTACTATATGGCTTAGACCATCAAATTACGGAAGAAGTAACATTTTGTGAGGTGACAAACTATTCTACTGATTAAAGGAATATGTTTGGAGAGTACTCAATTTGGGTAACCCCCCAAAAAAACAGAGTTTGCAAATTTTCTATAAATATAAATGCTGTTTGCACAATTCTGATGAATTTGAAAAATATGCCTTGCATACTTAGAGGAGCACCACTTCACTTTAACTCAAATCTGTTCACCTTCCAAATTTAAATAAATGTGCAATAAAGGCAGCAGTGAACTTTCCTAGTGAGGCAGGAGGGGACTGCAGGTTTCCTGAACTAGTGATTCACTGAGCTTTGCTATAAAAGCTCTACCACGTCCCTTCCTGCGAGCCAGAACTTTCCTTTACGCTGCTGTCATTTACATCACAGACATGAATTTCAGTCAGTTAATTCTGGAAACAAATAAATTGTGCTGATGTGCATACACCAAAGATGGACGGTACTGATTGGTGCCAGCACAGTGATTGGTGTAATAAGGCACAGCCCTTTGCACAGGAGCCTTTTGCAAAGTAAAAATAAATTAATTATAATCTCAGAAAATGTCTCTTTCCGTATGAGGGTCAGTGGTCAATGGGAAGCATTCTGGGAAGGTTTCATGCACTACTCCTGCTCTTCATGCCATTTCCACTGCTGAGAAGACCACCTTGTTCTGCTCCCTCTGAGTGCACAGCCCTCGCTACCATGTCAGGGGTTAAATCTATGGCAGTGCTCACAAGGGATTTAATGAGGGAAAAGAGATAAATTTTGACTCCGGTGCTTCAGCGTGCCGGAGCACACTCAAGGTGCCAAGTATCTAGCCCTGCCCTGGCAAGTGGATATTTTAAAAAGATTATTCAATCCATCTAACCAGTTAAACCAGAAAAACCCTGGAACAAAACTCTAAATTGCTACTCCAATAGAGTTACACAATGGCAAAGAGCTTTGGAGAAGTACCAAGCTAAAATAAGGAGTCTGTAAACCACAGAAGGAGATGAGCTTTTGAGTTATCCCAACTTGTATAATTCCTGTGGTGCTGCACAGTGAACTGTTAGATGCAGGATCACAAGAACACCCAAATGATGGGTCTGTGAGGAAGTAAAGCCTTTCAGACTTTGAAGATGAGGGAGTAGAGACCAAGACAAAGGAGACAAATGCCAGTTCCACTGCTGAGTAACATGCAATCCAGTTCATGGAGCAGAATTGGGAAAGACTGCAATAGGACATGTCTGTCAGTCCTGTTAGTAGGAGTGGAGATGTTTAAGTTGGTTCAACAGAGAAGAGATAAAATAGAACAGCAAACAGAGTAGCAAAATAAATAATTTAGCTCAGCGGCAAAAAGTTTTTTTTAATACTACATTTCCAATCTTTGAACTATTTTGGCAATACCTTCTTTGGCTTATTTGTCACTTGTTATACAGAGAGGAACTTATCTCCATGACAACACTTTATATTAAATGTAGGAAGCAGAATCTACCTATCTATCTCAGCATCTAAGCTTATTAAAGCTCATTAAATGGTAACCTATAGTAAGAGGGGAATAGAGACCCATACTGAAGCATTCGTTCAAGGAAAATAAAATACACCCGTAGATACCAACTAAAAATAGAATATTACCTACATTCAAGAGATTGAAAACAGTATCCAAAAAGATTTTTAAATAGGAACAGCTTTCTAAGTATGGCAAGATCTGCAGGTCTGCTTGGTGCGCTAAAAGCAGTGTGCAATGTAGAGAAATGAGATGCTGCGACACTTGGCGTCTCTCAGGAGGTAGAACGGGAGGAGCAGAACAGGGAGAGTTTTCTGAAACTGAATCCAGGCAAAGGAATGAAACACAAAAAGAAAAGAGTGGTCACAGGGACTGGGATTAGCAGCTAAATTCTATGATTGGAGGACATTTAGCACTAGCAGGAAAGGACACATAAATCAGGTGAAATCTGGGAAAACTACACCAAGGCAGCTCTAGAAAGAGTAGCACACATACAGCAAACTCAAAAAAGATCTGAAATCAGTGGGCTCTGGTTTTATGCAATCATACAAATTAGTCTTAAGCCGCACAATTTCTGTACATTAATCAAGTCATTTACCCAACACCTTTTTTCCCCCTGTTATTCCTGCAGTGGCAACTACTATGTTTAGTTCAGGAAACGGTTCAGCTGCCGGTCAGTGGGTGGTGAGAGACAGTTCAGAGCAGCAGATGCTCTGCCCTCATGTCCTCAAATGGCCATTGTCAAAGACACAGCACTGAGCTACACGGTCTTCTGCTGGGAGCCGCAGGGCCACTCTTTGGTTTTTTACATTAAAAAGAGCATTTACAAATCACAGTCTTTTTTTCATTTACAAGACCAGTATTTCTAATGTATATGTCCCCTCTTATGCTACAAAGGTGTATTGCTGGAGTTTTCTCTGTACTCTGTACATTAAAAGAGCAGTTCAGATGTTACTATGACAAGCTGCTTGCTAACAGTTGCATATGTGATGTTACAGACACTCCTTCTGCTATTGCAAGGAAGTATTCTCCATTCAGACGAGCGTTTGTGGCTTGGACCTGGAGAGCCAAAAGCCATCAATTCTCGCATTGCCCCCAACCCACAGCACACAGATGTAAGCGGTGCATGCTACAGAGCCTGCTAAATAATTTGACTTCCATGTTCATCCAATTAGCATTTGGGATAAGGTTAAAGTGTGTTCTTAATCTGTCCAAACTACTTTGCACAACCATGATACCCAAGAAACAGGAAAATTAATTAATAACTTTCTCTGTCTACTTGGTTCCTTTTTACATGCTTCATTAATGAAATATCTTAAGGCTTCCTATCCACAGGAGATAAATGAATGTACTAAAATGAATGAACAGAGGCTTGTTCAAAAGAGTTCAGTCTTGTTAAAAGTTAACTGATCAGGAAAGCAAAGAAAATAAATGGAACAAAAGCCTGACAGAGAGTGAATCACACTTCATCTGTTCTTGCACCATACAAACTGGTGCTGGAATTCCAGTCACAGGGAAAAAATTATATACATTAGTCCTCTAGAGAGATTCCGTTCCATCTTCTGATGGAAAACACAGAAGAGAAATGTAAAGCATAGCAGTGAATTGCAAAGACACTCCAGTGGTTTTCAGTTAGCTGAAAGCTGATGTGTCCCAACCTGCTATAGGGAAAACAATTTTGGGGACAGCAACCTTGGAGCCCCAGTACAGTACTGTTTCACAAGTTACTGAATTCACCCAAAGCTGTGCTCTGCTTTTCCCTACTCGTGGCCACCACATGCAGCAGAATCTCTGAGATGGGTCCTCCCAAGCGTGTTTTTTACCAACCAGATTGTGATGCAGCTCAAATGGAGCCTGAGCAATTTACTGTCACTCATACACATACTTTAACATTTGTGCTCTGTGCATTCCTCTGGTACAGCAATACATTTTTGTGAGCTGGGGAATCTCACCTTTCAGACTCTGCTGCACAGGACTCACAGTGGCTTTGAAAAGGCAGGCTGAAGTCAGAACAAACTCATTATGCCAGAATAATTTTCAGGAATAAGGAGAACATTCAGTGCTCTAGTGAACACTACAATTAATAATGGCTGCAACAGAAAACCTACTCATCAGATTAGATCAATACTATCTTAAGACCCTTTCGGTCCTTGAACACAGCCGGAATTACATAATATGTCCTTCTATAGACAAAATTCTATTCAGGAAAAATACAA
This sequence comes from Grallaria varia, assembly GCA_013396735.1. Taxonomy (NCBI): domain Eukaryota; kingdom Metazoa; phylum Chordata; class Aves; order Passeriformes; family Formicariidae; genus Grallaria; species Grallaria varia. The sequence continues at coordinate 824,462 of VWZG01005816.1, read as the reverse complement.
CCTCTCTTTCCTTTAAATCAAAATAATCATGCAGTCACTTTACCAAACCTCATTCTTATTAGACAGGAGCAGCACAAGAGTTACAGCTACTCTATTTTCCGTGTCTGAAATTTGTTGCATGAAATTCATCTGTCTGAACAAGAAAATTTTGACATTGGGGTCTCAGAAATGTAAAGTCATTATCAGACAGTACTGTCATTTTTCAGTATCATTGTAATTTATTTAGGAATCTTTATATGACCATATTAATACTTACAGTAGTCTGCAGACTGGTGGGACCACATTGCTTTTCTCAGCTTTTCATAGGTACTTCTTTATGGTATAAGACATAACAATCAAGAGACAGTATATCCCTGAAAGATCTTGCCTAAAGGACAGCGTTTTGATGGAGCAGGGAGGCAAGACAAGACACTTTTTTTTCCCAATTGTCTTCCTTCAGCTTCTAATTTGTTAAAGGAAAAATGCCAATATTCTTCAAAAGTTCCAAGATAATTTCTTCTTATTTTAAAACCAGCTATATGACACTTCAAAGGAGTTCTCTAAAGCTGATAACCTGCAGGAAATGACAGCAGAGGACTAATGAGATGCACTTTTTTTTTTTTTTTTTTTAAGGAGGTGGAATTCACCATTGTTTGGGGATTTATGCAACAGTTCAAACCCATCTCATCAGACTGACTAACGCTTTTTGCTCACTCCCCATCAAAGCAGAACAAAAGGTACATTTTCTTTAAGTGTGTCCTGAATTGCACAGGGAACAGTCAGTTGGTCAGTAGAAAGGGGAAGAGAGAAAAATGTAATGCACTCAGCGCTACTATAATAATGAGATTCTAATATGACAATAAATTATAAACACGCATAGTTATAACCACTTTAAAATAATAATGCTAGGTTATATACCAAATCAGTAATTACTAAATATAAGGATGTGACCTTCAGGATGACCATGTGAACATATGTATGATGTGTTTCTTTAAGAACATTATGTTCTTAAAGCTATGATGTATAATATATATATTGGGTATGTTAGAGAATTCAAACCAGAACCCAGAAAGAACTTGAGTCTAAAAAAACACCCATTTTTTTGTCGCTGCTATCTTAACACATGTTAACCTGCACAACAGGCGCTGTGCAACCAGTGCAACCAGTATAACAGTGAGTCTATGTCAGCATACACAGACCTCTTATGTTTGCAAAGAAAATAACATTACAGGGATAAGTACTGGCCTGGACATTTGGGAGGATTCACTTAATGCATTTTGGGGTGAACTATCAAAATAAATATCTTAGTGATGTTGCAATGCCTTGCTCTAAATATCCATGTGATGTTCTATGGCAGGGTGATTTGTACACCTATAAAGAACACAAAGAGATGCTACATATACATCCTCTAGATTTTTTTTTAAATATATATGTGTATAAATTCCCTTATTTTTCCTAACTACTTTTACCTCATTATTTTCCAAATAATATATCTTCACTGATCCAGGATATAATTTTGGAATTTGTTTTAGTGCAAAAATAAAGACTGAAGTCTGTTCACCTTGCTTCTAAAAATCAGCATAATATCTAGACTTTTTTTCAGTAAGAACTCACGTGAGTTCACAAATCTCTTTGTTTCCCAAAAAAAAACCCCCAAACATACATCGTGGCATTTGGGTGGGTTTCTGGTTTTGTTTTTTGTTTGTTTGTTTGTTTTAATGTACATTTGCAATTTTAAAATTGACTACGGCTCTTACTTTTCCCTGGAATACATTTTCAGGACAAAAGTCCAAATATTTTCCACAGAATTATAGATTCATTATGGTTGGAAAATACCTTTAGGATCATTAAGTCCATGAATACAAATGAGAGAAATCATCCCTTAAAAACTCTTCCTTTTTCAAAGGAAAAATTATCCCGCTGTAGCAGAAGGTATCCCTGCCCATGGTAGGGGGCTCGGAACGAAATGATCTTCAAGGTCCCTTCCAATCCAAACCATTTTATGATTCTATGATAAAAAAACTCTACAAATAGTGATGTTGCTGTTATGCAACAACATTAAACACCACCATACAACCATTAGAAAGACAGTTTTAGCATTCTTGAAAGTATGCAGCCACAAGAAGAAGGGTTGATACTCTGATACATTAGCCATTAATTAATCTCAGGAGTTATTTTGAGGAACAGGACACTGACATCACCACCCCACTGACAGAGAGCAGTACATATCAGAAGAACATGTTGGTACTGTGTTTCTCTCCCCTCCATAAAAGGAGAAAATTGATGAGTTTAATGGAAAATTATGTGTTAATTTCTACAATGTACTTCCATTAGTGTCCCTACAAAATCACTGCTTTAAGTCCTTATTCACAGAGCAGCAAAGTCAAAATCCTTCAACACAAAAAGCCACAGGAATGGTCTCCCTGAGGTGTGAGAAGAAAAGCAGGCAGGACTGAGAAGTTGTCACCCAACACACATCTCTTCTGAAACTGTTGCACTGAAGAGGTTAAACCATCCTTCAAGGTGTCTGCTCCATATGCCTAGCTCAGGCAGTGGAGTCAGTATGGGAAGCTCACTCCTCAGTGTTTTTGGTTTCTCAGCAATGGCCACCGTGCCAGACTGGTCCTCCCTCTTGGGCACAGAGGACTTGCTCTTTCATTTCTCCCTATTAGTTTATTGGGAGACATCCCAAACTGGCACCACTGCCCTGACACTGTTGGGCCTGGATGCCTCAGGTCTCCCTCCCACCAGTGGGCAAGGACATCACCTTTAACCTTGCACAAGCCTACCCAGTCCAGATCCAAACTGAAGGTGAGCCATGACAGGAGCATCCAGACCATCCCTGTGGCTTGGATGGTCATTGGTGCTGCCTGCGCTGTCATCTGTCCACCATGGGGAGATGAAAGCATGGCAAAAGATTTTGTTGAGTCCTACATTAAGCAGCATAACCTCTTTCTTTAACAAATGAGTTACACTTCCAGAAAAAAAAAACAAAACTAGTTTTCTCCAGTCAAACTAGATTAATTTTCCTTTAAAGCTATTTCACTTTGCTCAAGGCATCTTAAGTACCCTTTGTAAATGAATTAGGAATGACAGTTTCTCCAGTAAGGGGATAGGTGACCATGTTCTTCTCTTGTACAGTACATACTTTGTGAGAACAAAGAATAGAAGCCAGCATGTTATCTGTATGCATGTTATTTAAATAGCTCTCTCCCCTTGCTTTGTGAGAGTTTAACATTCCCAGTGATGTGTGGAGAAAGACTTTGAAACATAAAAATGAGGCTACAGATAACATAAAATTACTTCTCAGCAACAAATGCATGTCTGCCGTTCTATAGATGTGCTAAGTAAAGCACAGTGGAATTTTACAAACAAATTTACAGTGTGTCAAAAGCTTCAGCGAGAAAGCAGATATTGAGCAACGCTCTGTAATAATGGTACCTGTCTAAGGGTGGTCTGCCTGTGTTGCAGGACAACTGCTTCTGCACAGGGACACAAATCTTAACACCTGGAATCAGACAGACGCCTATTTGTTCAACAGAATTTTCCACCATATTCTGGTAATTCTATGACCTTTTTTATGTCTTTGAGAGAGATTCAGCAATTAAACCAGACTTAAGAAGTCCTAACAGGGTGGAATGTTTTTCCTAGGTAAAAGAGATTTCTGCTTTCCTTATTAAATAAATACTTAGTCTTAATTCCAAATTTATTCAAGTTTGGACTGCACGAGACAGAGTATCCCCCGTGCCTTGTCCTGTGACGCACAATAAAGTGCACGATAGGCTCTCTCTCAGCATCTAGAAGACAAGCTAATAACACGGCCAGATATCCTGGGCTGATGGGCATCCCCCAGGACAAGGGCATGCACGAAGAAGCACACAAGGCAATGACAGGAGAATCGTTGCAGTGTGCCATGAGACTGAGACCATGTGAATCAAGTTATCAGGCAGGCTCTGGGCTGGCAAAGTGGGCTGGGGAACAATTTTCAATTTTGCTCCTTTCAAAGCAAGTGAAGGAGAACAGCTTCAGCTAAGAGCTAAACAAACTTCTGGGAAGTATTTATGTGCCCTGTCTGAGGTTTACCAGCCCCTGTTCTAATCAAGGGATTTGGGTTTCATGTGGCTGATGCTTTAGTTATGGAATTACTCATTGCAGAAAGCCGTTGCCTTGGTAGCTGGGTGATCCAGGGGGTTAATAAAACAAATTTCCACCCCAGAGATCTGTGATTCATGCTTGGTTTAACAGACGGCAGTAAATGAGTTTGGTGGTCTTAAACTAGCCCACAGACTCACTGTAAAATCCCAGCATCATTTTAAAGGCATTTATCATAGCTGGGATTTTCTTTTCATAAGAGAGCTAAGACTGGAATAATAGGGTTATGTTTCAGGGCAGGATGAGAAGCCATTAAGTAATCCTAGTATATTATTAAGTAATGTAAGTTTAAATACATGTGCATAAAATGTCTCGAATTAAATAAAAAAAAATAATTTAATTCCATTATGAGTTTAACTTTTGACCAAATAGTTGCAAGGAAAAATGAAACAGCCTTTCCCATAGTGTTGAAAACAGTGCTATTCCACTATGCATGAAGTGACAGTGTACAGCTCTCTAGGAACAGCAGTATCACTCCTTGTGGAAATGCAGTACTTTAGAAGTGTCTGAAACAGCTGGTTTTAAATTAAGTCCTATAAAGATAATTAACTCATTCGTGCCAAGGCCTGAGATGGTTTCTGAATATTTCTGGCAATTACAGTCCTTAAATGCTTGTCTCCTCAGGAAACTGAAGATTTAAAACTCACTGTGGACTGTTATCATTATCTCACAGATATGCCACCTTCTGAGAGAAATGTGTACTTTATCTCAGGTTCATTAGCTCACCTAACATTATGCGTCACACCAGAAGCAAAAACTGTAGAAAAGCTATTTATAGATAATTTTGAGAGAATCCCAGAGCAATGTCAATATCCTAACAGAAACAGTGCTTTCACCTCTTTTGGGGGAAGTATATGTCAAATACTTCACATTTGGTTTTCTCTTCTCCAAAGGGGCAGAAAGAAGGTTGGACTATGTTTTGCCTCTGCCCATAGCTCTGGCTAGATCACAAGCTGAGGTAAATCAGTATCATTCCGCTGCGGTCCTTAGTTTTTAGATGAGCATCTGAATCTTTACTTACTCAGCCAGTGAGAAGTGCAGTCCAGAGCTGTCAGAGGGCCATCACTGGGCAGGTTTATAGAAAAATCCAACAGACTGTAGTACATTTTCTCTTCATAAAGTATAAACAGCCCGTATGTTTATGGATGACAGTGGTACAGGGAAGGAGGTGAGGGGAGAAATGTGGGGAGTGACAAATAGACTGTAAATTAAAATTAACTGCATCAGAAACTTGAAGGAAAGATACAAGTTGGGTACTGTGCGTAGAAAATATCTTATTGCAGTCAAGCCTGACCCTGTTCCTTGAAAAGCATTTCTCTGATTTGTTCAGGTCACAAGTGGGATGGAAATGAGCCTCCGTACTGCTTCTTCACACATCCGGATTTAATAGACTTTTTTCCACTGATAAAAGACCACTAATGAGTTCATTTTCAAGCTATTAAATTGGCTAGAATAGCTAGTTCTGCTGATGATTGCACAGAGACCTGACGGTCACAGTGGGTTTTGTCTTTGGCTGTTAACCATTTGCTGTCTCAGTGTTGCAATATAAAATTTAAGTCAAAAAGGAAGGGTAACCAAGCAAAACAAACCTGTCTCCCACTACGGCCCCCCCATCTCTTTGTTCTGCCCTTTCCATTTTGTGACTGTGTGTTTCTCAGATGCCTGTAAATACAAATACTTCCTTCCCAGAGAGCTGTTCTATCAGAAGTACCTTGCGTGATCCAAGCAATTAGAAGCACATTCATGACAACATTTGAGTTTGGCTTTGGATGAAAGCACAATTAATATTTTCCTTTGTTCACTGAAATGTTTTACTTTGGGGTATGACAGTTCCTTCAAGGATCTCACATGCATTGTTTGGCCGGGTTGGAGGCTGTGTCCTTACAAATACATACATGGGATGCCGAAAGTTACACGCTGCTGCCTGAAGTCTTAAGGGAACAACTTATTTCTTTAGCCATGCAAATGATTGCAATTAAGGTATCGCTAAGTGATTTCTCTTTTGGTTTAGATACATATCACTTGCACTATCGTGCAGTCTATCAGACTTTTACAGGCAAACAATTAGCTGCACAGCTGCTTGGTTCTGTAACCTCTGCTCCCAGTGCTTGGGGGACAAGGACAGGTTTTCCTGACACTTGACAGCACCATCTCTTTCTGCTCAGAGAAAATGTTAATGTAATTGTGTAAAATACATTAGAAATTTATTTTACCTCAGTGTTTACTATGCATATATCTACAGTCCAAGGAGAGAGAAATAGCAGCCACCAAGCAAGAGGGAAAAGCAGAGACACCAAATAACATTTTGGGTATTATACGTGGGCCAGTAAGGAACTGAGTCAAAGACATCTTTGGAAAGAAACAGCAAAACATAAGAAAATGCAAGGTATCCCAACACTATCTTCACAAAATTTGTTCCCAAAAATGGGTGTATCAAGTGTTGATCATACACTCAGATCATAACCAGCAACTCACAATCAACACTTTTTAAAAGAGGAAATTTTTGAAACTACTTTTCTTTCTTTTTTTTCCTTTCTTTTGGGTTTTTTTTGGGTTTTTTTTGTTTTGTTTTGTTTTTTGTTCTTTCTTTTTTCGCAGCTGCAGCCACACTGATCTATCCACAGAATCATTTGCAAGGGGACTGCAATCAATCAGCTCATCCAGAATGGAGGTGCCACACGAGTGATGTGTCAGTGTCACGGGCTGTTTGTTTGGCTGTACACAACCACGCTGCCTGCAGAGCAGCCACAGCCTGGAGCCCTCCCTGCAAAACAGAGGAAGTATTTAAAATCAGCCTTGTGGCAATTAAAATCTTCACTCAGAGATTTAATTCATTTTGTTAAAAGCATCACAAGGCAACTTTCTCCTTCTTAATGGAAAAATTACACCTCTTTGAAGATTTCAATTCGGTACCTCTTGTTGAAACAAAGTTGCATAAGTTTAAATTTATCTACAGGTAAAAAAAAATCGTGTCTTGTAATGGTTTGTAACTGCATATCAAGAGAATGAATTTTGAAGTTCAGTACCCAGTAATCACCAAAATGATGGTGACCTTATTATGAACATGGCAACAAGAAGTCACAGAAATTTTTATTTCCTACGTGTTAAATTTTTGTGATGCCTAATTTCAAACGTCAAGAATCTGATGAAATTTCTGCTCAGTTATATCCTGTTTTCTATCTGATGATGCAAGGTACTTGTTGATAATTAGTTGAAACTAAAATTTAGCTTAGGAAGTTGACACAGGAAGAATTTCTTTCTTTTCAAAGAAAGGGAAAAAAATACCCCTGAACTAAAAACATTTTATTTAAGAAGCTTCAGTAGGCAAGAAAAAATAGCGATGGGAAGAAAAGATAGCTACGAACTGGATAGCTAAAAAAACCCAGTAAAAATCAAAATTAACTACTTTTTCCTCGTTTTTCAATGCATGCCCAAATACTCTGCTTCTGAAGAACCTTTGTCAAACATTGGAGCATCCACGTAGTTCTCCACAAATGGTAATTTTCTAGGTTATATAGGCTCATCTCACAAAAGCCACTGCTTCTGTGACATTCTTACACCAAACGCAAAGCAGGGCTCCCAGCCCACTGCTCCTTGGAGCCGACAGCCTCCTGCTCAGAGGGAGCATCTTGCTTGGCTGGGTTGGGGTCTCCTGCCCAGCAAAAGCAGCTGCAGGAGAGGGTCTGGATCACGCTGGAGCAGACCGGTAAGTCCTGAGTACTGAGATATTTTACGATGGAACCCAGGCACAAAACAAACACTATTCAACAGAGGTAAAACATGTAGCTGCTTCTCTAATGTTTATGAAAAGCACTGGTTTGACAAAGCAAGGCTTTTTATCAGAGAACCTGTTACAGATGGAGAACAGAATGAGTAATCTCAAGTAAGTTACACTGGATGAGCTTTTAAAGCTGACGAATTAAAATGCATTTCAATTCTATACGGACATTTCCAAAGTGAATTAAGCTAAATCCAGTGAAGACCACTTTAATTTTGAATAAGGGATTTATACCATATGGTTTAACAATGTGGTTTAAATTAACATTTTTAGGTAATTTGGATTCAAATTTTTTAGCGTATGCTGTATATGCAGAACACAAAGTCCTGTTCTAGCAGTGCACTGTAGCAATGAAATCTGTAACAGGTGAGCAAGATTTCTGTCTCCATGACAATATTGCTTAGGTTTTCTGACTAAATTTTAAATGGTATTTAGCACTATTTTTAGCAATTAAATATAAGAGATACTATTTAAAATAACGGTTAGGATTGGAGTCTTTCCTTATTGTAGAGGTCAAGAAGTGTGGCCAGAGGCTGTAGACTCCAACTTCTGACCACCAAACTGAAGGTAAGGTAAAATTCAGGAAAGAAAATGGAAGAGGTCAATGAAAGCAATGACCAAGAAAGGTATCATTACCAAAGCAGTGTGGCTATTGCAACTAGCCTCAGCTATCCTGAGACAGACAAAATGCTCATCATCAAGAATCCATCAATACACTTTGCACTAACAGTCCTGGCTGGCAGCCTCAATTCCCAGCCGTTGTGTTACAGGTTAATAATTCATCTCCTCTTACCAGTCAGACTGTACCTTGACTCCAAGCCAATTCATAACAACTGCTATTATAAAATCACAAAACCCTCAGGTTAATCTAATGTTTAAGAAGTTAGATAACTGAGTGCTGATGCAAAATTTTCTTTTTTTCCTCTGGACTTCTCAAGGGTTCACACCTCTTTTTCTGACATACAGGTGGTACAGAACAATAACTGAGTTGGATTATTCCTGATACACACAAGGACATGATTATTTTTAAAAATTAAATACAAGGAAATGTTAGAAATTTCATTTGCATGTAATCAGCATCTATTTTCCCACAAATGCAATGCCCAGTCAAGCGGAAGAAAAATGACTTTTAAAAGCAGGTGTTCTTTCTAATTATTGTTGATTTGAGGAAGTTATTAACACTTAGTGCACCCAGGTTTACAATAATGTAACCTTGTTTGCCTGTCAGCAGATACCTGATAAAGAGCATCTTTGGTTTAGTCCTCAAAACTGGAGTTTAGCAACAAATAGTTCAAAGTAACTGGTCCTGCTCTTACATGAATAGCAGGTCGCACCTTAACATACAAAGCTAATAACCAAGAAACGAATCCAGCATGTCCTGCTGTTGCAGCATGGAGGAAAGGTACCATATGAACAGAACAGCAATGGTTAAATGTGCACGGAGAATTCCGAAATATTCAAGTTGTTTATTTCTCCAGGCTTACAAATTCGATTACCATGGAGCGCAAAGCGATTAAAAATATGACCTTTTACATTGTACAACTTGGCAAAAGGCCAAATAAGAACTTTGTTTGACTTGGGTAGTATGATAGAGTGTCTATTCAGTTGGAAATAAAATTACTTTTCTCTACAGAAAATTGTACCTGGAAGACTTAATGTCCATCATGAACATAACACACATATGGAGTCATTAATTCAGACTCATGGCAGCCACTCTCAGAGAAGTAAAGGAAGAATGTTTCTAGGTGTAGCAGAAAACGACAGAAAATTCTGCTGCTTGCCTGGCATTTGCTCTGTGATGGGGAAAAGTGAAATAAGTAATGATAATAAGTGATAAGACAGAAAAAAACCCCACGTTGTGTAACCAATATGGCACTGATACTTTAAAAATACTTGTCTTGAGCAAGCAGTTCTATTTTTATGTTTTTGGAAATGCAAACAAGGGGAAAATATGAATCCTATGCTGATGGTAGGTAGATAAACATTTGATCTTATAAAACCTCTCATTAGAGCTTCCACTAATAACAAAGACAAAACTAACAGATTTCATTCCAGTAAGGAGTAAAATCAAGAAAGCACACATAGAGGAAAAGATTTCTGAATAGTCCTCCTGTTTTTAGGAGTGCTGCCCTGAATTCTAGCTTTAGAAAACAGCCAAGAAACAGTAGGTGACTGGGAAGAAAATTGTCATTTTGGTTTCCAGGTATCTTTGGAATTAAAGATGTCTTCTAGTTTAATTAGACTACAATGACATATGACAAATGCCATTCTTGGGAAAAAAAAGTCTTGTATAATTAATATTTTCCCCTTTTTCAACACACTGGGATTGTTTGGGTGACTTCTATTGGTTTTCCTGATTATTTATTTATTTAGGAGGCTACAGAGGCCTTTTCAAAATATTATTTTTCTGTGAAAACAATATTTCAGCACACTCAAAATTTCAGTCTTCTTGACTGCTTGTTTTTTATTCTGCTTCTTTTTTATTGTTGTAGGGTACTTTCGTCACAAATTATTTCATTTTCCTCATGTTTTCAGAAAAAGAACATGCTAATCAGAGAGACATTATTAAAAGAAACTCACTGGAATATTCAGGACTACTGAAAAATCATGAACACAAGATGATTAAGATATTGGAATAAGGACTTTCTACTTCTGTGTAAAATTATGTAGACTCTGTAATTACCACCCATCCTTTGACGTTTTCTGTCTTGTCTGAAAATTGAATTTCCAGTGAGCTGCATTTTTCTATTTAGCTCTGAAAATCAGGCACAAGGAAATAACAGTTAACTTAAAGCAAGATATTAGGAAAGCAATGGCTATCTCTCACCCTCCAAAGAGTGATGGAGGAATAGCTTAAAAGAGAGATGACAATGAAAAAAATGAACCCAGTATTCTTTACAGACAAATACTGTCAGTCATATTTCTTGCTTTGTTTTCTTGACTTTTCTTATGAAATTGCTTTGGGATGTAGGAGTTACCTCAGATAGTTAGACAGAAGTTGCATATTGTATAATATCCTACTGAAAACAACTGTTCATATTATATGCTCCAGTTTTGAGGAAATTCAGCTGAGGAACAGTCTGGCCACATGGGAGTTTTCCTTTCTATTCCCTCAGTTTAATACTGTTTTTGCCTAAACCCCGGAAACTTACATCCTTACCAGTTTAAGAACACTCATGCGCTCAAAAATTAATAGATTAATAAATAAACCCCACAACACTTCAGTGGAGGTTTTCACTCTGCTGCAGTATCAGGTCAGGTATGGAATCCAATTAAGCCTTCACCTTAGGCAACTTTTCATGCCCATATGCTCCACAGGCTTACCATGAACTCTAAAAACCGAGTAGAGGCAGCAACAATAAAGGGATCTAACTCTGTAGCTGTGTCTTCACCAGCAAAGTAGTTTTGAGAGGCCAGTTTCGGAGTCAGTCTCAAAGAAACCTTCCATCCATGTCAAGAGTCATTATTCTTTCTTTCAGCCCTATTATCTCCTAAGAAGTGTTTTGTTGCTGTGTTTGCTCTTGCACGTCCTTGAGGATGATATGCTTTCATCAGCAGACTTTCACACCTGAATTGGCTGGTGACCAACAAGGAGCACTAAGGTTCCAGCGGTGTATTTCACTTTCTTTATTCAGTGAAACAATTAAGAGTGTATTTAAAACTTTTGATCAGCCTGTTAATGACCACACCTTTTATCAGCTAGATGCCTTAACTACCGGTGGAGTTTTTACTTCACATTCAATTTTGAAGCTAAAGCAGACTTTTGTACACAGGAGACATGGGTGGTCTAGGAATGGGTGCCTAGCATCCTTCGCTTTAAAAGTCACTATTCCTTTCTGTTACCTTTCTTGGCAATAAATTTAGACTGTGATTTGTGTTTGAAATGAGTTTGTTATTACTTCAAAGCTCACATTAACATCACAGTTCTAAATATTGAGATCCTCTTTACTCCTCCATGAAGAGTTTCAGGTCAGACTGAAAGTGTGCTGCAACATGACAAACTCCTGTGTCCTTTCACTTGCTCTGAACTCACTTCAGGGTTAAGACACTAGTCACTTGTCAAGCGCCAAACAGCTATTAATGTGGATTGATCGAGTGGAACATGATGGCAGGAACAACAGAGAGGGAAAAGAATGAATTTTATCCAAATTATAAAGTCACTGCTACGCACAGAGCCTTGATCATTGCTTACCCAAAGCTGGGCAAGGAAAGGTTGGGTTTAGGTTGTGTAAAGGTATCCTGTGTCAAAACACTGGTACTTACTTGCTGCTTTGGGACTGCATATATATTTCATGTTGCTTGCTGGAAAGATTAGAGGGATGAACTGCTCCTGCTTCTCTATGATACTGCCCTCCTAGGAGAATACCAGCCACTAACTGCATAATGGAGTGATAGTTAACATATTAAGAAATACAAGTCTCAAAGCATTCCTTCTGCTTTCTTCTGCTTATGGTGAAGAGATACCCTTAATACACACATTGTGAAAGATCGAGAGGGGGGGGACCTCATCAGTGCTTTATAATAACTGAGTATAAATCCAAAACTCTATGGGTAGTATCCATGATTAATTGCATTCAGTTGACATTAGACTCTGTCATTATCAGCTACTTGCTGCTCAGTACTTGCTATGCTGTTAATTATTGCTGTGTGGCTCTAAGGGATGTTTTCAAAACATTTCAAATTTTGCTACTGTAACAGCACAGGGAAGAAATCAGTAAGTTGCCACTTAGCAGAGGAGATACAAACATATACATTTCTTAATGTTTTGAATAATTTCGCCTTTTCTGAGACCAGACAAGCTATCACTGATCATAAAGGAGCTTCCATGACAGCACTGACATTTGGCATCCTATCGAGACAACTGAAAATCTTTGGTTTTCATCCACCCACACATAGAGCAATACCTTCTGGCACACAAGGAAAGTGAGAAGAGTAAAAGGGTTGCATTCAGATTCCCAGTTTCTTGCAACGCATAATTTAATCAAATTTTTGCTATCATGTCCCTCGTGATTTGGGAAAAGACCAACACTTTATTTTTCTTATTCTTATTTTTCTTCTTCTTCTTCTTCTTCTTCTTCTTCTTCTTCTTCTTCTTCTTCTTCTTCTTCTTCTTCTTCTTCCTCTTCTTCTTCTTCTTCTTCTTCTTCTTCTTCTTCTTCTTCTTCTTCTTCTTCCTCTTCTTCTTCTTCTTCTTCTTCCTCTTCTTCTTCTTCTTCTTCTTCTTCTTCTTCTTCTTCTTCTTCATCTTCTTCTTCTTCTTAGTATTATTATTATTGTGATGAACATGTCACTAATGATTTTTTCATAGGAGAGAAAAAATACTGCTATTACCAAACTAGAAAAAAAGGGGCTGCCTGCTGGTATAGGGTGTGTCGCTCACTCTGTATTATGCTATTACTTCAAAGATAAAATTAACTTCACCAAAACACACACAATATATTCTTTTCGACTGATGTTCTGTTCCTAATGGTCAGCCTTAAAAGTTTTATCCATGGTACAGTCGTGGGGAAAACAGGCAAGATTGCTGTGCATTGTACAACAGCAGTAATAGGCTCCTGTCCTGTAGTAATCTGTATCAGGAATCATCTCTAAAAATTAAAAGGAAAATTAAATATAGGTGCTAATAATGGAAAGAATCTAAAAAAGAGAAAAATATTTTTTAAAATCATTTTAAATCTACTTCTCCTGAAATTTTCCAAAACAAGGTCTTTCATTAATCATCGTCAGCAGGGAAACACTGAAAATAAGTCTCTTTTGATTCAGAATTAAAGAAATTTCTGACATGCCAACATTTCTTGAGTTAAGACCTTTATTTAAACTCAGCAGAACAGATTCAATAGCTGAAAGAAATAGACTCCACATGGGATTGCTGGAATACTTACATTGGGTGTAGGAGACGAAGAAGAAACAATGCTGGAAAATGAGGGATGCACAAAATCTGACTTACAGGTGCTTGCTTATTCCGGTATGCTACGACTAGATCCTTCTGACCACAAACTGCATCCTGGAGTAGGAAATCTGTCATGACCAAATTTACAGCCTCACTGGTCTCTCTCCAGAATAAGGCTTTAGAGACATTCAGTCTGTTTGGATTTCTTAGGCATACGGGAAGGCACTGAGTACAATTAGTTACCAAATTACCACCAAAACTGGTGAAACTTGTGTTTTGTTTTTTTTATTCCTTGGATTCTGAACTATAAAACTCCAGTCAGTTCCGTACAACTAGACCTAAAGCCCAAACATTTAAAAATAAATAAAGTGCACAAGTGATCCACTTAATGAAAACATGAAGAGCCCTTGTGAATCAACTGCTATCAAATAATGCTATTATCTAAACAAGATGTAGTGCCTGAGAGTATCTGCATATGCATTCCTGTGCCTATACAATGAGATTACACATACAAGGGATGTGTACCTACATGAAGAGATGCCTAAAGCAATCCACAGGCACCAGTTTTACAAGCCCACATTCATGGAATTCGGATTACGCGTGTCTGAACCATCAGTGAGATAGAGAAATTGCATGTCGACTATCATAAACGGGAGAACGAGCTAGGGAGAGACTGAGAGCAGAGTGTGCCAGAGGCCAAATGATTAATATATTTTCTCAGTATTAACATCAACAATGTGCTGCCTCAGAGGAAGTCACGGTTAAAGAGTATCCGCTAACTTGATGCAAAGCTCAATAGAATATTAGAATACATAGGATAAAATATTACCTTCATATCATACAGGAAGACTTCCTGATCCAACATGTCTTGTATTGCTTTGCTGGGCTAATTTCAGCCTTACTTTGTGATGTTCATGAAAAATCAATTATGTGACAGAAAGAGTGAGAGACCTAAGAGGCATCCACCTCTGTGCCTTGCAATACCACTGGCTGGAAAATGATGCCAGACAAGTTCTAATTAGGAATAAAGCACAAATTTGCAACAGTAAAGGTGACTAACCACTGGAAAAAAATGATTAAAGGAAGTTGTGGGGTTTCCATCTCTGTATCACTTCCAAGTGACCACAGATGCCTTTCTGGAAAGCATTCACTGTCTGAGCACACATTACACAGCTCAGCAGAGTCAATGGGATCTAATAGTTTGTAATAGACTGGTCAGACTGGACAAAATAATTCTCCCACTAGATTTAATTTTCATGAATCTGCTAGCACAAGGAAGCTACCAACTCTGCCAGGAAGCGGATAAAGACGACAAAGCTCCCTTTCTAAATCTGAGACTGCCAGCTGCATAACAGCGTTCGGCAGAATTACCCCTAAGCAAAATATGAGAGAAATATAGAAAGTTATGAAAAGGGGCACTTGTTTGTCTTACATGTAAAGCATCAATTCCTGTTAGCAACATATATTGTTATTTGCATCTGATTTTCAGCTGTGATGGCTATTTCTATTTAAGCATCACCTCAGCCACCTAAATTGTAATAAAGGTATTACAAAATGTGGCAGCCTAAAAGAAGAGATTGTAGCTGGGTATCCTGTTATTATTTTAGCTCTTATAGCCCCTATAAATTGGATAAAATATTAATAAAAATTAAACATTTACTTTTACTCTCCAAGGAAATAAGAGATGAAGAGCTAGTGAAGAAGCTAAGTACTATGAGGTATTAGTGATGAACCTTCAACCTCATCCTGAGCTGTGGCAAAAGCAGTGTGACCAGGAGATCAAAGGAGATGATTCTGTCCCTCTGCTCTGGTGAGATCCCACTTTGAGTGTTGTATCCAGCTCTGGGATTTCCAGCACAGAAAAAGCATTGACCCGTTGGAGTGAGTCCAGAGGAGCCCCTACCAAGATGACTATAGGGATGGAGCACTTCTCCTATTAGGAAAAGCTGAGACAATTGGGATTGTTCAGCCTGGAGAAGAGAAGGCTTAGGTGTGACCTAACTGCAGCCTTCCAGCACCTGAAGGAAGCCTACAAGAAAGACAGAGAGGGATTTTCTACAAGAGCATGTGGTGACAGGACAAGGGGGAGCGACTTAAGACTGAAAGAGTTTAGATTAGATACTAGGAAGAGATTCTTTACTGTGAGGGTGGTGAGGCACTGGAACAGGTTGCCCAGAGAATTTGTGGATGTCCCATCCCCTGGAAGGGTTCAAGGCCAGGCTGGATGGAGCTCTGAGCAACCTGCTCTAGTAAAAAATGTCCTTGCCGATGGCAGGGGGGTTGGAACTGGATGATCTTTAAGGTCCCCTACAACCAAAGCCATTTTATGATTCTATGATATAACACATTAGAGCTTTAGGCAAAGTCTGTCTTGGGAGAGAAATTATGCTTTGGAGCTAAACCAATCCCCAAGGGTTTGATTGTGTTGCCCTCTCAGAGATGAA
Source organism: Grallaria varia (assembly GCA_013396735.1). Taxonomy (NCBI): domain Eukaryota; kingdom Metazoa; phylum Chordata; class Aves; order Passeriformes; family Formicariidae; genus Grallaria; species Grallaria varia. Next base: position 808,219 of record VWZG01005816.1, on the reverse strand, counting down.
CGGTTTTAAGCAAGACACTAATCATTACATATCTCTACCTGTAAACAGGACAGCTCTTATGTTTTCAATGCCTGCTATACTGGCTTTCAAGCAAATAGCTCTCATTTCTCTTTCTCCATTTAGATCTAAGAGATTAATTAAGCTCATCAACAGTTGATTCATGCAGGTAGGAAGCCTGTGGCTTCCTTCAATTACATTCAGATGATGTGGTACTACTAGATATATTTATTCGGCTTTTAAGAAATATATCTGTAAGAATGATCTAGGAAATTGTCGTGTCAGATTAAAATACATTATAAAATCATTAGTGAACCAAACCAGCAGCACATTCTGTGTAGCCATCTGGAAAAGAAGATGTTACAGAACAGATCAACATCTCTTCTGGTATAAGAAGGGACCCTGATTCAAATATACTTGCACTTCACTAATAGCTGCTCAGTTATTTTATAACTGTGGAAGCAAGGAGTTGCTAAGCTATGAAAAAAGGATGTGGCAGCAGAAAAATATTTATTACAAAGCAAACTCCGTGACCTACTCCTTACCTGGGGTAAAACTGTAGACTTGTGGCACACTAGATGAAACTACTGCCCCTAGCTCTCTTTGGAACTCTTAAGAGTTTCATCTGCTGATAAATAAGTCCACTGGCTTAATAGGGTAAAATCACAGCATAGGAAGTAGATTTTGATTTTTTTTGGGG
>VWZG01005816.1:747090-807491 GCA_013396735.1 Grallaria varia | reverse complement strand
GGGGGAATGGTTTCAAATATATACAATACACTCTAGAACTGCACCAAGACAAGACAGAGACCTTTCTAAATCAGAATGTCTTGATCTTAAAAACAATTACCCCATTCCTTATGAGGCACATACAGAAACAAACAAAAAAAACCCCAGAAATTTTCCTTATCTTGAGAAATTCCTTTTAATTTCCTTTGCTAAGTACAAATCCCATTGCAAACGTTCCACCTAAGTGAGACTTGGGATTGGAAGTTTTTGATTAGGGGCATGCTCTAGACCTATGGAACTGAGCTTGGAGGAGAAGAGCCAATGTATTTAATCACATTCCCCATCAGCTCTTTGACATGCATCAGCTCTATCTACACATATGGATGAATATGAGGTTTCCTAAATTCGAGAGCACAATTCCCACTAATTTACACACTGCTTGAACTTTACTTTGAGCTCCTTGGTGTGCTCAGAGGAAGCACAACTGGAGCAAGCCAGGCTCAGGCAGTAATGGGATGGTACACATTTGCACAGAGTATTTGTCAGTGTGGCCTTGCCTCAGTCACAACTGTGGTTGCTTCAGCCTAGAAGAGGCCAAGGAGCAGGAAGGTCACACAGAAGATCAGCTCCTCTCTGTATTAAATCTCTGACTCTGTAATAGACTTCTGTTATGTCTCTGTTAAGTCACACATAAATCCACTTCCTAATGCACTAAAAGTTATGCATGTTTAAAACTACATAATAGAAACAAGATACTGATATGCAAAACATTACATGAAAATGCCTCACTGTTTAATTCTGACCTTCCCTAAATGTTTTGATTTTCCACTTTTCTTCTTCCAATGCATATGATCACAGACTCCCAAACTTTTGCAACTCTCAGCTGGATTTGTTAAAGAACAGCTACATGTATATTAACAGTTGCATCCATGCTTAAGTCTCATGCTTAATTACTGCTCCCAATTATACTATATAGTAGAAGTACACACAAATTGTACATCCAGGATATCTCCTCAATTCATTTATATTCAATCCAGTACTTGGGATTAATTCTGCGCTTATTTTATCAATTTCAATGGGATTATTCTTTTTGCATCAGACTTAGGTGTTACCACTACTGTTGCCAGTTTAATTTTTCTAATTGATATGGTTTTACTGAACCCATTTAATTGAATTTGTTTCATTAACAGTGGAACTGATACTGATATATAGACAGAATATGGTTTAAATAAATGAGCAAATATACACCATTTTTATTCAACACGATATGACTTTTCACTGAAACAAGTAGTCACTTCTCAAAACAAATGCATTTTAATTTCTTCTGATTTATTTCTCCTTCTACTACTTCTTTGTCACAGTTGGATGCATTTAAGTAAACCAATTGGTATTTATGGAAGCCAATTTTCATTTAAATCCTTGAAAGATAGTTTAAATATTTATTTAGCACCAACTGCACATTAACTGAAATGAACGCATTTCTGAAATGCAGTAAACTTGTTATTGATAGTACTACTGGATTTTATTTTAATGGTATTTGAGTTTTCCTCTTCCTCCCAGTAATTTAGGCAGATCAAATTTGTGAACAGGACAGATTGGCTTAAGGTTTGTAGGCAAACTTAAACTTCTACACCACATTTTCACCAAGCTGATTCTTCCCTTTCTGTGACACTAGTGGACTCCATTGATTCTGGCATGTCCAATACAGCAGCAAGATCTCAGGGCGCACTACAATGATCCTCAGTGACGATCCAGATGTAGACAGCAACTATATTCAGAAATGTGAAATTTACTTGACATGTCCAGCATCATTTGATTTATAGTATTAACAGCAACTACAGGGGTTCAGGATTCAAGAGGTAACAGGTTGACACAGATCAAGATGCATCCTGTGCTCCTACAGAAGTACTTAAATGCAGTGCTTAGGTAAGAAGTGCTACTTTTTTAAAACCCAAATAATCACAAAGCTGTCTTGAAAGTTTGAATTCAAGACAACAACCCCTTACAGCATGCAGTGCCACACTGATCTGAATGGTGCAGATTGGGTCCAGTACATTTGAGTACCAAGCTGTCTGTTCAGGACCGGTTGTCCCTGTGAGATGATCCAGTATTGCAGCCTAACTATTTGGGCTTTCTATGAAAGCAACTCACAGGGAAGGCTCAGTTTATAAAAAAGTGTCATAAAATATTCCCCTGTGTCCTTCCACAAAGAAATTATTTCAGGTACCAAATTCCCTTGCAGCTTGTAAAACCTTTACAACTACTCCAGCCTCCCTGCAGCCAAGTCCTGAGTGATGGGCCCATATATCAGGTACCAAGGTCAGCAGATGAAGGATCTGGGCTGCATGGCACTTGTGGAGTGTATCAACCCCATAGCTGAGAATCTGCTCTTCTGACTTCAGGACAGGAGGAGCCAAACCTGCCACTTCACAAACAACCTCAGCATTGTCTTGTACTTTCATAAATGCATCAAATTTCCATGTTTCTGCATCTTAACGAGACACTTTACTAAAATGTGAAGTTAATGATTTATTAGTTTAAATAATTTATTTTACAACTGAATTAATTTACCAGCCATGCTGCACACTCTGTAAGGGAAGCAAATCCTTTCAAAGTACCTCAGTAATCTAATTAGCATGTTCCTTCTCTTTATGCCATGTTTCAACAGTTACTACATATGCCTGGACCTCAAAGTATCTCCCCCTTTGGTTAGATGAGGAGAAAGTGGTTAATTTGGGTGTGTGAGAAAGGGAAGCTGTTTAGGAATCATCTCTATTTCAGGCTTTGATAAAAAGCTCGGCAAAGGACTCAAATGAACACACACGACTGGAGCTGTTTTTGAAGCTGGTAGCTTCAAAGGAGTTGCAGGACTGTACAGTAATAATGGCTATTAAATTACCTTCTCTCCAGCAGTGTGTATCACATGGAGCTGGGTCATAAACAGGATAACGGAATCTTAGCTTTCCACTCCTTGCTATATGGGCACTTTGAGACAGAAGAAGACTCTCTTCACAAGTCTCATTAGATGGCATTACCATCCTCAAAGGACTATGTTAAACTTGAAATTAGGCAGAAAAAATGAACAGATTTTTAAGAATTTATAATGGCAGGAATAATGCAGAAGCTCTCCTGCAACAGAGGAAAGCAGCTTAAAATATGGGTTCCACTCTTAGAAAATAAAAAAAAAGTCCAACATTTTGGAAAATATTATAATTTTCTAAGTTGGCAAAATATTAATGTAAAACCAGAAATGCTGTTTTTATATATATATGAATTAACAAGCAGATTTAATAGTGGTTTACACAAAAGCTGCAATAAACTAAAGCTCAGGGTCCTGTACTCATCTTCTAAATGCTCCTTACATTAAAAATGTGAATGCAGACAGATGCTGGCTGCCTTTTTTAAAATATATTTTATTTGTAATGACAAATACCTGTAATTTTATTTAGTAATATGAATACATTTTATTAAAGCCATGTGAATTGGTGAGTTTTGTCTATGAAACTTTAAGCAGACATTTAAAATCTTGTCTAATCAACACACAGCATTCCAAACCTCAGTATAATGATCTTTGGTGAATGTGAAAGGAAATATTGCAAAGTTACTGATTTGTAATTTAAATTTTAGTAGCATTAGGGACTCTAAAAGACTGAAGTTTGCTGAACTAAGTTCTGAATGTATATATATGCCATAAGACAGTACACAGTTTAAATATTTAGGGTAATATTTTAGGGAAACTGAATAGGCTGAAGAGGGATGACATAAACTTCAGGCAACCTTTCAATTCTCCTGAGACTTGGGTCAGTAATTTAGCACTGGCCATCTTTCATTTCCCTTTAATAAAAGATTTCGGCTGTACACTGTGAACATGATGTGTTGTGACTTTATGTTGTACGGTTATTGCTATTCCTTAAGCCTTCACAACACATAGAACCATAAACACATAGAAAACAGAGGTGCTATACTGAATGGATAGTCCTCTAATAAGGAAACAAATGAAAGATTTAGAAAATCAGAGAAAATACTCCTGTGTGATCATATGTAAATGGGAGTACTTTCGTTCTCTCTGAATGTATCTTGTTTGGAGCAGCTACCTTGTGACACTGGACAGTTGTCCCTGTGCAATTTAATGCAAATTTAACGATCTGTGTTACATTATTAGTAATCTCCCTTGGCCGTAAACTTATCCTGGATGCGGTAACAATCAAAAGTTCTACTTCTGATGACAGAAATTATGCAAAAAATGTCACAGGCTGCCCTCAACTTGAATTTTTCAGGAAGATGGGGGGGAGGCATAGATAGCTCACGTGGCTGCAGCCTATTTAAATAAGAAGGGCTGGTTCTGTGCTTCTTTCTCTGTATAGATGCATCTCAGAACACTCTCCCCAAGCCTTTGAGTTGTCCCTGTAAGGGCGTAAGGAACAAGGCAGATGAGCAGGGGGAGAGGATGACCCAGCTGCCTAATCACTGGGCACCAGAGCCACCTCTGACAGCCAAAGGACAAACACCTGTGACCTGTCCGCAACTCCCTCAAGTGAGTGGGAATTGAGAGGAGAGGCAGAACAGGAGCTGGCTGGCAGGTGTGGCATGCTTGGCAACCTTCACCCATCCTGAGAAGGGATTTGAGGAAGAACACAGCCAGGGGAACTGCCACCAGCACAGCTGCTAAATGCAGCTGGGGCAGGGAGGGTGACTTCTTTGGCAGGCGAACATCACCAAACAAAAACAGTAACACAAAAACTGTACGCATTGCTGGAAATGTCTCACTATATATAAAGCAGGCTGTTGGATGGATATCAGTCAGACTGGCAGGATTTTGCTGTTAAGAACCAAAGACCACCCTAGGCTTCAGCCTACCGGAGGAGCAAGCACTGCACAGGCTGTCGGGTGTCAACTAGCCCTGGTGTGTGAGGCAGCACATCCCCATGGCACGGGGAGATGTGGGAAGAGATGCTTCCAGCTCACAGAAGCTTACCTTGCTGACAGAGGACACAGTTCCCTTTCACAAGCTATCAGGGAGCTCTCCCTATCACAGATCTGCCACCAGGGGACCACAGGGCTTCTGGCTTGAGTCCCACACGTGCTCAGCAGGGCCAACCACTGGATAGTGAACTCTGCCACTTGGTGAAGTCAGCTTTCATATCTGACTGCCAGTACCAGGCATGAGAGAAAATTAGCTAATTTTCAGGGTTTCTAGCAAGAGAGGAATACTTGGAAAAAGAGCAGTGTGAGGTTAATTTGACATCTGATTTTAAAGAGGTGCAAATTTAAATAGTAATAATGTGGAACAGGAAATCTGACATAAAGACCCAGCAAAGCAGCAATATTATAGGAAATTAAATGCAGCCACTGCAGGCAGTGAGGCATCTTTGAATAGGCTGAAAGCACAGAAAAATGGTGTTCAAAGAAACACCCCAGAAGATGTTGAGTTTGGCAAAGGCAATGACAAGGTTTGAATGCAGTACGACTGAATGCAGATGGTACAATTGTAATCTCAACTCAACTAGAGATGTGAACAACCTAATACTAGTTCTTGCAGTGGCACCAGATCTTTTGTTCACAATAGCACATTTAAATAAGGAAGTGGAGGGAAGGGAGATTTGTCTGAACTATTTGCATAAAGAGAAGAATGTGGCTCTATGCTGCTTTCATTATACAGAGGAAAGGATATAAGCATCCCCCCAGATCTGGTTTTCTTGCAATGGTGGGGCAAACAAACATGCTGAGTAGCAAATTTATATCTCAGATCATACTGCTGCAGTAGGAATGCAATTCACAGCCCATTACTCTTACAATTAACAATACCAAGCACAGGAGGGGAAAGACACCCTGTTCTGTGCTGACTCTTTGCCCACCACGAGCAGCATCGCTGCCATCACCCCTCAAATAGCAGATTTGCTTCCTGGCTCCTCCCTCCATCATCCTCAGCGTGGCAATCCTGGTGAGGATACAAAAGCGCATCCTTCTGGGACATGAAATGCTCCATCTGGAAGTAGGAATGAGAGGCAAAGAAATAGGAAACTATAAAAGTTTTAAAAGGATTTCAAATTCCCCAGGGAAATGATTCTATTCCTTATTTAGCACTTAATACCTCTTCTAAAACTCAGCCTCCCCCACGTTCCAATTAGGAAGACACCTGCTTCATTCCAGTTGCATCTTCCCTGAGTCTAAGCAGGCTTTCTGAGGTAACTCCATAAAGAGATCAAATCAGTAAAAATACCTACTGCTGAAGGATCTGGCTAGTGGCAGGTCACTTAAGCTCTTGCACTGCTCTGGAGTCAAATCAATCCTTCTGAAGTCAAAAGAAATTTTGCTGTTTGACTTTAAAAGATCAGGATCTCACTCCAGATAATGAAAACTCCTCCTAGTAGTAGTCAGTATGGCATTGGAACATTAAACGATAATGAGATTTATACTCATCAAAGTCTCCAAATGGAAATTTTTATAGTGGATTTCCTACTTGTCCGAAAGTCAGAGCACAAGCCTGTACATAAGAACTGCCCCATCTACTGTAATTGTATGAAACAACTTCCAGATACAAGTGCTGGTGATATGAGAGGCACAACCAGGAAAACTTAAACTCATCATGACAGCTTCTGCCCAGATTCTGTCCAGCATTCACTGTAATCTTTAAACTTCCATACCCCAAGACAATTACACTTGTGCAGAGATATAGATGGCATATTCTCAGCTAGAAGTAGAGAATCTGAAAATCCAGGAGGCAGAAACTGCAAGAAGTAATGCAACAAGAACTATCACTTGTTACTGCAGGGTTCCCACGCTGCAAGGATAAATTATCAAACTCCTAGTATAAACCAAGTGTATCTCAAGTATAATTTTTAAATGCAGGGAGAGTTTCCCCAGGGCTTTTCTCTGGCTGCAGAAGCATTGGAAAATGTGCCAAGTACTCTGCCACTGATTTAGTGGGCTGGAAGCCGCACTCCATCATTGTACCTCACCTGCCATTACCATCAGGTTTTTGCTATCCCTTGGCATCCTGCTTACAGCAGAAAATTATTCACTTGCTAGTATGGTACACAAAACCCACACTATTTTTAGCCAGCTGCATCTATCACAGCAAGTTTACATCAAGACTTCAGTGATGAAGGGAAGAGAAGAGGAAAAAGAAACCTCGTTTCCCTTCTCACACTCCTCTACACACCCGCTCCCATGCGGTGGCACAGGTTAGCACGAGCAGTGACACAGAAAGGCGCAGGATGCTCCTTGTGCTGTCACTCCAGCTTTGTCTTTTCCTGGAGAGCACCGTGCTGAATGGACAGATGATGATCACAGTGGTATGAATGCAATTTGTCTTGTCTGCGGTGTCTTGACTCAATGGGGTTTTGCAGACACAGTCATGGCCTCTATTTTTCACAATGACTCAGAAGCATTTTAAATTATTTTCCTCATGAAAGTGAGTCTTTTGTTGGCAGCTGGAAATCTCTGCCACAGACATTTTACATTTTTAGAGTCTCACTTTCTGACAGGAAGAAATCTAATTTGCCATGTGATGAAAAGTGCATTCAAGGCCCTTTCTAACAGCACTGTGCAAATATCATCTCAAGCTATGCCCTGCAAAAAGCTGCCCAGCTCATTTCTTGCACCCTTCACCAATTCCACACTGCCCACCCCCTACTCTGATCCCCCTTCCCCAGACTCATGATTTACAAGTCTGGGAAGTTTTCTGAGGACATAAAGGCTGTCCTCACACAATCAATATTGAAATATCTAATCTAATGCATTCAACTCTCCCTCTTAGTCTGAGGAAGATTAGCAGATCTTTAGAACCAAGAGAGCCACTCAATCATCAACCTACTGGACAAGCCACACAAGGGAAACATTCAAAATATTTTCTTTTGTTTAAAAGTAGCAGTCAAAACTTGAAGTTTTCCCTTCAGTCCACCAAAAGAAGCAGCACACCTGAAAATTCAAATCTTCTGCCTTGATACAGAAAGCAGAGCACAGACAATAATATTGAAAGTTCCTATCTGCCGTATTAAAGTCTGCTGCTGAAATAAATGAACCGTGTGGATAGTTTTGTTCAACTTCTGCTGGAGATTTCCTAGACCACAACACAGCCAGCACAGGTCAAATCATAGATCACAGGATCATTAGTACATTCATATCCTATGGCAAAATGCCAGCAGTGTCTATTTTCCCATCAATACTCTCTATGGACAGTTGCCTGGAAGCAGATGGCAGACAGAATAGCAAATTCAACATGAAAGAGAAAACCCAAACCCCAAAAAACAACCCAAAATGTTATTTGCCATATTTGGTTGAGGAATCTGAACAGAGGAATCTTTCTTTTATTCAGAAGTCCTCGCTTTATTTCACCCATGTCAGTAATGATGCTTCTGCCAATAAAACACCTTCTGCTGGACCTTCTGGTGATCCTGGTGGATTTTGGCTTGCCTTGATGCTACAGGACATGTAACTATTGGGCAATGAGTTCTGGACTGCAAAGGAGTCCAACCATAGAGGCATGTCAAATATGTATTGACAGTGTGTAGACCCTTAAAATCTGTATTACATTCAGGGTTAGGTTCAGCCCTGTTTTTTGGGAGTGAAAGGAAGAGGGACATGGCACGAATGACAGCTGGGACTACAGTAGACTACATTCAGATGGTAAGTGTCATTTATTAAGTCTCTATGTATATGTACTCTGTAGTTTCATTTGGACAGTTCAAATCATTCCTGACACTAAGAATATTTCCAAATACAGTACCATGGTGCCCTTGGGTTTGACAACTCTTTTTGGAGCTGATAGCTTTTGAGAAGTTAAAATGTGTGCTAAGTGTAATAGCTACATACTACATGTACAGAAGGGAGTTTGCAATTCAATAAGCCAAACCAAATACTCTGTTCCCGATAAAAACATAGAGTCATATATTAAAAATACAGTAAAAATTGAATCTTCAAATAACTTCTCTCTATTACAAGTTCTGCAAATAATACTGCTGGGAATGTTTATGTTGCTTTATGCTATTGCACTATAGATTTAAGTTGTGCAGAATACACCCATCTTTAATTTTAAAATTATATAATTAATTATTATTTCTATTGGGAAAATATTTCTGTGCTCTGCAAAAATAACAAATCAGAACTATCATTTTTGCAAATATACTGCAGGGGGAATATTGACATTTTTCTTTATCATTATTATTTTTTAAAAGGGTTGAAAATTTATTTCAGAGACCTGACATTACATTTAGTAAAATGTATTATAACTGACTACTACCAGATTGGAAAGTCTAGACGTAAATCACAAGCCAGTCTTATCTTTCTAGTAGCTACATCAAATCTGCTAACAATTGAGAAGCCATTAAAATGCTAATGAGTGGGAAGGATGATCTATGTTTCACACTCCAACTTCTATTTTTACAAAGGCAAAACATACATGAAAATCCCAACAGTTCTCTCCTGCTGAAAGAAATATGTAGATTAGCTTCTGAAATTATGATATTGCTGTTAGACTTGTCTGTAAGATAAATCATTACATTACTGCCAGCATGATTACAAAAAAGCTTTAGGGCTCAAGCTATACCAGAAAAAGTCTTAACTAATTCCCTTTAATTTGCTTTCAAATACCAAACAACATTAAGAGCAGTGAATTTGACTGCCCAAGCTGTGTCAAACATTAAGAAAGATCCAAACTTTGGAAAGTTGCCATTCACTTGACCGTCTGGCAAGCGAACCTATTTGCAAGGGTCCTAAGCGAAAGCCTCTTGAAGTAAGCCCTGTAAAATTCATTATTTCTGAAAATGTTTTCACATGCAGAAGATCTGGACCAACACAAATGTTGAAGCTCGCATGCCCTCCTAGAAGGTGTCTTGAGAGTTAAATGTGAAAAAGATCGTTCATTGTTAACTGAATCCCTTTAAAAGAGGTATTAGTGCTTTCCTTACCCTTGTGCAGGAATTTTATGTTATGTTTTTGTTTTTGTTTTTGTTTTTTTTTTCTCTAGTACCCAGACAATAATAAACTGCTCAGGCTCTGGTGGAAGTGCTGCATTTTTAGCTGTGCTCAGGTGCGACTGTGTGTGTGTGTCTAGCACTAAATTTGGGAACTTGCTGGTCCCTGAGTAGCAGCACATGCATCATACTAATGTAATCCTGCCATCTCCTGTATCCCCTTAATCAGCAAGCAGCTGTGTTTCACTTGCTTCCAGAAATATCACCGTCTTGAATACCTCAAACAACATGGAAAACCCCACGCTTTTACGGAGGTTAAAACGAAGAGGGTGAGGGGAGTACGTTACAACCAGCTCTCTGTGCTGTTCCCTTTATTGTTACCTAATGTTATTTATTGCAGCAGCATCTTTCTTTTGAAGCATAATTAAAAGAGATAAATAACCGTACAGTCTCCCACAAAGATATATTGATAGCTTTAGCCTTTTCCTGTTGGATTGCCTTTTTCTAACATATAAGAGGGAACAAACCTTTGATACCTTTCTTCTCATTCTTCACAGGAAAAATGTCCTTCTAATCTACTTTGGGGTTCCCTGAAGTAATCCAGCACTTTGCTCTGGGTCACAGTAAAGTAATCTATTGTCCCGCTGCCATTTTTGCCCTTCACTGCATGGTTTAGGCAGCTGCTTTATTCCACAGTTGATGGGCAGCCAGGCAGTTCCGTGTCCTGGGTATCTGTCCTGCTGGACTCTCCTTTCACTCAGGGGTGCAGGTCCCATGGAAAAGTTCTCCTTGGAAAGACACTCTTGCGCCACCCAAGCTGGAGGGGGTGTCGCTGTTGTGGTTCATGGAGCTTTATGCTGTAGCATCAGGCTGCTCTCATCTTCATGGCTTCATTTCTATGTGTCATCTTTACCAGTGTAAAAATGATGGCAGATATTCCAAGTTTTGTAAACTACATGAGGCACTCTTGTGCTTTTTCACTAGCATGAAGGCTGAGAAATTTTACGAGCCTTTTCTTTAGGAAGTATTTGTGTCATAGAAGGAGCAATACAAATCCAAATCTAGACACTTCAGACATAAAGCACACCAGGTTTTAGCTGGAATACAAGGAATAAGAACAAAATTGTCACCTGTTCCACATGGTGTTGACAAGTGAAACAGGTGAATAAGGAGAAATCTGATCAGTAGGAGCCAAAACCACCACTTAATACCAGTCTAGTGCATATAAACCCAGAAAAATATTTCCACTTTACCCACTGTCTCCTCCACTTTTGTAAACACAGCAGGATTCACAATGCAGCAAGACACACAACAACAAGCTTTCAAAAGAGATTTGGCTGAAGGCAGCAGATGATCATGAAGCTCTTGCATTGCAAAACATTTTTGTTACTATGCTTTTAGCTCACTCAATATACACGTTCAGAATTATGTCTGGAAGAGACAACCTGGATTAGTGACTTTGTTTTAAGAATAGATAATCTCTTGGTAAATATTTGCACTGCATGAGTTAGCTTTGCAGGCAAAATTGCCTTGACAGTTTATCAGGCTGAGCACAAAACTGACTTGCTGATTCTTTCGGGATGTTGCTAAAAATGATACAAACTAATGATGCTTGTACTTGCATATGAAGTATAATTAATTAAAGGGGCAACTAGACTGGCAGAATTTTAGTGAACTGCATTAATGCCTAAGTTTGAAACTACAGACTGAAACTCTTTGAACTCACTTGTGTGATTTTAAAACATATGTCTATGTATTGCAAGAACTATACACAGAAATTAGCATCTATGAACTATGAATGCATGTCTGTGCATCTGAAGTGGCATGCATACCCAGAAAATGTGAGAAGAGCAAGAAAATCCAATTTCACAGAATCTTAGAATGGTTTGGGTTGGGGACCTTCATAGATTCTCTAGTCCAACCTCCTGCCATGGGCAGGGACACCTAGATAAGGTTGCTCAAATTCAATTTATGGTATTTAAACACTGCACTTTGCCTCTGGAATGTCTAGCCCATGAAGAAATTGTACCATAAAAAAGGGTATTAACTTACTCTGAGAAAACAATGGAGTATATCACCAGACACAGAAAAATAATTTAGTTACTAATTTTTTTTAATATTAAAGAGATCACAGTGGACTGTTTGCCCATGAGATTAATTCAAACAATCACTTCAGCTGCTTTCAGTTCTTAAGTATTAGTTCCTTTCAATCTCTGTACTGTCTCAATCTTTTGCTTCTTAAGGTATAGATAGGTACCTGATGTACTACGGAGGTGCACTCCTTAGCTGGGGTCTGTATCAGGGATGTCACCGTGAGACTAACAGCCTTGTACACTCCACTGACTGCCATCCACTGCTGTTGTTTCATGTGGGCAGCAGTGATAGAGCCAGGAGCAGTCTGAAGATTACAGAGCCCAGGGAGTGATGTTAAGGGACTCTGAAACCCAGGAAATTTTTTCATCCAGCCTCCAAGGAAAGAAGTTTGAAACAGCCAGTTGAATCTGGTGATTCAACAAATGGTTACATGACCGGTGCCATGGCCAGGGCTTTCGCTACTTAGACCGTGAGACTTGTTTTGAGACACCTGGTTTGCTGGGGGCTGGTGGGGTTCATCTGTCAGAGCATCATAAAAGCATCTTAGGCACAGGCTTGCCAAGATGGTGAACGGGGCTTCATGTTAAGTTCCTGGGGGAGGGGAACCTCAGTCTACCCTGCTCCTGCCAGTTTGATGCCAGTGTCAGCCATAGATACCTGGAGCCTGGAGAGGGTTCACAGGTCAGCAGGAGAGTACCTGAAGAGCAGGACTCCAGCCAGTAGGTCACTGCAAGCCCAACATAAAATGTCTCTATGGAAACGCACATAGCATGGGGAATAAGCAAATGGAGTTAATGATGTGCACATGCCTACAGGGCTGTAACCTTATTGGGATCATGGAGATGTGGTGGGATGGCTCCCACGAGTCGTGTTCAAATGGCAGGATACAGGCTCTTTAAGGACAAGCAGGGGAGATGAGGAGGGGGTGTTACTCTCTATGTTAATGATCATCTGAAGAGCACGAAGCTCCATCCGGGGATGGATGAAGAGCTGACAAAGAGCTTATGGATCAGGATTAGAGAGGGCAGGGACAGGTGACATTGTAGTGGGGGTCTGCTACTGCTGCCCAACCAGGAAGACTGAGCCTCTATAGACAGGACCAGCCTTATGTTCATAAGCCCTGGTCCTCATGTGGGACTTCAACCACCCCAGTATCTTCTGGATGGACAACACAGCAGGGCATGAGCTATCCAGGAGTGTCCTGGAATGCCATGATGAAAACTTCCTTCCCCAAGTGACAGAGGAGCCAACAAGGAGAAGTGCTATGCTAGACTTTGTTCTCACCATCAAGGAGGGGTTGGTGAAGTCAAGGGCAGCCTGGGGTGCAGTGACCATGACATGGTGGAGTTCAAGATCCTCAGGGCAGCGAGAAGGGCACACAACAAAATTGCTATCCTGGACTTCAGGAAACTGCTCAGTAGTATTTCATGGGATAAAGCCCTTCAGGGAAGAACAGCCCAAGAGAGCTGGTTAATATTCAAGGATCACCTCCTCCAGGCTCAGAAGTGATGCATCCCAGTGAAGAAGAAATCAGGTGAAAAGACCATGATATCTGCATGGAGGAACAAGTTGCTCCTCAACAAAATTCAGCACAAAAAGGAACCCTACAGGGAGTGGAAGCAAGGACACATACCCTGGGAGGAGTACAGAGAAATTGTTCAAGCAGCTAGGGAACAGGTTAGAAAAGCTAAAGCCCTGATAGAATTAATCTGGCCAGGGATGTCAAGGGCAGCAAGAAATGCTTCTATAGGTATGTTGGTTATAAAAGGAAAACTAGGGAAAATGTGGGTCCTCTCTTGAAGGTAACAGGAGACCTACTTAGCTGGGATATGAAGAGTGAGGGTTTTGACTTTTTTGCCTCAGTCTTCATTGGCAAGTGTTTCAGTCACGCCACCCAAGTCATGGAAGGCAAAGACAGGGACTGGGAGAATGAAGAACTGGCTGCACGGGGCTTGGAACTAGGTGGTCTTAAAGGTCCCTTCTAACTCAAACCATTACATGGTTCATTTGTAAAGGATACTGTTATGTTTGCATTGGGTGAGCTTTTTGCTTCCTTTACTGTTGTCAGCACTGATATTATAAGCCTGTAAAAAAAGAGCTGATAAAATATTTGACATACTAAGTGCTTTTGGGGCTCTGAAATAGACAGTGGATTATACTAGGATGAATAAATGCCACATAAACACTAGTGGATGGGCAAATGTGAGGTACTGTTTTTGTTGGTATTTTGCCTCATGCTTTCTCAAATATTACCTTTAGAGAGGCAGAGGTGGTTTTAACATCTTATAACACTAATATCACAAGTAACACCAGACTGAGAAGAAAATACTGATTCCAGCTTTCAGGGCAGTTACTGTTGTCATTTTGAAGTTTTTTTCCTTTAACTGCATTAACCTATAGTTTTATCAGCTTACTCAGCTTACAGAATGGTTATAGTTTTATGAAGTCTGTGCAGTGCTTTTCTTTATTTGCAGCTCCATAACTTGATATCATTTTGTAGAACTAGAATTTCTTAAAAATTTCAAGTTACTCCTATCCAAAAGGGAAATTACTTTGTTCCACGACATAGCAGGAGTGAAATTTGTATCTGAAGTATATATGTTCCTGAACAGAAACTAACAGAAAATATTCTCACCATATTGTTTCAGTAAGATGGCATAGAAGAGAGACGTTCAGAAAAAGAGAGGAAAAATCTGGTCCCTATATTTGGATTGGCTGAAAAAGGCAAGATTGACCTGACTTTTCAGGGACTCTGCCCAAATTTCTCTGCTGAGGTTATCTGAAGGATACTGTGCAATAGTCTCGTTTCTCCTCAGTGTGCCAAGGTGAACCACACAAATGCCTCCAATAGCTCTCAGCTATTCTCATGTGAGACAGATTGCTGAGCTTCTGTTTGGCTTTAGAGATGTTCGCGTGCCAGTCACTGGGCCACGGGATGACAAATTACCTCTCTGCCAATATGAGAGCTGGGACAGTTCTCTCCACAGCCTCCACCAGATGGGCCTAATTAAACTATTAGCCAATGACTGAGGTCTGATGGCTCCATTAGGAATCCTCCTGTGCTTAAATAAACAGTTCAAAATAAATAGTTTTCTCAATTACAGTTTTTTTTCATGTCCTTTTCTGGCATATTCATTAGCAGAGTGTCTCCTCTGTCTCCTTTTTCCTAATGGGACGGGGCCCTCTTGACAATATTCAAGAATTTCAAAAGGCTATAATGGCATTAACCGGTTTGCTTTGAGGAGTTAAACACACCTCCCAAAGTATCCACTTTACTAGACTTTATGACAAAATATTTATTTTCCCTTACAACATGCAGCTTCACTCTGCCTCTTGGTTTTGCTGCCCTGGTTCGCTGGAGCTTGTCAGTACCATGTGCACAACCCCTGCAGCCTACACTGCATCCAGCTCTCCTCAGTGATTCCAAAACCCATGTTGGAATGGAGGATAACCTCTTCTCTTTTCATAATTACTCCCTAGAATTAAGTTCTCCCACCTTAATAACAACCCCCGGGGTCTACCTTAATCTCTTCCACTTCTCTACTTTTCCCTGAAAATAATTTTTTCCTCTTGATTCAGTTGTGACCTGATGTATCTTACCTAGAAATCTGTTCATGGACCACAAGTATCTCAGCTTTTTGGTGAGGAAAATCGAGTTGGAACTCAATGTTTTAAACCACATTGTTCCCTTTCTTCTCCCATTTCAAAAATTTCCCTGTGAAAGGTCCTGCCTACTCATTTTTCGAGTTCTCCTTGATTCTCAGATTCCCAAGGACATCTTCATAACCCAGAACTTTCTTTCCCGCATAATCAATGTAAGGAAAATGAGCTCCACAGTGAATGTTAGTCGTGATTAAAAACTTTTTTTTTGACTCACTCTCAGAGGAGAATTGCTGCTTTGGGGGTGGGTGTTGGTCACACAGGAAAAAAAATAAAATTGGATACTTCACCCATTAATAGCACTCCCTGGCAGCAGTATTTGACTCACTGTTTGAAATGAGCAACCAGGATTTTACATAAAACAAGTATTAGATAGATCCTTCAATATATCTCATGTCAAGCATCGTATTATTCATGTAACTAATTAGGGCTGTTTGAGCTCAAAAATAGCAAGATGCTAGCACCACGTATTTAATTATAACTCATTTAGTATTGATTCCCCATTTGCTCTGTTAGAGCCATTTAAGATATTCTTTGTCTAATTGCTCCAGAAAGAAATTGGCATTTAAGTTTTTTAAGTTTTAAAACATTGAGTTGTGAACCCAAAACTGTGTTCATTTAATCACTGAAAGAAAATGAAAAATTAAATTGTTAATTCTCTGTGAAAACCCAGGATATTTCAGAGGCAGACCCTGTGACAACCTGTGCCAGTAAAGGACCTGTTCCTTGGCGACTTTATGCAAGACTCCCAGGTACTAAGATTCTTCACTATGCAAATGAAATTATTTCAATGCCATGTCATCATCAACTTGAGACTTTTACTGAGATCGCCCTTTAAATAAGTAATTTTCTTATGTTACTATTGGACTGGAGTAAAATCTGAATAAGTATCTCACTTTGTGCATTCTCTTGCAGCTTTTAGGAAAGCAGGGGAGTTCAGAGTGTGACTAAACTCACACCTACGTGGAGACAGAGGTATCGCTAGAATGAAAGGTTTCAATAACTTTGTGTCTAGATCTTCTTTTGAGCTCCTGGGGGGAGTCTGTAGGGTTGGGAGTATTTTGTAAAGTGGCACTTTCTGCGCATTCTGCTTCCCCCTGGTACTTTACCACCAGTCAAGTCAGGGATGTGTCTCGTCTCCATTACAAGTGAGGACCTCAGAGAAGAAAGGCTAGCATGGGAAGGGGTGTGTTTGGATGGCTGCAGAGGATTAAAGAAGGAAGATTTTAAAAAGGTGTGAAAGAAGCTGCATTTTTTTTCTCTCTCTCTTTTTATTGTTATCTTGTTCTAAAGGACTAATGGTTCTTCCACCAGATGAGCCATTAAGTGGAGAGAATGAGGAGCCAATTCAGAAACACAATACAAAGGAAGTAAGTACCTGATGAAAGTACACGACTTGATGCAAAAAGCCCTCGTGAAATAAAACTAAGAAAATGCCTATAGTAGAGAAGGAAATACCCATGTCTTTAAGACAGTTTTCTCAGTCACAATCAGGTCCATTTCCATTTAAAAGCTAGCCTTGTTTCCTTTACAAAGTGCATGCGGTTAAGTATCTTAGTTCACAGAAATAACCAGAGAATACATCCTTTCAACCGAAGTCAACCAGAAGCATGTTTTCTCAGGCTGCCCCACCAATTTATCTTAACCCCGGCTGGTGGCAGGCAATTTTTTTAGCAACTGTCTTTTCCCATACCCAAGCTCCTCTCTCTCTTGCTGAGCTCTCTAACCCCCTAACTGGCTTGGGTCCACCCAGCCTCCTCTATGTCAGGAGTGGCAGTAACATTCAATGGATAATGCACACAGAGGAAATTCAGTCAGAAAGAAGGCCAGCTCGTAGGACCTGAGAGGAAGGCCAGACTAATGGAAAGAGCCAGGAAATTCCCACCTGCTGCAGCAGGACCACTGTAACACTTCTATTCATGCCACCCTGGTTTGTACTGAGATATGCAGAATTGCTGGAAAAGATGCACAGATTTCATCGATGACCACACAGACATTAGAATGGCTTATTTTCTTTTTCTTTTGTTCAACTCAAATAGCTAAGGTTATCTTCAGGGCTGAGACTATGTTGATTTTAGTAGGGTGATTGTTGTTTTTCTTTTGGTCTTAGTCCTTGCAAAAGACCCCAACCGTTAAAGCCTAGCATTAGTAAAAGAACCCAGACCATTCCTGTGTTTGGTACATCACATTTAATTGCATTTCTCAGCTAACATGAGCACACTGTTTAAACTTCAAGTATTGGAACTGTCACATTGTAAAATTTCATTGAAGTCCCACTTCTCTGCCTGAAGTGCCATAATGTTACCCAAGTGGGGAAAAGGGTTCTTCTGAGATTGATTTTTCAGACACCGTAGCCCTGTTCAATAGAATTCACTCAAGTAGTGGTTAACATAAACACTGTGGAGAGTATGACATGTCAAATTAGCAGCTTTGCAAATCTCCTGTTAATTGTCAGCCTAATTAAAAAATTGCTAATTATAATGTTTATAACTTCAAATAACTGCTCAGCTATAAAGCATTGGCTGTCAGGTGTAAACAGGGGGACTGAAGGGAAAAAAAATCAATCGACATCTGTTAATTTATCAGAGGCAGTATGCTAAATTGAAAAATGGATTGCCTAATGCACTGTAAATCTGCATTACGATAAAAGACCAATTCATTTCAACACCTGTTTAATAAATGATAATGGCCATCTTTAGTGGCTAGCCCTAGGCTTTCTTCTGCCAATCAGACCTAGAATCCTGCCTTTACTAGCATCAGACAAGAAATTGATTGAATCATGTTAAGAGGTATATAATATCTCCTCCCTTCTTTATGGTGATTAAGATAAATAGTCTTTACACAGAAGTTTTGCTAAAAAATCTCCTGGATTTTCTCATGCCATAAAGAGCAAATCTGCCTCATCCTTCTAAGGTTCCCCTATTTTAGACAGACTTAAATGCACTGATCAACTAGAAAAAACCCAAGTGTCAGGTCCAATCGTTCCCATCTATTGACTTTCTTCCTTAAAACAGAGCTGAAAGACAGTACTTCTGTATTTTTTCCTTAAATATTTTCTATGATCAGATACATGATGATCTTCTGTAGCTCACAGGATAGTAAAAATTATTAACAAACATCTGTGTTCGCAAACTGCAGTCTTCCAAAACACCATTTAGTTCAAAGGGCTGCAAAGTTTTAGACAGTAGCTGCTCAATTCCTCGAAGTCAGATGGCGTTAAAAGTTATATTTTACATTCGTACATTCTTCAGGGAACTTCAGACTAGTTCTAATGGCTAACAACAGCCCAGATTTTTGGGACAAGCAAGTGGATATAGGTAGCTGGTTGTCATTTCCTCTGTGAACACCTGAATTGTTCTCAACAAAGTTTGAATGGAGAAGATCTGCATCTCAGCAAAGGCCTCAGCTTTTCTAGAGTTTGAGGATTACATCTTCTAAGGATCCTGCTGCTCTTTGCTAATGCCCAATGGCAGCCATAAAGATTGCTGCCTCTTAGCCAACCTGCATCATACCCTTTCCTGTTCATTTCCACAAAGACATGCTTTGAACCTACATGCCTTTCCCAAACACAGCAACACTCTTTAGAACAATGTTCTTGGCAGTGTGGCAGCAGTTCCCACCCCACAGATGCGTGTCATGACATTGACAACGGTTCTCAATTCTGGTGACATTTCCAGCACGCAACACTGCTTCCCTTGCTCATTTAAGCCCATTTTGTGGGATCAGGCAACTTCTGTATTATATGATAAAACTCACCAGTAGGTTTCTTAATTGTTTCTGAGACTGCAAAGCTCTCATAGCATATTACCAAGTTATAGCTAAGTTAATATTTTAAACTATTTTTAAATTGTTGGTTGTGACTAAAGGGTCAAGTATGGTTGAAGATGAAATTTGATCATTGTGATCATATTTTGCTTCCTCAAATTCTCATTGCCCCTTTCACTTCAAGATTAAAACATGTTTTCATTTCTCATGAAATTTTATAATGCATCTTTTATCAGTTTATATTATGGCTTAATCTAAGAGCTTCAGACAGTGCTAGGACCAGTACAAAGACAAAAAATTGCTAGTCCTTGACCCCTGCAAGTCATGGTGAAATCAGGGCAGACTCAAGGAGAGAAGGGCAAAAGGAAAAAAAAAATATTCGTAACCAAGCTTTGCATCCAAGCCAGAAGTGAGTGTAAAACAAATCCTGACTTAAACTTCTATACATCAGATTATGCTGTCCATTTCAAAATTCAGCATATTTCCAGAAATATGGTTCTAGTAATTACGCTTTTCCTATGGTTTCTACAAAAAGAGACTCCTGCTTTAAAACAAAATGCAAAAATGAAGGAGTTTACAGTACAAAGGAGGGGACAGGTGGTATGAGAGAAGCAGGACAACCACAGAAACTGCTGCTTCATAACTCACACACGCACACAAAACTTGTCCTGAATCACAGGCTGGGCAAAGGTGTCCAGGCATTGTGTTAAATATGCTGTGTCTGTAACTCTGTAGAGTAACCAGGAAACAGTGGTAGCCTGTATTCCATGGTTTTGGTGGTCAGAGTTCAGCCATAATTTATACTCCGGTTTTTTCATGTCAAAGTAAAGTGCAAAATTTGGTTATTTATGGGATCAACATTAGTGATTTCTAAGTGTGTAAGCAATATACATACACATGTAATAACAATTCCCCCCAGTCTGGAACAAACAAACCAGTTTTTTTATGTCATTTCTTAAATTTCCATTTTAAACTATGAACCCTATGCATGTACAGACAGAAACTTCCTTTATTAACTCGTAGGGTTGCAAACATTTTCTTAAGTCAATTATTGACTTAGATTTCAAAATCCATAGGGAAGGCCTTGCTTTTTACAAAAGATGGTTTTGATAATAACAGATGAATTTTTGCAGCCCCACAAGCCTTTAAAACCCCTTTGTTGTGCTTGGCAGCTTTTCATTACTATTTCCTCTTAACCCCATGTGCAGCCTTTGGCTCGAATAGTTAATTTTCTTCACAGTGCCTAGTAAGGGGCTGTGCTTTGGATTTGTGCTGAACACAGGGTTGATAATACAGAGATGTTTCTGTTCTTGCTGAGCAGGGCTTACACAGAGCCAAGGCCTTTTCTGCTTTTCATATGGACAAACTGGTGAGGAAGTTGGGGGTGCACAGGAGGTTGGGAGGAGACACAGCGAGGACAGGTTACCCCGACTGATCAAAGGGATATTCCAGACCGTGTGGCACCATGCTCAGTATGTAAAGCTGGGGGGTAGGAGGAGGAAGGGAAAGTCTGGAGTGATGGCGTTTGTCTTCCCAAGTCACCATTATATGTGATGCTTTCCCCACTGCATACGAATATTCGGTCTTTGGCACACCTAAGCGCATACCTTTTAAGGCAAGCCCATTAAAATTAATGTAACAGCATGTACATCCATCTGGTGTATACAAGTCAGCCAGAAGCGAGTCCTTTGATGGATTTAGTCTGCCTTGTACATCTTATGAATTCAAATAGTTAAAAATGTTGTGACCTTTATGCCCAATATTGTGCATCATTTTCAAGATGACAGAAATGCAAGATATCTATTTTCTGAATTTATTTTTGAAGCGTAGTCCAGGAAGCAAACTTAAAAAGCATTTTTGTAAAATAATATTTTAATCCATTAAAAAGTGATAGAGAATTTAATTTGCTATCACAGATGACATCTCTATGATCTAAAATTTCACAGTAAATAGCCCCCTGAAATAACAATAGATGACCAAGGTAATATTTAATTTATTTTCTGGCTTAAATAAACCAAACTCTGATGCCTGAAATGAAATCACTAAATGTGTTGTGTAGCTACCTTTTGAAAAGTATTATAAGGAAATGCACCTTAACTTTTACCCAGACCGTCTACAAATTGTAAAGTATAAGCAGTACAGTCAAATACCTTAGGAAACATGTTAATTCTGTTGACAATAATAGTGACAAAAAAAGTAATTTTACATTTCGGCAATGCAGACCGAGCAATTTTTGTAGCTCCAGTGATAAACAGCAAATTGGTTCCAGAGCTAAATTACAAAAAAAAAATAAAATAAAAATTACAAGAGTTGTAGGATATCTAACACCTGAATCATCCCTCAAAATAATAACAAGAAATATTCATTGCAGGCACAGTAGCCAAATAAGAAACAGGATGCTGGTCACACTATATGAACGATGGTATGCTATGTTTTAATCATTTTTGCAGATGATAATCACGATTTTGGAAACTTTGGATAATTTAGGAAAGAAAATGAATAATACTCCACAAATAAAGATTCAGAGAAGAAAATGATTCAGTTTTCAGTGGGACCTGAAAGGATAACTCATCATGGTATTTTCATTTCATTTTAACTGGGAGGAAAATAAAGCTTGGAAAAATAGCAAATACAGTAGACACCAGTATTTTACTGCAAAAATTCAAAATGTAGTTTTGTATGAAACAAGGACCAGAACTGACCAAGACAGAACCACTACATAATATGAGTCAGCAAAGAAAAAGGGCTATTAAATATTAAAACAGTGGAAGAAAAAGATCATGTTTAGATTTTTAACTGGTAAGATCAGTGCATCTCCCCTGACAGATCAGTAACTCTGATAATATATAAGGTCTTTGACAGTTGCATCTCCCAATCTTCCTCTCTTTTAGTTTTTTTTATTTATTTATCTAAATAGTGTCACTATAACTCTTAAAGATGTAACAGGAGTTTCTCTGGCATTGTGCTGTATAAACAACCTTTTTCTAAATGTCACAAGGCCCTCTGGTAGAATTTTTTATTTTACCATATATCATATATTTACTATAACAGTGTATGGATACTATAAACATATGTCGCTCTATACACATATGTCTATTACTGTGAGGATATATTCTACATGTAAGAAGATACGTGCGTACATAAATATAGTTACTTGCATCAAGATAATTTAACGTGTTACTGATTTAAAAAGTCCAAATGTAAAGAGGCACATTTATCCTTGTAACTTTTTTATTTCTATTAAAGGAATGTTGAATACATCAGCTAGGGACACTATCCTCTTAGTCATCACATTTAGATAATTCATTTGCAATATCCAATTATCCACTATGTTAATGCCACACATCTGTGTGCAAACTCTGCCAATGAGATCACATTCACATTCAAAAAACACTCTAGGCTCGCACTACTGCAAAATAAATCCCCATCATTCCATCCAGTATTTTCAGTCACTTGGTCTTTATACAGGAAAAAAAAAAAAAGAGTACAAACATCACAAAGTCGGGCTTATTCATTTGAAGCATAAAATAAAACCTCCTGCAATCATCTGTTGCCAATTTTCTAAATCCTCTGCGTTGCAAAGCAGAATTAAACATATTGTATACATTCGTCACCTTCCTATTTGATGTTCCGTACAGAACCTGAAGGTTAGAACTTTACATGATAAATGTTACTAACCTGTGTACATCATCATTTAGAGGTCAAAATATTGTTCCAGAATATACTGGGAAAAGCAGAAGTGAGGTGCATATGGGGAAGGATAAAATCTTTCTGTTGTTACTGATAAGAGAAAGAAGTGATTTCTTCGTGAATGTTATAAAATAAGAAGATCAGACGTTGCAGTAATTCTTACCTAACTAAATAGTCATACTTGATAAATTTCCTCTTTCTGCAATCAAGTGCATGCTTAACTTTAAGCAGACACTTTGCACATCAGTTTCACTGAAATTAAAGTGAAAGTAGCAATGAATTTAAAGGGACTAGCAATATGCATGAAGTCAGATTGTACAGATTCAAGGAGTAAAATATTATCTTACGGGGATAAGAATCAAGTAATAGACTGAAATCGAAAACTAATAAAAAGGCTCCCAGTGAAGAAGTGAGGGTCAGTAAACATAAAGTTTATCAAATAAAATCAGAAAACATGAACAAAGAACACAGGAACCTAACGAGGAGAATACAGATCGAGGAAGAATCAGAGAAGTACAGCTGAGGCATTTCTTGCCTAGGTATGCCAAAGGAGTGCAGTCTGTATGTCCTGTTCCAGATCACACCATCAGTGTTACACAGCCTGATCAATCTCACCTTGTTCCACTGTACACATGACAGAGCCTTCCCAGTGTTTCCATCAGCATCTTAGAATTAGGGACAGGTAATAAACCTTGTTCTTAGTGGTCCAATTTATTTTATCAACCTCAAACCACCGTAAGTCACCAGGTAGGACAGTACTGAATCCAATCTCAAGTCACTTTCAAGTGCTGAGAAGACCATGAATGCTGATAGACCTTGCCAGATGTTTGCTTGTTGGAGCTCACAGCTTGTCTACAGTGAAGCTGACATAGATATTTGAGTACATAACAAATAGCAAGGCTACCTGAGGTCTTCATTCCCTCCTCAAGGAGTTTTCTGGTTCATGCCTTCTCACACTTTCTTCCACCCAGATACAAAAGAGATGACATGCTGGAGCCCACAATATTCTATGTTCTGCTCCATGACTGGTTTAATAGATAAATCAGAAGAAAAAAATACCCAAAACACTTTTCTTTGTGTGTCGTCTCTGCAGCAAAGAAGAACATTATTGGATTTTTTGTTTGTTTGCTTTTGTTTGAGTTTTTTTGTTGTTGATTTTTTTAAATTTTATTTGTTTGCTGAATAAAGGACACAACCATGAATACAGTAAAATATATAACCCAGTATAGGAAGAAAAGTTTAGTACAATTTCAGGTTCTTCTGAAAAAACCAAGAAAATGTAGCCAAAACAATATAGTAGTGTTGTTTTTTTTCCCCAGGGTAGTAACCATTCAAAATAATCCACTTAGCTATTTTTTTAAAATGTCTTTCTTTTCCCTTCTTGCCTCATCCTCTACCTTTTTTTCTCCCATAGATTGGTAAGCATTTTGGAGGGATCAACTCACATTTTTACACAATTTATTTATTAACCTTTTGATCAGATCCCTTTGCAGATCCCTGATAAGAAAGAGAGAACTGTTTACCAAAGCAGTATTTTCTCCACCATGAAGGACATAGGAAGGCACTTGCCTGACCTTTCAGAGGAGCATTCAAAAAGTCTGGTCTCACACAATGCACTTTCAAGAAGGACTGCAACACAAAGAGCCACAAAAACTCATTTCCATCTCCTGTGGAATGCCATCTTAGTAAATGAAGATCAATTTTATCAGCGTTGACTATATATACCCTGGTATCAGAGGAGCATTGGCTTATGACTGTTGAGATTAGGAAAGGTAAAGAGCAAAATTATTTGGCAAATCAGCATGGATCCTCTGCCACTGTTACTCCCAAGGTAATGGATTGCTTTTTCTATCATATAAACGTAACCACAGACATCAAAGACCCCAGAGATGCTTCTGTGAAGTCTTGAAGTCCACATACATTGTTTTGACCTGAGAGCAGAACAAACTCTACTGTAGGGGAAATGTGGAAGAATAAAAATTAACAACTTGAGAAGTAAGGACAAGCATCATATTTTTGCATCTATCAAGGAAAACTTGGACATGAGGAAAGTGATGAGTGATAATTTATAGACACAAACACATCTCATATCTTCTTTCAAGTAAAAAGAAATCTCATCTGAGGTCAGCCTCTGTGCACCTGTCCGAAAATGCTGTGAATGGCAGCTGGGCAAAACTGAAGGGGTTTGATGTTCAGCAAGAACCAGGCAGTCTTGAATACTGTTAGCCTTAACCAACCTATAAGCAGGTGTGACAGTGAAATCACAGTCCTTTTCACATTAAAGACATCCAGTTTGCTCTGACTATCATAAGAAACAACAGATGCTCCATCACATGGCTTGCAACTTGCTGCCTCAAGTCCTACAAGGTGGATTGCCCTGAATTAAGGGGTGAATAAACATGTGGGCCATTGAGTAACAATGCAAAAAAGGAATCGTGGAAAGGAGGTTACTGCTCAAATATAATTACAGAATTATTAAAATGGCAGTTCCAGATGGAAATTGCCATAACCGTTATTTTACTGAGGCTTTCTGAGTACACTCAGAGGAATCAGAGCACTGACATGACAGGCTGGAAGGCTTCTTATTATGCAAAAGGTCAAAGTTTCCCTTAGATTATGTCTACTCTGTGAGTCATTGACTTTTATAGACTGAGGTGTTTGGAAAAAAGTCTCATGAAATTTATGGCAGCATAATGTTCTGGTTATAGTCTGTAACCTTATTTTAAAAGAAAATATAGTTCATTAAGTATAATATTCAGACTATATCATATATTATTGTTTTTCATTTAAATGGTACTATAAATTTGCACTGGGCTTTAGAGGCTGGTTTGAAAAATTGCCATGAAAAATTTATACCTTAAGGACTTGCTCCTTGAAATACCTATTCAAGTGACTGACGCAACTGGAGGTCTGACAGATATCAAAGGACTTCTCATACAAGTAAGGACTTTAGGCTCACATCCTACATCTTTAGGAGCTGCTGAGGGACACCATACAGTGGTGAGGAAAAGGTTTTTTATTTTGTCTGTATTTTAACTTGTTGCTGCCTTTGAACCTGTAAGTCACAGCACCCTGCCTTCCCATAGCCTCCCCAGCTTTCAGCTCTTAAACCCTTCTCGCCTGGCTCATTCATTTCTCCTCGAAGGATCATACTCCCTCTGAGGATCTCATCTCCATTCTCTTCACATTATTTTCTTAATATTCTTTTGTGTTTTAGTCTCTTCGTATCTCCTACATTCTTATTTGTGAGCTCCTTCCATCTATACAACTCAGCCTCTCATTTTACCTCTCTGAAATCTCCACCTGAAGATCTCACTGCTTAAACGCAGCATGCTGAGCCTGGAAACCTTCTGAAATGTTCTGAATACCAAGTAATAAACACAGCAAATAAAAGTGAGTAACACTTTTTTCCTTTTTCGGTAAACAAGATCTTTGAGAAATACACAAATGAAAATGATGTAGGGCCTGATCAGACACATTTTTAGTTCAAATGCAGGGCTTTTTCTGCAGCATTTATGCCATCACGTCAAAGAGTTTCACAAGAAATAAGCATAAACTATATAGTGAACATTTTCACTGCTCAGCGCAGAAAAAGAAGAATTTGGTTTTATTACTAAAGTTGAATACAATCCATCAAAAAAATAAAATAATGAAATAAAAGTTCCTTACCTGACGATTAGCACATCAGGGTTTTAAAAAAAAAAAGCCTGAATCTGTGCATTTCAGGGCAGTTTTAAGGATTTCTAAGTGCACATCAGATTCAGCCACTATAGCACAAATGATTTGGCTGGATTTTTGCAACTAATTTTTTTAGTATTGAAGTGTTAAAGTAGTTTAAGTACATTTATGCAAAAGAGCCTTGGCAATTATTCTGAGCAACTCAATGTACTGAAAATTAAATGATTTGCAATCATGTGGTTGCAGTTACAACGATGACACATTCTCCTTCCTTCCCCTTCCCCCTCCTTCATTTTTCTAAGAAGCAAATAATACATTACTTTGGTACTGGAAGCAGGAAAAGAGAATTCAAACTAAATTACACTCTTTTAAGAGAGTGAATGCAGCCCATAGCTTACTGGTCTTAGAATAACTCTACTACCAGAGTAACTTTTCCCTCTTATTTAATGGGCCCCTGATAGCAAAGAGTTAAAGATGTCATTGTACACATTTTTCTTTATTCTTACTTTTAAAGCTCAACAAACAATTATAAATTTGCATAATTCAATTAGACTTTTAAAAAAACATCTGCTTGGCAAGACACTCATCTGCCCCTTCAAACTAAAACATTATGTGCCAAGCATCTCCAATCCCCACCGATTAACAATAGCATATTCCAAATTTATAGGGTCTATTACAAGCCATCTGAAGAGCAGCCACTGTGCCAAATCTCCCTCACCCACTCTCCAGGGAATCCCTTCTCAGATGCTCTTTTCACATCCAGTAAACAACACTTTATGTCTTTTGCACAGATAGCAGATAATTACCATATGGTTTAAAATATGCTTGCTTCATTCACTTTCCCACTGTAAACTTCCTTCATTATGACAGCTAAGGAGCATCTAGGGAGGTAAACTCTGTAATTTAGCCTTCTATAGGCTTAGTGGTTTAAAAGGTCAGTGCCTATTACAATAAAGTTAGAAGCAAGTGTAAGTGACTTCGCAAGAAATAATGTTTTATTCCAGCAGGACCGAAGAGAGAAATTGACGCAGGTGCAGGAATGAGAGTCTGCCACACACTGCACTGAGCACCGGTATATTTTCTTATTGCAGCCAGTGCAGTTACAAATGCACGCTCATGAACAGTGCAGCAGAACCGCTCACAAAAATTTGGGAAGATAAGGAGCTAAAGTGGCCTCTTTGTTGGCTGCACTGCTGTTTTCCAGTTTCCTTGTTCGCTGCATAATATAAGGCTGGGAAAAGGAAACTGCACCGAGTCTTTCAATAGTAGCTATACAAGAATGTGACCCTTCAAACTCTGCCTGTCAAGACAGTGGGTGAGGACTCGAGATCTCATGTACATAACACAGCAGACAAGAGCTGACTCTCAAAAGAAATAAGTAAACCAGATTCCAAGAGGTATGTCAGAGTCTCAGGGAGGCTCAGAGACTGCGCTCCCGTGGAGCTGCTTTACAGGAAAGTTAATTATGATTTCTCCCAAGCTGAATGATCAATTTCACCAGGCTTCCTCTCTACTGTGGTTGCTTAATCTGCTTCAGACTGAAAGGCTGGTTGGCAAATGCTTGGGCACTTTTGACCTCTCCAAGATTAATTCTTTGTGACCTGGCTATTTACTCAGGAGGGCAAGCAGCAGACAAACCAAAAGATAGACCAAAGGATCCAGCATACTTGAGGCTCTTTCTATCTTCCATTCCAAAGCTCCTGGAACACAAAGAGCCTCAAGGACAATGAGAGAAGAAGAGGATCCTGATTCCTGTTGAATTTTATGCCCTGAGCTTTCTAAGAAGCAATTTTTAACCATCATCACCACTATTTCTTTAAAATATAATCTCATTTTATCTTTAAATTTTTTGCTTGCTAATTATATCCTCATTACTGGTTGAGGTGGGAAAAAAGTTTTCACGTACATGTGAAGTGCTAAGTACTAGACTTTAATGAACCTGACATTACTAAACACCTGATCCCAGTCATTCCCATTTTATACGTCTAGTGCATTATATATTGTATGCACTTTATATGGGCCTAGTGATACCAGTGAAAACAGATGATGATTTTGAATGCCTTCATTTCAGATATTTGGATAATCACTTTTATTACCACTTCTGTTTAACTCCTTTTCCTTTCTTATCCATTACCATTTCATATCATAACAAAGCAAACAGAATTCTAGGAAGAAATAGACTGCATTATCAAGGACTAACATAAAGAGATACTCAGCATCTCATATGAAGAGTCAGAAGAATCAGACTTTGGGTTATGACTCCCTCACAATCTGGATGCACTCAATACATAGAGTGGATTCAGGCTACCCAAAGAAGCTAAGATCTCACCTGTGCCTACATAAACTGAAATCTGTGAAAGTAAACACACATAAAAGTGGTAGAAGTGAGGAAAGAAGCCAGAAGATTAGAATAGCATAATTTATACCAATAAGAGGGAGGCCAAGACAGGTCAATGTCCATAATGTCAAATGCTGGGCGAGCAAAGGGGCAAAGACAGTGACAAAGTGGAGCAGTCAAAGCAGTGCAGCTGCTGCAAAGACGAGTCCAGGGATAACACTGACTAATAGTTACTAATATATTTCAAAGACAGAAATAAGAATGATGATTCACTTGTTATAGACATGCCATCCATCAGTGGAAATTGCCCTCTGCAGTGGACATGCTGTCAGCACTTCATCTGCTCCTATTGCTTAGCTTGGGGACGGGGCAAGAAAGAGCAAGAAATTACCATCATGGAGCTGATTCAGTCCTCTAAAAAGGAAAAGAAACAGCTTTTTGAATGAGGAAAACTAAAATCTGGTACCTGTATTGCCTGTAGGCTAAAGCAGCACAATACTGTAACTGAGAGTGAACTTCCTGAGATATCCCTGTACATGCCGAGAGGGTCCCAATATTTTAAAAGCACTATGGCAAAACTTCTAATTTTCCATTTCTCTGGGCCACCGTGTTCTCCATCAAGCTAAAAGGGCTTCCCAAAACTTTTATATGGGTCACAGGATAAGAACAGAGGAAATTAGGAGCTCATGTTTCATACAGAATGTTGTGAGTGATGCTCAGATACATTCTTGGGCCCTTCCTTGTCACCTGTTTTATCTACAACTTCATCAATTAAACCCCCAAATGAGCACTTTCCTAAGGGCAAGATCCACCTTACTGGTGCTTGATGAAGGAGACTTTATCCCATTCAGTAATTTGAACAATTTTTTTTTCCTAAGCAGAACATTTATTATACACCAAAGTGAACCTATGCTGCCATTTATAGACTTAAAAAGGAAGAGATTTTCTCTTGGAATCACAAAGCACACTGTTTGAACAGCATTAGAGAGCAATTTGGGCAGCTGGTGCCCATCTTATTTGTTTTATAGATAAGTCACCTTTTGTATGACAAAAAAGATCACCTGTGGTTTTATCTACAGAGAACAAGTTAAACAAATAGCAGTATAGTATTAGAACTGATTGCTTGCTGATTGACTTTATATTGCATTATAATACAGGAACTCTGTCATGATAGGCATTAAATAACACAAAACAAAAAAGATAGCCTTGTGGCTGAGGTCATGCAGTCACACCACGATTGTTGTGTTCACAGACTCATTAGAGAACTGGGAAACTCATGGCTGAAAACCTTTTGCTTCCACAGAGAAGGTAAGAGGGGTATAAGAACAGGATTAACTCCTTAATGCAGGACAGTTTTGCTGCGTATCCTGTCAGAAAACTAACATAAAAATCTCCCACTTTTGAACTTATCTGACCACCAATTATTTCCAAGAGGACAGACTTTATATAAAAACATCCTTCATATTACTTAATAAAGGCCTTCTGGATGAGATAAGATCAGAGAGACTGTTGCAATTAAGTACAGATCTCCTGCTGCAAAACAAAAGGCAGAAGTGAAAAAAAGACATACTCTGATGCAGAAGAAACTGAAGCTTTAGCTATATGCTCTTTTCTTTAGCCTTATACTATATGACTAATACAAATAGAGATATCAAATGGGTGTTGGCACGATCACTTTACATGTTAGGTTGGCAGTGTTAGGTTAACAGTTGAACTCAATGACCTTAAGAGTCTTTTCCAACCTGATTCTATGACATGGGATATTACACCCATTGCTAGCTTGTGGTGATTTCCAGAAGAGACTCAGTGTTTCCTTTAGGCAGACAAGGCTCAGTTGAACTATATAAGTAGCACTACAGCATACTTGTTTTGGAAAAAAAATCAGTTTGTGACTGCTCAGTTCCCCCATTCCCAGTGTCTTCACCACATGCAACCCAACCCTTCCACTCTGTGCAGAGAGTTCTGCCTCTTGGCAGTGAGTCTTTCTTAGCACTTCAGATGCGTAGCTTAATGGTCCCCAGAGAAACCCATAAACCACATCAGCCCGACTGTTACTTAACTTGTCCTTTCCTTTCCCCAGAGTCACTTATGAAGAAATCTGCAATCTCATTTGTCTGTATGCAGCTGTTGTCCTTGTTTTGTCATAGCCTTTCCACCACCATATATCCTCCATCATTCAGGGCCTCCTCTGCATTGAATGGTCTGTGGCCATCTCTACTAACAGCAACAGACCTTGTTAAGTTGCTCTGAGACTCATTTTTGTCGGTATGATAAAATAAACAGATAGGAAAACATTCTGCCCTTTGGGCAGTAGCCTGGTACCAACAGGTTTGATGCATGATGGAGGTATAATACACAAGCTGGTGAATCTGGAGAAGAATCATTCTGAAGGTGTGGTCTCATGTAAAACTCTGTGTGGCTGATGGGAAATAGGAACAGAAAAAGTAAGTAGGAAAGGAGAAAAAAGTTATCTTAAATATAAACCAGCTAGTGATGACCAGCCTGACAGGTTTCGTAAGCCTGAATTAATTTGAATTAAGTGCGCAGAGAACTGACTCACATTTCATTTCCAAACGAAAATGACAAGGTTTTTCATCTGCTGAGTGCATGCATCCAGAATGCATCAGATCTAAGAGACAAGCTTCATGATAACTGACAATTTTTGTAGTCACAGATATCAGTTCTAAGTTCTTCAAGCCTTAATTTTATTTATTTATTTATTTATTTGCTGCTCTCTGAGCTTTCACAGAAGCTAGCTTAAGTTTTTATTGAATATGGCAAGAAGAAAGAATGGCATGCTGTTTCCATGTCATTAACTTTGCAGGTTTGATACCTATCAAAATATGTTGTACTGGATGCTTGCTGCCTGTGATGACATTTTAAATTACAAAGGCCTAACAAAGTCCTTTAAATAATTGATTTAAAGGTATATTAGACAAAGCCAGGACCGAAAGATGCAGCATATGAAAAAATATATGAGGCCTTTGACAACAGTGAAATTAAATTAATAGTAAAATTGGATTGAGTTAATCAATCGAGTAAAATGATCGGAAGGTAGCATAAGAGAGTTGAATTGAAGCACTTTCTCAGCAATCAGTTTCTGCAGTGCAGCTGCTACACGTTTGTGTAATAACAGAGTTGATGAGCAGCTAATTTGTATGAAACTGAAAGCGAGTTAAATGTTGTTTGGGTTATAACAGAAGTCTGCAGCTAATGCACAAAGTGTCCCCACTGGTTTACTGCAACATGCTAGAATTTCTCAAAGCTATTAATGACGGTTTTGGCAGAGCAGTATGTGGCCATAATAGCACAGTAATGGAAAGCTCAAAGACCACACTTCATTTCTGCAACCTTGCTCTTCTCCTATAGCTTCTTTGGAAAGAGCAGGATAAGGTGGGCTTACAACACTTTGTCAAATCTCTCTCGCTTTCCTCCATCACCCAAGGCAGCCACACTGCCTCTGGCAGTGCAGGAACGGCCAAGTAAATTCAGCAAGGCATTGAAAGATGCCATCATTTGTTTTAGTTTGATGTTCCTTTTCCAGGGCTTCATGCAGCGCTCCCTGCAGCACACAGGCCAGCTGTGCACCCAGAAGACAGTCTGTTTTTATCATCCATGGCCATTAGGAGTGTTTGCATTCACTCCATCCATGTGCTACATCCCACATTCAATGTGGTGGATGTTAATCCAGTGCCATGGCTGTCACTGCAGTCACAGATGGGCTCCGGCTAGTTTTAAACTAGTTATCACAGGTGGCAGCACAAATCTTTGGAGCAGAACAGAGCTCAGACACAAAAAAACCAACAAAACAAAAGAGGGTAAATCAGTCTGTGTTCATGGCTGTGTTAGAGCATTGTGTTACCAGGGCTGTGCCGCTAGGAATACTCAGAGGAAAACCCCAAACAGCTTCTCTTGGATACATCTGTATAAACTGCAGGTGCCGCGGGAAACAAGGATGCAGACATAACCTTAGCTTGGATGGAGTACAGTGAAGAGCTTGTTTTCTCAGATGAAAACATACAGACTTGACAAAAGCAACTCTACTTACAAATATTGCAGTATCTGTAAAGGTTCGGTTTGAAACTTGTAAATTTTGCACTAGTCTTATAAATGGCAAACATTTTACTCTCCATGCCATGCTTTGTTTCAATCAGTAACGAGGCTACAGTTTCTTTACAGAAACATATTTTTCCAGTTTTTCAATTCACCATAAATGTCAAAATGTGTTCTTTAAAAAGAAAACAATTTCCCCCTAAAATCTGAAAGCATAAATGGACTAAAAGTAATTATAAGTCACAATTTTTCAGTCATAACCAATAAATCCAGTTCTCACCTTTTGAATACTTCAGCATAGGAAATACTATACTTTTAAACAGCGAATGTTAAAAAATGTTTATTTAGATGCACATGGGCTCTATGAATTAACAATTTATGTGTCCATAAGATCCTGTCCAACACAGCTTGTTGGAAATGTACATATTTTACATCAACAGTGTACCACTTCCTTTAATAGGTCTATGCATGTGGTTAGAGAAGAGTAAAGCACATTACGGCACCTACGGATGCACGTATGCAGTTGCTCATAGTCAACTCTCTGCATCTGATCTAAGCTTTTTGGCAGTAACAAAATGCTTATTCCAGTTCAATAGATTTTAGAAAATAATTTCAAGGTAAGGGGGACCTGTAATCAGCAATGGAAACACACGGAGCAGCGAGGTTACACGGATAATTGGATACAGGGTCATGTACAGGAGACCAGGTCCCCTGACACTGTGAGCTGCAGACTCTGAGCTGCTCTTGCTCCACGGGAAAATGACTTCTTTGGGTCTCACCAGATGGATGGATTGTAAAACTCTGGAGTTGATATAAAGAAGAGAAATAGATGTGTTATTTTTTTCCTCACTCACTGTGTTGTGGTATTAAATAACAGGAATCATGAGGGTAGTAATTTCAGAAGGAAATAGGACTTTGCCTGTGAGTATATACAAACCTAGTACATGGTAGCATAATAGCAACTAATAGGAATAGTAGTAATTAGTAATGTGGTACAATAGTAGAGTAAAAAAGGAAAAGGTAAAACTAGAGTCAGAGCTTCTTTTGACAGTTATGGGTAACCACAAGAATGACATAAATCAATACAATCTACTGACTCCACTGGGGTTAATTTGCCTCTGCGATCCCATCAGTTCCTCCCCTAAAACCTCATGGCCCCAAGAACAATGTAACTGAAGCAGCTGTCTTCGCTGCCTGTGAAACCCATCCAAGACTGGGGCTAGCCCTGGAGCAGAGGATGGAGCTGTTCCAGTGCAGGGTGTCCTGCAGATCCCAAGGGATGCTGGTGCACATGCAGACCTCCTTACTCTACACCTGGGTTTCTGTGGTGGCATCAGGGACCACATGGGGGAATAAGGATGATTCCGGCAGGACCATGACGGAAAGTCCTGGAGAGCAGATATTTCAGACCAAACCTGAACAGCCCCCATGTGGTGGTTTCAGCTTGCAGGCAAAAGGAAAGGGGTTCAGAATGTGACCTCTATTACTTATTTTTGTTTGTACTGCACATGCAGAACTTGAGGTGTGCTGAGCAAATGTTTTGCTTGTCAATAAGGAATTGAACAGTGCATTATCAATGTTACTCATCATTATAACTTTATCAAAGGTAATTTACCGGAAAAGTCTGAATCTTGCAAATAATTGAGCTACCTACCTTTCAGTGAGCACATTATCTTGAGCAAGACTATGCATATATTAAATTACACATGTTCTAAAGATTGGACAGATTCACGCCCACCAGTAGCCACTGAACACAGGTGTGGCTTCTGGCCCTGGCACTCCCATTAACGTTCTTGCTTTAAACATACAGGAGGTGAACATTGCCTACACACCTTGTACAGTGCTTAACCCCTTCCTAAACATGTGATCTGCTCCCAGTTGTGGTTACAGAGTGGAAGCTGGCTGGCTCCCAGCT
The DNA here is from genome assembly GCA_013396735.1 of Grallaria varia. Lineage (NCBI taxonomy): Eukaryota > Metazoa > Chordata > Aves > Passeriformes > Formicariidae > Grallaria > Grallaria varia. The sequence continues at coordinate 772,405 of VWZG01005816.1, read as the reverse complement.
CTGAGCTAACACAGCAAGTATTACTCTGGGCTGCAGAATCTTAAAGTCGAATCCTGAAATCAATGGCCAAGGAATGAGCAAAAAAATATATTTGAATTGAGATTTCATAGTTGAGAGTGTTTGGTGATCCTGACACTTCCAATTTCCACAAATCTGAACAATACAGACCCACAATTACATTTGTATAAGAAAGTATTCATATTGACAGCTCAGAATTTTTGGGCCAAGTTAAATGAGATCAATTTGTTCCTTGTATGATTTCTAGCCCATTATGAACATTCATTGCAAGGTGCCAGGCAGTAATGATCACTGGGTAATACAGAAACTACAGACAGGTAGGCATATGGTCTCAGCAATTCACGATCTGCATCCACATAAAAGTGTCCTTGCTTGAATTCATCCTCAAGGCTTATAGATTCCCTTGAACTAAAATATCTACTCTGTTATTTACTGCATTACTTAAATAAACTGCTTCTCTATATTTAGAGAGCCTCATAAATGGCATACTTTGTTGTGCAATGTACTAGCTTGTGTGCCAAATCAGATATCACTACACTTTACCAGGTGTCAGAATTTAAAGCAGATCGCAGCTCTCTCTTCTTTGGGAGACAGAAGGGAAACTCACAGCTCATGCCACAGCAAGCTGAACTACTACTTTTCTGATTCATTTCACTGTGACTGCATCAACCTGATGGTTATAAAACCTCAATATAATCATTTAGGCTGAGATACTTTGGGTTTTGATCCTCTTTCCAAGTTTGTTTTTGGTTTTTTTTAATTATTTCCAAAATAGAGGCTTCATCGTCACATGTTCTTTAAAGACAATACAACAAATCGAGAAATTCAAACCTCATAAAGTCTTATGCAAATCCATCTGGGGTCACTGGGAGGTAAAGAGAAATGCTATGTTTAAAAGTTAAGTATGCAATGACGAATCATCTCTGTCATGTCACCAGATCCTTCATGCAACCACAGATGTCTGGGGGAAAGATGGGGGAAGCAAGGAACTGACTGCTTAAGGAACAGATCTCATTCTCAAACTTTCAAAGGGATCAGGATAAATACACATTTAAAATACCATTGACTAACCTTAGGTATTTGCAACTTGGGAGTTATGCTGCATAGGCAAAAGTGCATCACATCTTAAATGGTTCAGACAGTGCTGCAGAAACTGAAGCTGCAGGTGGCCTATGAGGCTACAGGGAATTCATCTGTGAGCTGCCAACCTGGAGTAAGTTGCAATGTTGGTACATGACTCTGTGTATCCTTCAAGACCATAATATGTGAGATACACACTGAATGGCACCCCTACAGTATTAAATCACAGAATCAAAGAATGAATCATAGAATGGTTTGAGTTGGAATGATCATTTCTTTCCAATCTTTTGACAGGGGCAGGGACATCTTCCACTCAAGCCCCATCCAACCCGGTTGTGAAAACTTCCAGGGATGGGACATCCACAGTTTACTGGGCAAGCTGTTCCAGTGCCTCACCACTCTCCCAGCAAAGAATGTCTTCCTAATATCTAAACTAAATCTACCCTCTTTCAGTTTAAAATTGTTATCCCTCATCCTATCACTATGCTCCCTGATAAAGAGTCCCCACCCATCTTTCCTGTAGGCTCCCCCTAAGTACTGAAAGGTGCTGGGTGGTCTTGTCAGAGCCTTCTCTTCTCCAGGCTACACAACCCCAACTCTCTCAGCCTGTCCTCATGTTGGAGGTGCTCCACCTCCATCATGTTCATTTCCCTCCTCTGGACTTTCTTGAGCAGGTCCACAGTTTTCTTTTGCTGGGGCCACAGAGCTGAACTACTGGTGGGATCTCATGAAAGCAGAGTAGAGTGGTAGAATCACCTTCCTTGACCTGCTGGCCATGCTTCTTGTGTTGCAGCCCAGGTTGCAGCTGGGCATCTCCTTGAAATCATGCATACATATTGTTATTTTAGGAATGGGTCACTTGCCAAACTGAGACTGTGGATTAAGAGAACTCTACTGAATTCTGTTTCTTTTCAGAAAAAAAACCCAAAACAAAAAAGGCACCAGAATTGAAAATACAATCTATGTATGCGTGAAATAAAACAATTCCTTCAGGAGTGGGAGCAAACACTTGGGATTTCTTTTCAAAACTGAATTAAAAGAATTTTTTTAACAGAATGTAATAGCAAGGGGTAAAATTAAAATAATTTACTTCATTGTCAAATAAATTCAAATGCCTTCCACAATACCCCTAACAGGGTCAAATGCACTCTTATTCCTCCAAAGACTGCTTTTTCACCTGTTTTACAAAAGGATCTAATCCCCTTCTTGTTCATCCAAGATTTTGCTGTCTCCCAGCATGTGAAACATCATTTCTGCTTCCCAAGTTACCTAGTGTAACATACACATACTACCTTGAACCATGTCTTAGGTCACCCACTGAGGACTTCTACATAGGGAGTGGTCTTATTCTACAACAAAACCGCCCTGGAGGAAATTTTGCCACTCATTCTTTTAGACATTTGCCTGTGGCTTTTTGTGTTTCATAGTAAACGACAGACTAAGAAAAGTGTTCTCATTGGTTTCCTGACCATTCACAGCCTAGAGGACCTGGACTGAATTAAGTACCATGTGAGAAACACAGAAGACCTTGTAGTATTCCACTTGCTAAAGTATAACCTACTAAAATAACTCATTTTTCTCACTTTCTGTTAATTATAAGGCTTCCAGTTGCTACCACAGTGTTTTGCTCGGGGACAGAGAAGAGATATCCTTAGCTCAGCATGCAATGGGGAATTTGTTTGACTTGGGCAAATGTAAAAGCATGGGATTTTTTTTCTCTTAGTTTAATAAAAAATAAACAAGCAAAGCTTAAGGTATGTCATTCTGTATGGGCTCAGACTGAAACTAAGGCATCTCCTGAAACAGTCTTTAGAGGTTAAGTATTTAAAATACCTTACATTTCCTAAAATCCTTTACCTGTTTTATCAGTGGATTTTGTTACTGCTTATGTGCTTTTTTTGTTAAGCCCAGGGTGGGCTTACGAAAGAGAGGCAATGAATGGGATGAGAAAGATGCTGAAAGGCTTCCCATATCCTGCAGCAATTCCAGACTATAAGAAGGGACAAGGTACAACACAAAGAGAGCTTGTGATCTGAGACTGGGACCACTCACAAGACCCTGGAAAGAGTCTAAGACAAATGCACTAAAAACTAATGATTTCTCAAATGCTGTAATGATGGATGCAGCATTTTACCATGAACCAGTTTGAGGTGTACATATTAAAATGGTCTCTTTCAAGTATTATTAAGAAGCGGCTGAGACAAAGTCAGTGACTTAAGGTTCAGGATATGAAGGAAATCTATGTGCGCCTTTTTTGCGTGAAACTGAACAAGTTTTTCAACTTTTCTGAAGAGTTTTGTAAGCTTTTTAGTCTTTCGGGAAAGATACAAAAGTATAGTCTATGCCTTAACCAAAAGCTGAAAAGTAAATAAAAAAAATCCCAATTCCTTCTCTTCTCATTCATGGCTTTCCATGGCCCTGTATGATAAATATTAAATTAATAGTTTATTAACTATATGAAAAATTGCAATATTAATAAAAACTGTAGAAGGCAAATTTTAAAAATGCAATGGGATTTATGTGCACACACATGCATATATGTATGTTTAGATATTCCTTTGGTTTGCTTCAATAAATGGCCTTGTGCAAGCAGCAGCAGCAGATAGAATAACCTTCTCCCTGCCTGTATTTTATAATTGCCACCCAGCATTCCTTGTGTCACTAATCATACCCTCAGGCAGGAACCTGGCTATCAAAATTAATAGACACTAAACCAGCAAGTTCTTCATCGCTAAAGCAAAACTGCACAGACTGGAGCCTGAGCGTAGCATTCTCCTGTTTAATAGCACTCCAAGAGTTAAATGGGAATTATGACAGAACTGCATACAGCCCATTGACAGCATCTCCTGAGTGTTTAATAGTTTATCTGAAGCTAAACAAGTACACAAGATATATTTTTTCTCATGTTCCAGTTCATTTGTATTTTAGTCATTTATAAATGGGAGTTTCAATCCAGGGTGGTGTTGATGTTATTTAACAGATTTTATAGGAACATTCCAATGAATTAGGGCTTTATTTTCTGTTATGTTTCTTTACCCATCTATCTTTTTCTAATTTCTTTTCTGATATCCTCTTCCAGTAATCCTCAACCAGCCATTAACCTTTATTAGTAAAGCTAAAATGAGTGACACTAATGTGAACAGCATAAAACCTACATTGACCTACTTTTATTAAATGAAGGAGAATAGGTCTTATAGGTCTGATAGGTTGTCCAATTTACTCTTCCATTTAAAATTACTGATCTTTCCTTATCATGATCTATATATACAGGTTATGCTTAACTCTGAAAGCAACACAAATGTAATACACAATACGTTCATATTCAGCCTCTGTTCTGAATTACCAGCAATTCAAGAAATAGTTGAAATTGATGGTTCCAAAAATTGGAAAGGGAAAGAAAAAATGGAACAATGTAGCAGCTTGACACAATTAAATGCTACCTATGAAGCCAGTATGACCGAATGGCATTTTTAAAGAGAATTAATTATCCTCAGGCATTTTTCTGCCCAGGAAATTTTTGCATGTTTCTCCTCTTCCTTGCTCTGTCCAATTTTAAAGGTCCAATCCTGACTGAAATGCTGAGCATTGCTCTCTAACATTGGTTTTAGCAGGACATAAATGCCTTTTACAACTCACTAAGGTTTGCCCAGAATCACAGAATTAGGCCAAATAATTAATCGCTGCCTGACAAGATCTAATGTCACAGAAGTAGCCTTTGGAAGTTCACCTGCGGATTGCACGCTCAGCTTCCTCAATGCCTAGAAATCAAACTTGATGCCATAGTAACACTGCTATTATTTTTACATCATCAACCAGGATATCCCAAATCAGAGCAGGATCACATCATTCCAGGTATAATTTAGTGGCCTCTAAAGGGCTCACAGCACAAAAAGAGTGAAAATAGCAGTGATGACAGTTAATTTGTCTGTCCTTGCAGACCCAATGCAGACAGGAGGCAAGTGGATTGCTACAGTCACAAAAACAACAGCAGCACAACCAAAAATCAAACTCAGGTTCCTGAATCTAACAAGACTGTCTTTCTAACAAGCTTTGCAAGCAAACAAGACACATGTGCAACCGCCCAGCTGGTTCTCCTGTATTTCTACGGATGAAATTTAAGAGCAAAGTCACAAAAGACTTGTTCTGAAAAATCTGCCCTAAAAAATGCAGTCTGGGGTACCAGGAAAAATCAACACTCACCACTTCTAGCTACATGCTTTGGAAGGGGGGGGTGGAATCAAGCTAGTGTTCACAGATGATTATTTTTTAATAGCTCTGGCCTCGAAGCAGTAGCTCACATTCCCATATTATAGGGAAGGAGGAAAGCAGAAACATATCAATCACTCAACAAAGAGACTTGTCAGGGCATGGATATTTTTCTTTTGTACCATTTTCTTCTCAGCAGCTGCCCACGTACAGTCTATCAAGAGGTATCTCAGGTGTCCATCAGAACACTCTTCTGCACTCTCTCCACTGTTAGTGCTTGAGCTTAATTTATTTGTCAAGCGCTCATTTGGGAGTAGGACTGGTTGGGGGAAACAGGAAGAAATGTGTTCATTTCATCATGGTACTGGACCATCTCCTCGCTTTCTGTCAGCCTGCATATATTTACATCAGACTTGCTGGGTTTCTGCATCTTTTAGGATTTTTTGCAATTAATTCAGCCTCAGTATTCTCCTCATTTCCATACTTTTCAAATGTCATTTCATCTCTTTTGATCTGCTTCCATTTCTTTTCTCCTTTCACCCTCTTTGCTTTCATGCTCTTTCTGAATTTTGAAATGGATTTTGTTGGTTGATATAGGCATTTGAATTGCTTTCAGAGGCTGGGCCTTGGAAACACATGACATCAGCCTGTGTAATCACATTTCTCACCTAGAACCTGTATAAAAAGGGTGATACATAGGGTGCGAGGTTGCAGAGCTACTGGTGAAGATGAGCTAATGGACCTTGGCCAGCCTTAATAAGAGTTTCTAAGCCAAACCTTTTCCTCCTTTGGCCATGAGCGTGTCAGCCTATCAGTTTTATAACAGCTGTCAACCTCCTCTGACTAGTTTATCTTCATCTTCCCTATTTTATGTGTTGACACAGCACCAAAAGAGTTATTTCCCTCCAGCAAAGGGGTCCTTCATTCACACTGAAGGCAGAACAAAAAGTGCCTCTTCTACAGGGCACCTACCCTACCCCAGGAGGGGCCATGTGCGGCATGAACCATTGCAACCCTTGACACCCTACACTTTCGAGATATAGCAATCTGGCACTTAAAAATATATACATACATATACATACACACACACATACACGCCTCCTCCAAAGAAACACAATACCAAACCCACAAAAAAACACCTACGCCAAAAACAAAGCTCCCCAAACCATCACCACAATAAACCCTGTGCTGAAGTGTTGGCATCCGACATGAATTGCCATGCCTACCAAAGAGGACAGAGTGAAACAACTTCTTTTTCTATTTCAAACTAGTTTAGGAGGCTTATCAATTGTATATGTGTTTCCCAGTGGAAAGTTTCCAACCAGCTGTGCATCATGTAAATCAAAACGTGCCTTCTTAATAACAAAGGCTTGATTCCACCAGGAATCTCTCTGCCTGAGAATAAAGAGGACTGGGCTTTAGGTGTGTAAAAATGGTAAATATTTCTCTTCCGCTTTTGTTCTTTCCCAGCCAAAAGCATCTTAAGAGAGCCATCTGTTTCACTGCCACAGAAAGAAAAAAAATTAGGATTACCAGGCTCCCTTTGCTTATTCATCTGATTTTTGCCTTGAGTTAAATGTTGGAGAACCGTCCCCATTTGGGAAGGCTTTAGTTCTGCCACTGGCTACGACAAAGGCTGCTGTTTCTATCCACTGCTTGGCTTGTCTGTCTCAGGGTTTTTTATTTCAGCTAGAATTGCAAAAGAAATTACACTATTCTACTGTAAAATGAATGGGATTTCCTCATTTTAGTTTATTATCTTCATCTGTTTCTCTCTTCTTTAGTAGAGAGAAAAGTCCCACTCATTCTCCTGCCCTCCCCTCGCCCCCAGAGAAAGTGGCAATTGTACCATTAAGCCTGAGTGCTTTACATATGCAAACACAAACACAGTGCTTACAGGAAAGATCTTCCCTATCCATATGTTCATCTCCTTTCCTTTACCTAAACCAGACGATTACCTCAGCAGCTCAGCTGTGTTATTGAGACATTTCAGCGTGAAATTTGTTTTTCCTCACTGAACTTTAAGCGGAATTTCAAGTGCCAAGTCTCCAAAGCCAAGTGGGGCTATTAAGAGATAATTACTAATTATGCTAATTTGAGAAGTTGTGCTATTTCTTTCCCTGGTCATTTTATCTGCAGCTCTCCTGAGAGAACAGTCCCCATTCAATGTTAATAACCTTTCCAGGATAAGCATTCAATGGAGGACAGTGTGTCCTAAACCCAGGAATATTTTATAGTTAATCTAGATATGTGCTTGTAAATTAGAAAGAGAATCAAGTTGCACTAATGCTAATGACTTATGTTATTAATTTTTTGCAGTAGCAGAAATATCTGATTCTTTTCCATTCATATATTGATACAGCCTCTTGCTGATGGTTTTATTTTAAATGAGGAGAGTCCTCAGTGACTTGAAATATTCAGCACACCAACAATATTTCTCAGTGATCATTTTCTAATCCTACCTATTGTGAGCTCCCATAATAACATTAAAACAAAGAAAATATCTGATTTTCATTTTCTAAATGTCTCATTTACTTTTGCCTTATTTATGTAATGGTATAAAACAGATCTTTCCCAAATTCTATATACATTTCTTTTTTTTTTTTTCTTTTTCAAGACTGGTTATTTGTTTTAACATAATAGTCTGCAGAGTATTTTGACAGAATAAGATACTTTATTATTTTTAAATTAAATTAATGACTTTATATTTTATTTGATTTATAATTCCATCCCTATTCTGTCGCAAAAAATACATATTTTATACCTTTTATATATTTGAGCCTTCTTGACTTGGCTTGCCTTCCCAGTGCAGAGATGCTGGGACAGCCCTGCTGACACACAATGTGTTGATGAAATCCTGTTTCTCTGCTCTGGGGAATGGATCCCCCAGGTAAGAGTACAAGGTCCCAGACAACGTTCAAGGTCAGAACGCTTTCCATCGGGAGCCTGTGGCTGTTCTGATGTGGCCCTGGTGGCCCATTCCTGAAACACCTGGGCTCAGGCACCCCCCCAGATGGGAGCCATGCACACCTAAGGGCAGCTCCTGGGGGTACAGGCTACAAGGTCACCCACTCTGTCTGCCAGCATGGCATGAACCCCAGAAGCACTCAGTGGAGGTCAGCAACACCTGAAAGCAGATCAGAAACACACCACAGGCAGGGAGGGCAGGGCAGGGCACCAGTAGGCTGGCACAGCCTGTCCCCTTCCCTTGAACCAGCCCTAAGGGGTTTCCACAGTAAATAAACTCCTGTCCTCGCTGGAGTTCCTCATCTAACTGCACAGCTTGCTAAATGGAGTTGGCATGGTTTTTATGAGCAGGGTTCAACTGAACTCCTTTTTCACAGCCACTGGTGCTGACCCAGCTATCCAGCACCACGTCCTCAGAGATGCTGGCAGGGACATCACACAGCAGGACAGGGGTCCTGGCATCCCAGTTCCCACGGCTTGCCAGCTTGCTCAGCCATCTCCACCACCCAGGCCAGGGAGGGGTCAATCTCCATCTCCCAAATCCTCTCAGTGCCACCTGATGGCACCAAGTGGAACCTCCTCTGAAGGTCAGGCCCTGCCCTTGCTGTACACTAGGGCTCCCACAGGAGAATTTTGGGCAGAGCTGACCTCCGTGGCATCAGCTGCAGATGCTCCAACAGGAAGGCAGTGTCAGTGCACCTCTGGACCAGGGCTCACAGCGGCTGCTAAAGGCAGCCGGGCTTAGAGGTGACCAGAGCTGGGGCTCTGGAGCGCCCAAGGAGAGGGCAGAAAACAGGAGACCTCTAAACTATTTTAACAGGAATTGGGCTTATATCTCTTGTCGTTTGCAGCATCGAAGACAAATTCCCCTTGAAGCAACCAAAATAAAAACAGGACGGAGTAACAAAAAAACAAAGGATAGCAGCTTCTGCTTTAGTTTTTCACTATTTTAAACCCGTATACAGAACTAAAACCAGTGGGTGCGTTTTTTAAAAGGCAAAGAATGTAAATATTCAAAATCTTGAGTTGCACCTATTTCTGGAAAATGTAACGCACAGCCCTCAGACTCCAGTTCAGTACTCCCAACGTGGGAGTGGGAGGACTGCGTTCACATGAGACATGAATTAGGGCGTAAAAATACATCCTAGTAATAAAGGAGAAGCTAATTTTAACTTTCCGTTTTGCCAGTTTCAGAATAGAGCTTCATTTAGAGGAAATCCATTTGGCAAGCATGTGAACCTTCCCCCAAACCCCAGATAAACATCAGATAAGGCACAAATGGGGCTTGGAGGGACCAACAGGCTACTCCACTCCCACCACTCCACGAGGACACTTAGAGGCAACGTGGCTGTGTGACCTCCTAGTACTGCATCTCTCACAGGTTTATGTGAGCACATCCAGCAGAACTGGATGTTGTTTGGACCATCGCGATCCCAACATTTCAGCAGCTCTCCAGCACACACCAGGCTGAGCGCCCTGAGTTGCACCTGAACAGACGCACACAAAATTCACAGACTTCTTTATAAAAGCAACTTTCCTGGCCATGCTCCACGGAAAACATATGCAGAAGGTTACATGGGTGAGTCTCTCGGGTTGTGAGTATCACACCAGCTCTCCCTCTAGCGGACAGACTGTCTTGCATCCCTCCTAAGCCCTACCAAATCTTGAGACTTTGCATCTCCTAAAGAAACACTTGTCCCAAAATTCAGCCTAACCAAGCCCAAAGGCAGCAGCTAAGGGAACCAGCCAGAAACTGAGAAGAGAGCAATGCATCAGGGCAACACGAAGCTGTAAATGAATGAACACCTGCAAGAGAGGAGATCTCTTAAAAAACAAAGAGAATAAATGGGCAGTTTGAAGATGAAGATGCCATTTCTCCTGAAAGGCCTCCTGGATTACTTAAAATTAGCTCTTCATGGGGAAAGAAGCAAGTGCTGGAGACTATTTCAAAGTGCTTCATGGGCTCCACTGGTTTCAGCCACACTTGCTCTGTGCTCAGTAGGAAACTGGCAGACTGGAGTCAGAGCCCCAGAAAGGTGCTTCTAGACAAAATAAAGTTTTCTGCACATGTTATTTCTTATTTATATCTGAAATTACTTTTTAAACTAATAACTACAAAGATCACACAGATTTCTAAAAGAAATTTTAAAATCAGTTAAAAAAGTAACTGACATTTTCATAATGAAAATATGTATAACTATATTATATTACAGTATCATTCCCAAAACTGCAGTAACCCTATTGCAGAGTGTTTGGAGCTGTCACAGATTTTGAAAGGCTGAGATTGCAAGAATAACAGAAATGTGTATTTACAAGAGACCCCAACAGCTGGGTGGCACCATCTAACTGATGGAAGAAGTTACGTATGGGAGAGCCTGAATACACCCCTTGGCCCAGTTCAGGCCAGAGACAACATGGTGCTTTGGATGGACATGACATGTGGGTATCAGCTCCAGTAGAACGGAGAAACAAGCAATTTCTGCATAAATTATGTGATACAGGGACAGATAGTTCCTTTCAGGGAAAAAAAAAATCCTCTCTGTGATTTTACCTGGTGTTTGAGATGGTGAAAGGACAGTAGGCGGGATAAGCAAGCAAATTATTTTGTCACTCTTTTCCCTGTGCTGACAAATGTACAATGCATTGGAAAAATCTCTCTTTGACTATCTCTTCATACTGGGAGTCAGTGAGAGGGGAGAAAAAGCTTGCCATCCCAAGGTTTTCAGCTGGAAATACGTAATGACAAATGGACACTTGATCTCCCTTCAGTCCCTCAAAATCTTAACCCCAACTACATCAAGAAAACATGTACAGCAAGTGCAGTGGGGTAAAATGCTCCCTGCAGAAGCTATGAGCAAACAGGCTTCACTTGGAATCTTGACAGGGAATTGAGGGAAGCTCAGACCTGAACTTCCTGGAGGAGAGTGGTCCTTTCACTGTCACCAGTAATTGGTATAGCTGCAGATCCCATAATGGGATTTTCTGAAAACTACAGATTTTGACACCTGACAACTGAATGAAAATGTTGGATTTGTTAACTTTTTGCAAGTATACAAATATACACATGTTTCTATCCCACATCTTTGCAAAGTAAATTTTGAAAACATAAACTGGTGAAAGCTCTGCAAGAGAAACAATTCATCTGTCATGATCTTTTTCAAGAGGTTAAGTTGATTCTGGGAAAAAGGGACATCTGATGTCCCACATTCTACAAAAGAACATGAGTTGTGGACTCCCTGACTTTCACTATTTCCCTATGGCCCACCTGCATGGATTTATTTTCAGGCTAAGAGCCCAGATAATACAGAATGTAACATTTCACCCTTAAACCCCCCAGTTATAATAAAAAGCAAACAATAATCAGGATGGGTACAAGATGCAAAGAGATTAAATACAAGGCAGATGTTCAATCTTGTCTTTTCAGCTGAGATTATAAATGGTCTGAGCCTAAGAGAAAAATTCAGAGCCTGAATGTGAAGGTTTGCTAATTAATCAGTTATAATGGCATAGGGGATTAGAGAGCATGATTAAAACACACTGAAAACAAGAAAGACAAAGGAGGATGGTGAAGCAGCTCCGTCAACAGAGAAACACATCTACACAAGCTGGTAAAATGATGCAGCTCATAAAAAACTTGTGCTTAAGAATTAAAAACCAACTAAACAGGAAGACAATGTTATGAACTAAATAAATTCCTGGAAACCTGTTTCAATGCTTATTAAAAAAAAAAAAAATACAAAGTTTGATCCAAGCTTCTTATGAAGCCTAGGACAAAACTTCCACTGCATTCAGCCCTTTATATAAATATGCATGTACTTTAATATACGGGTTGCTAGAGCACTTATTGGTGCATTAATGTGCATAGTACTAGAGAGTCTGTGTTTAAGTATATAAATAGAAATTGAATATAAACATATGCATTTGTAGCTTTGAAGTTCCATTAGTAACAAAACGGCGTAGAGAAATTATTAGCATTTTGTCACAATGATTTCTGTTTAAGTCAGATACTGAAGTGCTACTGATACTTCTAAGGCATTCAACAGATGGGGAGTCTAGACTGATAACTTCTGTGCTAGGCAAGTGTATTTTTAAATCTCCTTTAATGTTAAATTCTGATGCCGTGCTGTGGGGATGAACTGAAGTGCTTTCCTGAGTGTGCAATTTTAACTTCCTTGTTTACCTTTTGAAACTCTAATTTGGCAGTGATCCACTACTGATAGTGCCAGTTAGCATGACCCCAACCCCTATAAAAATCATCACCAAGATCAATCTGCACTGAAGACAATGTGACCACCCATGAGAATGAACTATGGGATGAAGGTCCCATAACGTGTAGGGCCTGGTGCTCTTGAAAAAGAAAGATTCCCATCTAACAGGGTAGGATCAGGCTTCTCTTCATTTTGATTCTGCTCTCAATCTTTCTCTTTTTTTTCCTAGAGAAAGAAAAAAGGAAATTGTATTTTTGTTTGCAAGTTCTCTACACCGTTGCTGCATGCATATTTGCTGTAATATTACCTGCTCAACAAAAATTAATCTATAACCCTAATGGATGAAAGTGAACATTATACAAGTGAAGGTAGAAAATGTTTTTTCTAGCTCTTTTCTAGCTTTGTAAAATGAACACAATAAAGTGACATCCCTTTAGAAATACCGCTGCTTACAATTTATGCAATTTTAAGCTGTATTACTAAGGTAGCATTTATTTGTGTGGTTTATTGCCTGCCCTGAGAGACCTGCATTTGTTCAAAGTATGAACTTATTCTAGATTTAAAATTGCAAAAGAAAACGAATGTAAAACATAATGAAATCACCTTCAAATCTGCTTACATTCTCACTTTCCATACAAAATTATTTTCAGCACAAAAATAATCGCCCAAATTTGTCTGAGATTATTCCAGCAAATCCCATGCCCCACAAATCCTAAAACATGCTCCACCTGCTAGGGAAACTATCACAGTAATTGTCTGGGCTTTTATCTAATGAATATGCATTACAGCAGTCAAAACAAAATTCTAACTTAATATACATTACTGGGGAAAGTTTCTGAAACAAGCTGTTGCAGGGAAATTTATATAATATGTTGTCAACGTTCAGCAAAGACAAGTTGTCTGCTAGAAAGGGCTGATGGAAACAGTTCCCTGTAGTTGGTCAGGGAGATGCAGTTTTGCTACCCTTTAGCCACGCTTTTGGCCACAGATGTGCAGAGGGCATCACATCTCCTGGCACCTTCAGCACACCTGCCCACCTGTACTTCATCTCCACACAAAGCCTGAGCTAACGATGACTGAAAAGTCTCTCCTTGCCATGTGGGTTCCCGTGAGTCATCACCATCCCCTCTACACTGCACAAACTCGCTGATACCTGTTGGTGCATGGGCAAATGACAGATGGAGGCTCGGCTGACTGTCTGGGCAAGGTCTGTGCACCTGCACACAGGTATGTGCCCAACACCAGCTTTTGCAGCACTGTAGTACGAGGCAAACCAAAAAAAGGAAAGTCACTGGAAGTGAAGATTAACAAAATTAAGTAAGATTAATAAGCCACTCTTTTCAATCAACTGCCTGCATACGATGCACACACTGCTTTTGCTAAAACGGCCATTAAAACAGTACTCTCAGCTTCTTACCTTTACTTTTTGCTGTCTCCCATTTCTGCCAAAACAGCATAGGAAATAACTTTGCGTGCCAATGTCAGAGAAACATCTAGTCAGCTCAGGAAGCGGTAGCAAGATCAGTTTATATATGCTAAGATGGAATGAGCTCTAAGAAATATATGCTGGCAAGTAAGTGTATTATAATTTTTTTCGTATGTAGAAATTTTTTTGGAAAATAATGATAACCTCTTGTCCAGTTTCTGATTACACACACACAACCCCTAAGCAACTGCACATTTGTATGCAGATCTTGTTACTTATTATTTACTGCTTTTCTGAGCAGCAATGGAATGACTGAAGAAGTGATTTTGCTGAACCAAGGCCGTATGTTACCCCAAAGACCTTTGATGATATATTGGTCCTATCCAGGCACCAATCTCGTGTATATTTTCATTTTCATAATTGGTATGAATAACAGCTCCTTCAGTAGGTGAGGATATAAATGAGGGAAGTAAGATAGTAAAAAGAAGGGGAGGAAAGAGATGGGCATTTTGGTAAATAAGAAACAAATTCAAAACGTGCAAATACGTGGTAAACATGGATTTTCAGGCTTACATAACACTTTTATTTTAGGAGTGACTTTTTGGAACCTTTGTGGTTATCTTTTCAATCACTAACAATAGATTGAGATGACTTCTGCGCTGTTTAATTCATCCTCCCATTAAAACAGCACTCTACAAGACCCAAAACTGTGTCATTTGTTGTTGCTGTCTTTCAGTTAATTTTGGAGACTCTTATTGAGGGCTTTGAGGCAAAATTAAAGTAATTATGTATAAGGAATAGATTTTTTCAAATTATTTTTAACTTTCAAAATTACTTTTCTAGACTCAGAAACAAACACTTGGTTCTTTTATCATCTTAAGAATTTTCTGCCTCATTTTATTCAAAGAATTATTGTTAAAGAGTAGAGTGAATTGACGGTGGTTTTAGCTAAAGTGGGATAGTCTCCTAGACTTCCAAGAATCTCATGCATAAACAAAATTGATGAACTGAAGGCAAGGTACAAATGTAGGGGTTGTTACTATGATTTTTAATGAAAATGAAGGTTATGAAATTTAGATAATATTTCATTCTTTTGAAATTAGACAATTTGTCTGAAAGGATAAATCTCCTTAAAAAGAAAATCTATAATGGTTTCAATCAATTCCATAAGCAAATTCTTGTAGCATCTGGAGGAAATATTGTATGTTACAAAACCCTAGACTTGTCAGAAAGTGCTGCTTAACTGTGAAGGAAGAGTTGTCTTTTAAATATAAACTTTGCTACATAGAAAGCTCACCCTCAGCACGTATAACAAGCCAAATCAAAAGCCCTCCAGAAACCAACAAGCAAACATGATTTAACACCAAGAAAGAATCAGCTCCTGCGCCTCTGTTTACATACAAATAGATAAATAAATAAAAAGCCCTCTTCTTTCCAACACCAAGAGGCAGAACTGCTTTGCAAACAACCGCACAGGCTGCCTTGCAGGCAGGGATTGTACCTGCTCCTGCCTGCCTGGCACGCTGCTCACCTTGGAACCAGCAGCTCCCAGAGAGCTGCCATGGCACACAAGTATTTTGCCGTGATAAACCCAGGCAATGTGATCCAACTGCAGATGTGATACAGCTACAGCAAAGACAGGTACCAACTAGAGCCAGGGTCATTTGAATCTTGAAACTGGAGTCAGACTACGGAATTACTACCTCTTATTAATTAATTCCGCAACAAAGTTATTAACTGCTCTGACTCAATTTCTCTCCCTGGAAGTTGGGCTAATGTGGCTTTTCTGTCTGTGAGAGTTAATAACAACTTTTCGTAAATGGTTCGAGCATGCACCTAGTATGATTACACTGGCGCATTTCTCTTAACTCTGGGCAATAAGAGTCCTTGCTGCCTGGGATGAGTTTGAACTATCTGAAGAGAAGGATGATCTTAACAACTGTCAGGGAAAAATAGTCCAATGTGCCTTACATCAGAAAAGCATAAATTTAATAAGGAATTCACTTGTAGCCTTCAGGAAAATCTGACAAAACATCTTTGTCTATGGCTTCTTTCCCCATTTAAGTAGAATGTATCACCTGCTTAAAAATGTTCCTGGGCTAACCAATCTATAAAGCAGTGTTCTATTAAGCTACATCTATTGCACACCAGACTTCTAACTGCAAAAGGCTATTTCACGTCTGGCTCCTCAAAAACAATGTACCTTTTTTTTTAAATCTCCACCTTTTTTGACACCTAATAACCATCTTCTTGCAACTCGTACTGCTAGTAACTTACTGCCCGTTTTTACATTGCAGTTTGCACCTTGTGCTGTAACACGAAGATTCCAAAATTCTTCATTTTTTAAAGCAAAATGAATGCAAAGTCTCATTTTAAAAGTATATAACAGGGAACAAGTTAACCTAGAAAGATTAGCTTTTGACTTGTTCTGGCAGAAATGAAACTATTCACATTTATGCTTGAACACTGTACATTCCCTCTTCTTCCTGCGTAGGAAACCTAACGGATTCTCACAGTGAAACTTTTTTATTAAAAAGACCCAAAACACATCATCAAATGACTTGTGCTGCTGGATTTCAGCTAAAGGCACAAGAAGTGCTCTCTGTGGACACAGCACCAGCTAAAGCAAACCTCTGCTGTACAGCTGTAAAAACTGGTCATTATAAATGTGAATTGCAAACGAGTCAAGTACCTTAATTTTTAGAAACAACAGATTTTACAGACATGCATCAGCTGCTTTAGCATAAATAAATGATAAACATGGAACAATCAATAATCTTTGAAGCAGTTGCAGCTGGAGGAAACCTGCTGTCAGCGAGAACCTTCCCTTTTTGTACTTTTTCGTTTAAACTCCTAAATCCACAAGCAGCAAGAGCTGAGCTCCAATTTAATTACTGTCTGTGTTGCACAGCAATGAGACAACGCTGACCACTGTGGCTCTGCCCTTTCATCCCAAAATCACCATTCATATGGACTTGTAAATAGCAATTCATGATTGCCACGAGGAAGGGAAATTACAACCTGCAAAGCAGCTAATGAAAGTTAATTCCAGGGAAGTTTTATTCAAGAATCCATAGGCATTTTGTCTGGTAGTTTGCAGCAGAGCTGCTGACGTGGATGTAATATGGAGCACGAGCTCAAAGTTGGCTTCTGTTCCCAGTTATGTCAGACCTTCCAGAAGATTCAGCCAGAGAAAAATCAGCATACAAAGAAATCCACCTTATTGGTAAAGACTTGGGGTTTCCTGACATTAGTATTACAGGCTCCTGCATAAGCACCTGTCTTCACCATAACAAATTACTTAGCTACTCAAAAAACATGCCTACATAAATAGAATGTAGAAATATCCTAAAATCTTCTTATAAGAAGTTCATTTCTTTATTTTTCACTCAAAAAAAATCTTATAATCCTTATGCAGTTGTACCTTTGTGATTTGTCTGTAAGACTAATGGTATTACACAGAGAAAGATCACACACAAAATACTATGAGAATGTTTATACACGTATTTTTAAAATTACAAATTCATACCATATGGATGTGAATAAATACACAAATGATATGAGTGTATTTTATTTTTACCTCTCTAAACAAAATACTTCCATGGCGTATAAAAACCTCTCATGTAAATGTTTTTGAACTCTACAGGCTTTAATACCCTTTGTCTAATATAACTTGGAGTTTGTTACAGTCATTCACTTTACACAGCTAGAGAGATGAAACAAAAGTCTGTATTTCACACAAAAATGTGTATGTATACCTATATATTAAGGCACAGACACAAATCTATACAGCAACACAGTTCTGCCTCCCTGACTCATATTGAGAAGTTTCAATTTCAATTTTACTGTGAGTAGGGGCAGCAGAATCAGGCCTTATACCAAGGTAACACATTATTACAGTTGGCTTGATAGCCATCATTTTATATTTGTTAAACCCTACCATTTAAGGAATAAATAGCCATTTCACAGTCTCTGAGAAGTGGCAAGAAGCAAGCAATTGCATAAAATCAGTTGTGTGTAAATCTCTTTCTATGAAAATGGAAATAAAATATCTGTCAAATTCTACTGTTTTCTTCCCACACTTCCCAGCAGCTTTGACTCTTTGCGCTGATGTTTCATTAGCAGTTAGAGAAAGGTGATTCTGTTACTAATTCTGAGCACTATTTCTCTTACAAGGAACAAAAAAATGGGGGGAAAAAATTCACACTTCAGCATGAAGTGTTTTGCTGTAATCTACTTAATTTTTCGTTCCTCATCCCAGAACTGCACATAAAATGCCACCAACATGTACTGCACAGTTCAGAAAGAGCACTCACAAGTGGCGCGCCTCCAAAATCAGATGCAGTAGTTACTACAGCACTGGGACCAAGCCCGAACCCAGCAGAAACACTTTCACAAACAAGGACTATGGTTTGCAGGGGTAATCTCCTACAACATAATATTCATCTGATGATGATGTACTAGGAGTCACGCCAGTACCTGTCTCTTTTTTCTGCTTAACAAATCATCATGCATTTGTGAAGGTTTTTTTCACACCTCCCTCCACCCCCCATTATTCCACCATTTTGTTTCTTTTTTCAAGAGAATAAGAAATAGGAGGTGAATTATTTTTTTTGTTATCCTCCTTCCCTCACTACGGCATCAAAGTAAGAGACTGAGAATCGTTTTCAATTTTGGTCTATTTTTACATACACCATGCAGGGCATTGAGTGGGAACAGGGAAGAAGGCAACTTAAAAAGCTGTCAGGAATATCCCAAGGAAATGTGCCTGCCATCCTCACAGCTGCGTTCCTGGTTTTGGGAAGCACACAGTGGAGGGACGCGCGTGGCCACAGCCGCGAAGCCAAGCAGAAAGGCACCTCCGGAACCGCTGCCATGCTACAGCTTCAGCTGGGAAACAGGAGCGTGCAAAAAGCCTCACAGGGAACAGGAGCGATTAAACCGCTTACAAATCACCTTTCCACATAATCTAAGCAAGTCAGGAGTCAGATAATTTCCTGAAAAAGAGGATTCATATCTCACATTAAAAAAAAATAAAATCCTTCTTAACGTATCCTACCTAAAGCGAAAGCCTACAGTCACTGAAGTGAGCATCAAACTTGGTAGCATGAGTCTCAGCTGAGCTAATCAAATACCTCAACTTCCTACACATAAGTTTTGTTTTTCCATACCATGAATGAACAGATTTCCCAGGCCAGCTACATACAGTCTCAACAGAAAAAGCCCTTCCACTCCTATTAAGCATGCTGAAATTCTGCTTCCTTAAAGGTCTGTGTCTCAGTAAATAAAAAAAGATCAGTAGATCCTGTTTACCATCTTTATAATCTTTCCCTCTTTAATATGATTTTACTGTATTCTTTCTTACATTTTATCTCCAAAGTAAACAACATAAATCTTATCAATTTTCTTCCACTGAAATTTTACACATCTCTAATCCCTTTTGCCATATGTCTCTGAATCCTCACTGTATCTAGTACACATTTGGGAGCTAGAGCAGCCAGAACGAAATAGAATATACTCAGTGAAAATACACCTTTCATTCATTAATGTCACAGTAATATCTTCAATATTAGCCATCCTGCTCTTCATGCACTCTGCCCTGCTCCATGCTTCCCTTAGCAGAGATTTTCATTAAACCATCCATGGGCATGTCCAGTCCTTAGTCCAGAGCATGTACTGTTAAATCATGGCCCAAAAATATATCCTCGTATTTCAAACCCATCATAAGAAGCAAGAAATTTTAGACTGTCTGAATGACAATAACTCCATCCATTTAATGCTTTCTGGTAAAGCATTAAATTTGTCTATTTTATTACTCAGGGAGTGTCACCTATTAGTATGAGTTGACAAGCTGCTTCGGCCGTTAACAAAGCAGTCTTTTTAATATGTTATATATCACAATATGCTGTTAAAACTCCTCTGGGTTGGCTGCCTCATTTCAAATTCGTACAGCAGGGAACAAAGGTCAGCTACAGCAGGAAGGTAAGCACTTCATTTTACCATTGGAACCTACAAAATTTGCAGGCAAAATGTGCAGTTTTACATAGAAAACGTCAAGTTAATCCCAGATTCCTTGGGAATGATCTATCTACAGATGCATATCAGCCTTTTTTGTCTGGATAACTAATCACTTACATGGAAAAAACGGTAAACTGCCTGAAAGGTTGTAGAGATAGTTAGCTGTAAACACAGGGATCAATTCAGGTTCATTACTACTGGAAAAAGCTATACAATATTGGCCAGCAGTAATTCAAAAGTAGTACAATTAACAGAGATCAGACAGATATCCTCATGTCCGCTTTTTTAAATGCAACTTGCTAACCTATAAGGCATTAAAGGGACCTAAGAAAACAGCTTGTACAGACCTTTAGTAACTTCAATATTTCACAAGGCAATTTCACCTGACCTGTAATTTTTAGTGCAGTGTTTTTAATTTGTAAGGTATCACTTCGGAAAAGGCTGCCTTTAAGAATTTTTAAAACTCCATTAATAACACTTAAACTGAAACTTGTGAGCAAAGCGCTCACCTTATGAGAGAATTTTCCTACCCAAATCACCAAGGAGAAGCTACAAATTTTAAGCAGTATGAAGCAATTTCTAACAGTATGATTCTTTGCCACTAGCTTTATATGCCTGTGTATTGGCACTGAAGAAAGCAAAACATCTGACAATTTCTGTGTTCAGAAACATAAAAATGGCTGTATACATCACTGTTCATATAAGATGTGGTCACTATTCATACCAGTGCTTTTTCTACTTACATAATTAATACTTTCTTGAGATAAAGTTGAAATATTTTGTTCTCCTTATAAGTAAAATACACCATTTTATTGTCCTCACAATTACATGTTGTTGCTAGGGAGTTACAATTCCGCCATAACCTAATCATCTGCTATTTAGACATGGACTCATGAATCCCGTATTTTTATTCTAAATTTAAGTTCAGTCATTGTAGCTAATGTCCTTGATGCTATCTCAAATTGCTGTCATTACACGGATCACTAGAAATTGGAGGTAATAGTAAAAAAGAAAAGAAAAAAGAAAGCTACCAAATTAGATGATGGATAAAGGTTTAATCAATTTAATTTTATCACCAAATCCAGTCCCTTCCTCTCGAGCTGTCAGGGCACGAGATAAGCGGAACTCATCTTGAAGCACAACACAATCCTTTTGTGGCGAAGGAGTTGTGTCCCTGAACCTCACCAAGATGAAACACAGTCATTTATTACTTTGTCATTGCAGGATGATGAAGAACCGAGCTGGTTTCCTCCCTTCATCTTCAGCACAATCTTTCTATTTCATTAATTTTTCGTAGAATTTCATTTCACAATCATTTTGTCTCTCTCACCAACTTGCTACCTTTATTTAGTTTATTCTGTCAACTTTTATTTCATGCCCCATTGTATATGCAGCGACCTCGGCTATGGCTTCCTACCACATCAGGGATACCTGATCCCCTCCAGTTTCCAATAATTAACTTTACTCATTAGCTTTATAAAATGTCATTACAAAGAAGGTGGCTTATTTGTTGTCTTACACTGGAAAATAACTCAGAAGGGGTATATATCCAATCACCCATCTCATACTTTCTGTATGTTGATTTCTAAGAAGTTGCTGGAGGCTGCTGAAGTATGGCCTTTTTAGTATTATCAGTAAATGGCAACCTCTGCTTTTGTTTGCTCTACTTGTAATGACTTATCTGGGAAAACAAGCCTTGTTTTCAAAATCTATACCACAGGCTATGAAATTGGCACAAACCGTGCTGAGGCTGCTGTGCTGAGTTCTGACAGTACTCTGCGATATTCCAGAGCCCTGGAGAAAACACAACAGGAACCCACAAACACAGTAACTACCTATAAAGCCCTAAAAAATGTCAATGGATTTCTCTTAACATACTAGGCATAATTTTCTAACCTCTGGTCATTTTATACACACAGATAAAAAAAAACCCACAAAACCAAACCAAAAAACAGAGAGAGAGAAAAATATAAAATATCCATTACTGCTTCCATATGAAATTAGCATACAGATAATTTGGCAAGCATCCGTGTTTATTTTTCATTAGGTCTTTGAAAAATTAAGATATTTACTTCCCACTGGGAGTTATCATACTTATTTTCTAAATGACAACGAAAATATTTCTACCTATATTAATTTGACAAATGGCTCTGAATATCCTCATTTCAGCTTTATAACACACATTCTGCATCAAGTGTAAAACTGAATGAAATCACTCTGTAAATATATGCTTTCAATACGATATTCATTGCATGGACATTTATTGTTAAGTCTTCAAGGCAGTATCTTTATAGTGAAAAGGTTGCTGGATTTCATAAGCATAAAAATAAGACGCACGCAAATTAATTATTGGACAATGATATCGTACACCAGAATCATACTTAGTGTCCTACACTTTTCAGTGCTCAATTTGCATGTACGGAAATTGTCTCTCTCTGACTCTTGTAAGCATGCATTTTTTTATTGTTTGGGTTTTATTTTTTTTTTAGGCTAAACGCACAAGGAAATTCAGCTATTTAGAGAACACTGTTTGCTTTCCTTGCTTGAACTTGCCTTCTGCCTCCAGGAAACTCCTAAAACAGAGCATCCAGGTATAAAAGAAATGAAGTGTTTATACTCAGGCATACCAATTTATAAGTCACACTAACCCAAACAAAAATATGAGTGAGAACATGGAAAGCAAATCAGAAGACGATAAGCAACACTATTAAATAAAGAATAATAATTGTTTCTACTACTGCACATTCCTATATATTCTATGAGGCGATGTGTCAGCCTGGTTTTAACCACAGTTCATATGCAGCATGTGTAATATATTAAGTTGTATAAATAATTTGTGGAGTCCACCTCCTTAAGGAGTGGGGATGTGACAGATAATTTCCTTTCCTTATTGTAATACTCAATTTAAATTTAAGATTATAGTGAATTTCTTTGTCTACATGTGTCCATAGGTATCTCTTTGTGTGTATGTGTAAATATATGTGCCTAAATATACTTTAAAGCCACTACTAAAAGCATTCCTGCTATAAACAACAAAATGTGTGCTGGAGAATAGTTAAAGGCAAGTGTCTTGGGGCTAACTCTCTGCAAAGATTGTTCACAATTTATTAAATAGATCAAACCTGCAAAATAGTGGAGCTGATAATAATTCTCATAAAGACATAGTAATTTACAAGCCTAATAAACATTTTCTGGACTAGTTTCCAGGATAGTCCGTTAGTTAAACAACACCTTTTCATTAGATACCATCAGAAAAAAAATGCAGAAATATAAGGTCAGTAAATAAAGTAGGACAATAGTAAAATCCAACAGGTTTTATACTGCATGTGCCTTAAGTTACCGGATTTTGATTTTTTTTTGCCATCACAATCTTACAGGAATGTGTATTTTTAGGAATATATACTGTGATTACACAGGAAAGAAAATAAAAATCATGCGAACACAAGCCTGTTACTAATATACTAACTAACTACATTATTTGGAAAGTGGTTACAATAGCACATTTGAAGGAGTAAAGAATGAACTCCTCAAGTGCACATTCTTATTGATGTTGGTTAGTCAAGCACTTTCTGGAATGTCATCCACCTCCAGCTGTGCATTCTACAAATAGCTGTCAGCTACCAAGTTATTGTTGAGCAAGTTTTTGTGGGGCTTTTAAAAAGACATTCAAGTTCCACCTTGTTTTTGCAAAACAGAGCAAGAGAAAAGTCTTATTGAAAGACCCTCACTTTTTTTCTGCTTCTTAGAAACAAAATTAATACTTATAATTTACCTGTATAACAAAGCATCTTTCCTCCATTGCACAGATTAATGGACTATTCTTTTCTAAATCTAGGCTAAGTTTACAATTCCCTAGAAAAGTAGTTTTGCTGGAACCAATCAACTTAAAAAAAATCTGCAGAGCACACCTTGAGCACGAGGAAATTTAAAGGGGATGAGTATGGGAGCGCTCTCTTTCTTAGTGTTTTAAAATTTATTCTGTAATACACAATAAAAGGCAGACTTTCTTACCAGGTGTTAAAGACCCAGAGTAACAAGTCAAGGTTACACACTTACTCCAAGTTTTGATATATCAGTGCGCCTGTTGTTTCGACTTGTGTGCAGGTCACTATTTATTACTACGATTTTGAAGATAGAGAGTTCACAGATGAAAGCCAAAATAATGACAATCAAATGATACAATCTTGCATTTAGCATTTGACCGGTTTTTACCAGTTAATATACAAAAGCTGTTTTGACACCTTTCTAAAAAGTTATCAAATACTGCACTTACTGGCTTAACATAATCAATAATTAAGAGACACTTAGCTAATTGCACCTACAAAGTAGGTTTTCTAGAGTCAGAAGGGGAAAGAGTAACCAGAGCATCAGCTGGCAAACTAGCTGACTAAAACTTGTGTGAGTCTCGCATAAAGATGACAATTACAGGTTATATTATATTTACCGCTTAGACAAACACTCGTACTTCGCATCTCTGCAGTCGAATGCTTTGCAGCTGGGCATCCCTGGCACTCTGCTGCCCGTATCAGTTTATTTTACTTTAAAGTGCTCACAGCCTGTTAACTTCGGCTTTTGCAGGCAAAACATCAAAAATCAGGCAGTAGTGTGCCATCCCCTCTACAGGAGAAAGCAAGACAGCCTCGCGAAGAGCTGCTATCTAGGGCATATTCCCTGTTCGCAATGACACCCTGCAGCTTCACTTTTCCCGCTTATGGCAATTAGCGCCTTCCTAACCAGGGTTAGCCTAGGGACGGGGAACGGCATCAAAGCAGAAAAACCTGGCGGACCCCGTCTGAAAAAAAAAAAGGGGGAAAGCGGTAGTTTGGTGGGAGCGACAGCCCCGGGGGGCTCCGCGCCGCGCTCTGCCCGGGCAGCGGCACCTCCTGCCCGCCGGCACGGGGGGACGCCGGTGGCACCGGGCGGGGCAGAGCCCCGGGACAGCTCCGCTGCACCGCCCCGCCTCGGACGGGGCCCGCCGAGCCCCGCCGTGGGGCTCAGCCTCGGCCCCACACAACGAAGGGAGGGGAGAGGGCTGGGCCCGGCCGCGGGGACAGCGGGGGTCCCTCTCGTCCCCGGACAGCCCCGCTGGTGGCGGGGAAGGCGCCGCCCGCCCCGGCCCGGCCCGGCCGTCGGGGCAGCGCCGGGCTGGTGCCGGCGAGCGCCGGGCGCTGACAATAAAATCGGGAGCCGCCGATGCTGTGCAGGAGGCAGGCAGAGAGAGTGCGAAAAGGAAGGAAAAAAAATAATTAAAAGAAGAAAAAATACATCTCTCTTACCTTTCCTCTTTGATCTCCTCCTCCTCCTCCTCTTGGACTTGCATCTCAGCTGCCCGCTCGGTCCTCCCGACGCCCTGCCGCTGCCCAGGACGGATGTCATGCCGGTGCCTCAGCGA
>VWZG01005816.1:612958-747055 GCA_013396735.1 Grallaria varia | reverse complement strand
CCGCGCCGAGCTGTTCTCTCCTCCCGCGGAGTTTCTCCCCTTTCTGGAGGCGGCTTTTATAGGGCGGTGGGTCGGGCCGGCGGGGCTGTGGCGGGGCCGTGCCCGGNCTTAGGGGGGGCTGAGGAGGGGGGCGGATTTGCTGCTGCAAAGCCTCCCGCAGCCCAATCGCTCCCGCCGCCCGGCGCTGACATCAGCTCCGCCAGCCCTCGCCCCCAAACTCCGCTCCCCCGGGGCTGCCGCCTGTGCCCGGCTCTCGGGAGAAGGCGAGGGAGAATGGCCCTGGAGGGAACGAAAACATCCTGCCCCCTCGTTTGGGAGAAGCCGGAGGGGCAGCTTGCAAGAAGGGAGGCTGCAGGCAGGGTTTCAAGCCTTTCTTTCTTTTTTTTTTTTTTTTTTTTTTTTTTTTTTTTTTTTTTTTTTTTTTTTTTTTTTTTTTCNGTGTCTGCGTTAGACCATGTGGACGCTGAGCACTCCGCTTCCACATACACAGAAATGCCTCTGCTGTCCTCCCCAGCCACACAGTTATTAACTAGTTCACTAATTGCGATGCTTATTATTCCCAGTGATCGAATATGAGTTACTGTTGAAGGATCCCTGTGTCAACAAACCTTATGCAAGAGGATAAGTGTGGAGATTCCCCTTGAATCGAGTTATTTTTAAGGTACGTGCTCTGTTACATTCACGATCAAGGGCAAAAGCTCTGTGAAAAGAGGAGTGTTTTGTCGCTCAGACTCATACATTAACACTCTGCAGTGCCTCATTTAGGCAACCGTGCAATTAAAGTGTCGGGAGCAGAGGGGCTTTTACAGAGAGGAAAGATGACAACAGCATTCCTCTGAAAAGCCAGACTACAAAGCATTACATGTTCACTACAAAAAGCCGGGGTACACAACCGGGATACTGCTTTAAGTTGCAAGAGACCTACTGTTTCTGTGCTCTGTCGTCCTTAGTTATTATCTCATTTAAAAACATGTATCTGGAAACTGAGGAAGAATACCAAGGAAAATGATGTTAAATAATTAATGTCTTGCATTTGTAGTTGGCTGGAGGAGCACAGCAAACCCCTGTTTATCAGAACTCCTTTAATCTGAAACTTCCTCGTGTTGGAATGTAGGTTACCTGGCCTCCTGCTGCTAACCACTTTCCCTGCAACTCTCCCAGCTATTAGAAACCCTCTTGTGTTTGGCTGGTATACAGGCCTCTGTAATTTTTGGATGAGACAGAGCTACACATTAGAGATTTTAAAACAAAATAAAATACTTCCGTAGAAGTCTCTAAAAGTCCTCGTTAACCCGTGATTTGGATAACTCAGGTGTGCCAAGATGATGTCACTTCTTGGACCCTCAGAGCGGGTTGCGTATGGTAAGAAGGCCCTATATATGCTCACTTTCTGCTGCGTGGCACAGTACAAAGGGAAAACTGCCCTCCCATCTTAACAGCTAACATAAGACAGCCTGAGAATTCAGACCTGCATTCCTTGAATGTCAGGTATAGCTCCGGAAGCACTGTGAGAAAGTAGGTTTTTACTTGCCTAGTTTTTGCAAGTTACTGGCAGGGTTTTTTTTTACAGCACAACCGGCATCCAAACTGCTACATAGCTTAAGTAAACATCTCTTTAAAGTGCTTCTGCCTATTTCAGGGATGAAAACTTGTCTGCAGGAAAACAGAAAGGTAATCAGTATTTTTTATTTTCAGCTTAAGCCTTCAGCCTTTAACCTTTCTCTGTTTTTCCTTCTGATTTCTGTTGTCCTGACCACAGCTGACCCTCAGCTATTAATGTGACAAAAACTTGTAGTTTTATGTGAAGTAGTAATGCTGTGGTAAAACACAACTGCACATTCAATTGCACATCGAACTTCTGACCAGTCTGGAATTTAAGTCACTCAATTTAGAAGCCAGATTTAGAAAACTGTCTTCTATGCTTCAGTACCAATCTGTGCTCTCTCCAGTAGGGATCTAACAGAGAAGCAAGGTCCAATTAGAAGGAAAATTAGTATCCTGGGACATTCATTCATTTTTAGGAGTGGTTTCAAGCTCAACACATTGAAGTTCCTGAAGGCTTTATTTCTGATAACATTTTGTTAACATACTCTCAAAATGACTGGAATGTAACATGTTAAGAAGACCGCCTGGCATTGCTAATCCCTCGAGAAGTCATGCTACCAAGCCAACTTGAAAAAGTCACCAATTCTCAGAAACTTACTGGGTGATAAGAGTTTCATGAACTGCTTTTCAGTTCTAGGCACAGTTCTGAGACGGTATCAGCAAGGCAACATTAGCAACAGCTGAGCTATACTGTTGGCATAGCTCCCTCCTAGGCTGGTTTCAGGATTGGTAAAGGTATGAAGACAGCTGCGGTCATGCTGGGGGAAGGCCTCCCCTTGGCCATAAGGAGAGGTTAAAGGCAGGATTTTTTTTTATACTACCAACATACGAGGTCAGTAAGATTCCTTAAAAGGGCTGTGCTTATTAATGTTGTTCTCCACAGTGGAAGGATTTGTCTTCTCCACCCAGCAATATGCCCTATTTCAACAGGCTTTTTTGACTTAAATGAAAGGTTACCAATCCCACACAACTGGGTCA
Organism: Grallaria varia; assembly: GCA_013396735.1. NCBI lineage: Eukaryota > Metazoa > Chordata > Aves > Passeriformes > Formicariidae > Grallaria > Grallaria varia. The sequence goes on along the minus strand of VWZG01005816.1, from coordinate 744,472 downwards.
GTCTCTCCTCTCAGGCAGACGTACACATTTTCAAGCGCTATGGTAAAGTGAGGTAAACTCAACTCAGGAGATACAAAACCAGTATCAATGTGGTGGGGAAAAGCTAAATTATGAAATAACACTATCTCTCTCACAGTTATGTGCTTATGTCTACTATTGGCCAATCTACTTGCAGTTTTACCATCCCACAGAAATGATGGCTGTTCCTCAGTGCCCTTGGTAATGATTGTTACTGGTATTCCATGCTCTTTTTTCTTGAGTAAAAAGCAGTTTAGGATTTTTTTCAATTTCTATGGGCCAACAACCTGTGGAGGTTGTTATGATTATAACTTGAACTTCCTTCAAACTGAAGAAATTCAGACTTCTTTATTACCTTCAAACAGAAGTATTCAGACTGTTTTAAAGGCATAACTTCCCACACTTTGACTTACAACCTGCAGAGAAGTGCACAGCACACCAATGCACAGACCCCTGCTCCGGCCCAGGTGAACCAGACAGGTAGGAGGACTTAAGGTGTAAGTCCTGATGTGAACACCTCTTCCCTGTGCTGTCTGGGGAGCTGTGACTCCACTCGTGACCCATCACAATTACTGATCCCAGCCAGTATATCAAAACCTCTATTCCTGTTCTTGTGAGATAGACAAGTCTCTCTCACTGCTGGAGGTACCCAAGCAAGAAGTCCAGCTTTGCAGGATTTGTGACAATTCACTTCACTCAGGTTCTCTCAAAAGAGGAGAGCTGAAGGACAGTCCAAATAGTTTATTAACTGGAAGACTGATGGTGACTATAAGAGTATGACAGGGAGAGTGTGAAAGTGGATGCCAGGTTGCACACCTTAATTATGCATTACTGTTTAAATTTCCATGCCTAAGCAATATAGTGTAGAGTTAGTAATCAACAGAAATGGAGAAAAATGAAACTGGCTGAAAAGAAAAGCAGCCCACCCTTATTTCAGCTAAGGACCTCAGATGAGCAACTTTAGGAAAAAATCTTTAGGAAAGTTATCCAAATCTGAATACTAAGCCCATGTGTACTATGGATGGCCAGTACTTTTTCTGTAAAAAACTTATTTAGGTTAAGTTTAATAGATATGAGATGCATTTTTTCCCTTACCCCTCTTTTTTTTTTTTTTTTTTTTTGTAATTTGGAGTAGCTTGATTTTCAGTGACATGATAATACAAAAATTTCAAGTGAAATAATTTTAAAAAATTGCTACATTGAACTTATAGAAATGCAAATATGTAAAATGATGTGCAGCATCGAAGATGTTCCAAAAAATGCTCCACAAGAGTGTTGCAGCATTTGCAGGGAGTGCTCTTCCCAGAGTAAAATGGTCCTACTGAGCAGAACAGCAAATGGAAGAAACAAAGTCCAGACTCTGCACTTCTCAGAATATGCACAAATCCTTGAAGAAGAGGCCATCTGGCTGCCGTATTCCCCCATTTCCAGCTGTGGACACTGCATGCAGCAGACCATGGCAGAGACCTTTGCAATATGCTGCTTGGGAGCAGACATTCCCTATAGGCTCCTGAGAGGGGACAGGGATGCCGTGGCCATCATCTATTTTTCTCCCACCCTCTCGATCCCATTTCTGTTTGCTTTTGCTCCCTCCTGCCTGTGTAGGTAGGTAGAGAGAAAAAAAAAAGTCCTTTAGAATTTGGAAGACAAAAGATGCTCAAGGGCGTTAAAGCAGGACATGAATGCAATCGTGTGGCTGTGCAGGTGAGACTCCAGAGCCTTCTGCCGCAAAATGCCTGCACTAATCCACTCTTGCCCTACTTACAAGAAGCTGTCAGTGTGGTTATTTGCAGCAAAAGCCACTTTAGCTTTGGGGCCAAACATCACAGGGTGGTGATGAAACAATGAGGGTAGGGATCCATATTCAGTGTATCAAGTTTGCCAGAAAAATGCCTCACTGCAGACAGGTCCTCCTTTCTGCTTTGCATATTCTTGCACATGAAATAGCCCAGGCTGGGTAGCACTGTGGTACTGCATAGCTAGAGGTTAAGGCAATGCTGAAAGGATTTTGCCCCCTCACTGAACTGGAACCTGAAGGAATTTGGGATGCAATATTCTTTGCTATAGGAAAGCCACAGCAGCCAAGTGTCTTCTCCCGCAGGACAAGCTCTGCCTCCCACCTCATTTCTTCCACACCCCATACCTAATCTGATGGGGGTTCACTGTGCAACATGCCAACAATAAGTGGCATCCAACTCCCTGATGAGCACTAGGCAGACATTTCAAAGCTGCTTTGACAATCGTGTCTTTAATGGGGAAAATACCTAGATGCCAAAGACTGCAAATCATTGTAATTAGTAAGTCTGTATATGCCACACAAACCAGCAGCAGTCACTGGGGATAGAATAAAACTTTCTGGAAGATGTTTGTATGGGCATATTAAAATATAATTCAGCAGCTCTGACTCTTGAGGGGAGTAGAGATACAGCTCATCACCAGAAACAGGTTTGATTTTAATAGTGTTTCCGGTGTTTGTAATAAACTGAACTAAAACATGGAATTAAAGTGTTCCCAAAGCAGGGATGTCTGAAACCTCATTCTGCATTTGGATGTTTCAGTCCCAGCCCAGACTGGTCATGGTTTGTTGATGCAGGATTAACTTGTTCAGAGACCTTCTGTAAGGCCTCCACTGTACAGATTTCTTTCTGTGCCCAGTATCCCAACCCACTTTCTTCAATCACTTGAAAATGATTCAAGATATAACAGATTATTGTTCATTTATTGTAATAATCAATAATTTAGTATAAATAAGTTATTGTAATTATTGTTATTATTATTATTATTATTATTATTTAATAGTCATGCTCTGATATTGAAATATTGAAAACTCATTTTTGCCTGTCTACATCCTTTGAACAGAACATGTAAAACAGTTGAGTGTGCTGGGGCAGATCTCCCCATGCTGCAGGGTGGCTGTGAGGAGGAAGGAGCAGTAGCCCTGTTTGCTTGGCACACATCCTCACACCAGCTGAAGCAAAGGGACAGAGCATCATGGCCTGGCTCCAGCAGCAGAGGAGAGGGACACCTCATCAGTCCTTGTGTGGCAGGGGTGCAGTATCACTGGTGGGTCCCCAGCCTGCCCAATTCCTTGGCTGCAAGGAATTCCCAAGAGATTGAACCACAGCATCATCCTTATCACGGAGTTGCCTTAGGCTGGGAAATCTGGCACCAGAGAAGAGACTTGTCCAAAGCAGTGTCCAGACTTAAAAATGAAGACTTTCATTTCTCCGTGCTGACAGCTTTTTCATCAGTAAAATACAGATGCAAATACTTACTGCAGGGGATTAGGGAAAGCTAAAATGACCATGGGCTGCTTGCACACAATATACTTTTCACTCTAATCTTTTCAGTTTGGAAAACTTCCAAAAATTAAATGATGAATACATCCTCCCCATAGCAGCCATGTGGATTACAAAGACTTGCAGAGTTTTTGATGAAAGACTACCATCTTCTAAAATGAATGCTGCAAGCCTGTGTCATGAGAAACCTTAACCAACTTCTCTGGGACTCTTAAAAATATTTTATAGAGTAATCTTGCAGTAACTGCATTGTAGAGAATTAAGGCAGTACTGAAAAATACTACAGCATAGCTATTGCTATTATTTCAGTAATGTAATGTGTTAGAGTTTAAAGAACTTATTATAGAAGTATAATTGGACTAAAGTTTATATGTGCAGGGATACATATGTTTAGTGTTACAGCCTTTTCCTTTAGACCTCCAGCAGCAGTCACTAACCTTGTTAGGGTCAATGGATGAGGCTAAGGTGTAATAATAGAAATAATAAACGTATTGAATTGGATTAACCTCTGGCTAGATCCCCTACCAGATTCATCAGGTTTCAGTGATATCCAAATACTTTACAAAAGGTGTTTCACTGCAATTTTCTGTCAACTTATTTTTAAACATACTATTCAAAAGGCGTTCAGATTTATATGATATATTATCACTGCAAAGCTGAACACAACAGTTCAGGATGTAAATGCAGAAAAGTGTATGAAAATACAGGAGGACTTCTGTGCAGGCATATGCTTTCCAACACTTGGCCAGCAGCAGCAACAACTACAAATTTCTGAGATATGTAAGGGCCTACAGCTCCTACTGAGCACCCTACAACAGGCAGTCACAGAATCACCAAATCATAGAATATGTGAGTTGGAAGGGACCCATATGGATCATCGAGTCCAACTCCTGGCCCTGCACAGGACCATCCCCAAGAGTCACACCATGTGCAAGGGAGTATTGTCCAAACACTTCTTGAACTCTATCAGGCTCAGTGCTGTGACCTGGAGATCCTGTTCCAGTGCCCAACCACCCCCTGGGTGAGGAACCTTTTTTCTAGTATCTAGCATAAACCTCCCCTGGCACAACTCCAGGCCATTCTCTCAGGTTCTGGTCACCACAGAGAAGACATCAGTGCCTGCCCCTCCTCTGCCCCTCAAAAGGAGGTTGTAACTGCGATGAGGTCTCCCCTCAGTCTCCTCTTCCTCAGGCTGAACAGGCCAAGTGACTATAGTGAAGATCTGACACAATGATTTCCTTGGGGAAGGATGCCCATAGTGCACGGTATGGCCATTCAGAAGTCAGAGAGGATGCATACTGCAGGTAGAGAAAAGCAAATAACATGAAGTATTATTATAAAATTTTGTGCATGTTATTTCCTGTATGATAGCTAATTGATGTAGAACAGTTCAAATCTAGCTCACAGTTCTGACTGCTGTTTCTCCTGTTGGCCACAATTAGTAGTTGGTTGATCCCTTTCCATTTCATGCAAGGATGGTTCTAAATTATGTCATGTTGCTGAATGCAGATGGGCATCACTTGCTGACTGTGCCTGTAGACTTTCCTACTATACTAGACTATCATCATGTGGAATTAGTACAGGTTTGAACATTCTTGATCTGATGTCAGACCTTAAGTGGCATTGAAGGTAATGTCTTTGGGTAAGCCACCTAAATACTCACATTCTACAAAATGACAGCAAGACATGTTGTTCCCTGAAATTTTTGTTTCATAGTTTTGTCAGTAAACTATTGAGGTAAATGCTGTTTTTTACTTGTGTCTAGATGCAGCTCCTAAAAACATGGGCCCCCAACTCTTGCTTGAGATGTCTAGGTGATATTATATTGTGAATGAGGAAATGTCACGGAGCTAAGACTGCAATCACAGATCTAAATAAGTATCCATGAGCACTGCTGAAAAAACAATAACAGTTCCTGAATTAAAAAATAAACTCCTTCAATTTTCATGAGTAAGGGAAAGGTATAATCCAATGCAGTCAATACTATTACAGGTTTATCTTTTACCTCCCACATAAATTTCCCCATAATTTTATTTCTCCTGCACTGCAACTGATTTTTCTTCATTTTCCTCAGATAAGCATCAGGAAAGTGGAGGTGCTAAAACCTTTACCTGCAGAAAAGAGAGATACTTAGAGGTGCTTGTATATAGGTCTTCTACAGCAACTGAGTTACTGAAGGAGAACAGTGTCCATAGGCAAATCAGGGAAACTTGAACAACAGCAAAGACAGATGACATATCCAAAACATGCATCAAGAGAAGTGGGTATTCAAGAGACACAGAGAGTAGAGTAGTTAATCTATGTGTCTCCCTTAATCCAGAAGTCCCAAAAAATCACCTGATATCTCTGGATGATTCAGCAGACCAAAAATCTCAGTCCAGACTCCATGTACAGATGGAAGTCAGAGTTGTTACTTTAAGATCCCAGGTAAACCTGTTAAAGCCCAACATGGCCATCTCAGTGGTGAATCCTGCACCCTCCCTTTGTATAAGAAATAAATAAACTCATTCTACTTAATAGCAATTCCTTCTAGAATGACTCTGCCAGTTATCATGTTAATTGGTAGTAGCTATGGAGCCCTTCAGCTTAAGGTTTTGCCTCTGCCTTCTGTCCAAAACCTTCTTTCCTTAGTTTTTCTCACTGAATCTACATTCAGGCATTAATTTCTATGTGTCATACCAGTAAAGATCAGTTTTACATCGGGACGACAATGACAGGCAACCACTGAAGCCTTAAAACACAAGTGCTGTATCAAATAAAACCTTAGCCAAACTGACATGAGCTATTTTAAAATAATGAACTTCTCTTTACTGCTGGACAGTTTCTGAATAAAATTTGCAGATGTGAAGTCTGCCAAGCTTAGTGGTAGGGAAAGATTCAGTAGGAATACAGTTTAAAGTCTGTCATGTAGTCACAAGGCTGGGGACTTAAATCTGGATTCATCCTGTTTAATTTTGACATAAGACTCAGTTGAAGACCTAAGTGAAGAGTCTTGTTACCTTGCACTCCTTGGCACACAACTGGAGATAGACAGGCCTTCAGATGGTAGCACCAAGTTTATTTTGGAAACACCTTTCTATTTTAACACATGTGAATTGAATACTGAGTGAAGCTATGGCAACACGGGATTTCTCAGCATTGCTTTGACTCCTAAAACTAGCCAAAATTGGTTAAATTAAACCTTGTCTTAAAAATGGGTAAAATTTTATGGCTGTGACTTGTTTCTCCCTAGATTATATTAGAAGCCAAATTCAGTATAAAAGGAAACTGGGACAAAGGAGAGTAAGGTTGAAATGACATCAGTGTAAAATACAAACTATTCTCCTGAATCCTGGGTTATAAAATATACATTTCCATTTATAGAATCAGTTTCATAAATATCCTTTTCAAATGCTCAATTCCTATTACATCTTTAACAAAGGGAAAACAGTTAAAGAAAATTCTACATCAGTGTTTGACTTAATTTCCTTTTTTTTTTCTAAAAGAAGTATTAGGATCATATATAGGATGCTTTATTTAGAATCTGAAAATTTATTTTATGTTTTTCTGTTGACAACTAGAAGCACGGGGTAGAAAAAAAATAGTAGAACAAAGAGCTCCCTAGAGATATTTCACGTTTGCTGACTTACTACATCATCACATATGACACTGCATTATTAGTTTCAGCGAATACTGAAATAGCACAAGAAAGCTTTCTTGCTCTTTTATCTTCACCATTGTTCTTGGATTTAAACAAGTCACATAAAAACTTTTGGGGAAAACTAAAAATATTGAAAAATCATAATTTAGAGTGGTGTTTATTGTACACGATGCCTCCTTAATCATACTGAGATAGAAGGCTGGGAGTGGAATTTCCTTGCGCTCAAAGGACGATTTGGACAGAAAGCATGTTTTATGCTGATAGCCTGACCTAGAGCTCATCACATATTTAGGAAGTTTTAGCAGGATTCTTCCTTTCTCTTCATCTGCCGAAGTGACTCTGTTCATGCAGAGAGATTGAAACTGTGGCCTGATTTGTGTCAGGCTGAGCTTTGCTGTTGTCTGAGAAGCCCACACACAGTACAGCATGTTTTCCAATCATGTCTTACTTCTAAGCTAGCTATTTTCAGATTCCTTTTAAAAAGGCAAATATTAGTGACTATCAAATTCAGGTAACCATGTACAATATTATCTGTGTGGGGTCTCAAAACAGGGGTGAGCATCTTGCCCTGCCTCAGTCACCTGCACTTCGCAGTACCACTGACATAGAGATGACCTCTCCTCACCAACTCCTGCTTGTGTGGCCTTATTTGATTCCTTTGGCCTTGACCTGAGCTGTAAATTTTTAAACTGACACTGTGTTGTTCTGTATTGCAGGAACAGTGAAAGGTAAATGTGTGGGGGTGCTATGACTTCCCATGACCTTCCAACTGGGAATAGAAGTGTAATACTAATATGTACTTATATAATCCTACCAAAACAACAACTCCAGACTCAGTTGATAGCTTAGTATCATCTACTTTCACGTGATAATAAATAAAATTATAATACTTTGCATTACCATAGATACTGGAGATTTCTGAACTGAGAATCGTTACGTATTAGTTAATGTTGAAACTGTGAAATTACTAACACCAAGCTGAGGCATGATTTTCTTTTTTTTTTTCAGAATTAATTCTTAAAAGTAGATATGATAACTCTTGCGTTTTAAGCATTGCTACTTGATTTTTCTTGCCCTGAAGACAAAATTCTCATTTACCAATATTTTACTGGGATTCAATTGTTTTCCTATGAGCTGTGACTGTCATACGCACTGGGGTCATTGCTTTAAAATGCTGTAATAGCAAGAGAAAAGGGGAAGACAAAATGGAGCAAATGGATCAGTATGTTAACCAATGTCAGAAACTGAAAAGAAGGGATAGAGAATGATCAGGAATATATATGTTACAATTTAAAATAAGAATAATTAGGATGGATTTGTTTTAAATTCATGGTACAATTTACTGTGCTCATCTCAGACACTTTGTTCTCTTTCTTTTCTTCCCATATCCATTGAAAGATTTAAACACCTTACTTGTAAGTAATAAGCATTGATTCAGAGTCCCTCATGAAATGATGCATGATTTTACTCCATCACAGATAATTTCAGAAACATTTTGCTGCCTGCTTTTATCTGCACTCTACTTGTGGAGAGGATTTGAAAAGGTTTGCGTAGTTGCCTGCTCTGCAGTAATGTGAGGATTTTGTTATCCCGCTGAGCTACCATCATTGGTTCAGATAGCCTGGATTCCTTCCTTCTGCAGCCAAAATCTCACTAAACCTCTCCCCGAAATACAAAGGTACAGGAGAGAAAGGGCAAATGAATCACCAAACCTTTCAAGAAGCTATTTATATTCCTCCTGGAACACAGCAATTAGTGCTTTTCTTAGCCCCATCTGATCACCTTGTTGTCTCCTGCTTGTGCAACCACTTAAGTAGTTTTTAGACAGCGATTTTCAGCTACTTCTGTTATCAGATCCAGTCCTTTCAGCCAGAGACATCAGACCAATACCACTGGCTTGAACACGTACAGGGTCAAGTAATGCATCTGTTTTACCCCAGCAAAATGCTGACATCTGAGTCAGGTTTGCACATATACACACTTGATCACTAAACAGTTCAGGACCCCAGCTGTGGGGTGTTATCTTCCTTGCGTATGCCAGCAGTGACTGCTGACACACCAGCTTGCCCTTGTGGGATACACCCTCAGATTCATAGACACTCTTGCACCCTCTGATAGCCTCATTCATTACAGCAAAGAAATAAAAAAACCTGGTGCAATACAGGCAACAATGTCGTGCATCTAATACAATTCCATTCTCTCAGTCTTTTCTCAAACCTCTGTGCTAAAACACGCACCCAATAATTGTGAAAATTCATGCCAAATGGCTGGCAGAGCGATTTGGATGGCCAGTTCCTTGTGGCTGTCTATGAGGCGATCACAGCGGCTTGAATTTACCAAGTGTTGTGCTTTTTCCAGCGCAAGGACAGTCTCTCTTGAGATCCTCATGTGTTGGGAAACTTCTTGCAGAAAATGGACATATGAGCAACCTCAGTGCTTTAGATGCAGTTATGCTGCCAGGCCTCTAAGACTGCAGTGAGAAGCTGCTTGTAAGAAGCCTCTGTGGAGATCAACAGTGAAGAAGAATGTAAACTTACAGAAGCTGCAGCAGAAGAGCTGAAAAACAACGGCACAGAGAGAAGTCACAAGGACTTTATTTTACACCAATAGAGTTGTGTGTTATTCGTATTAACCAGTCACAGGGTGGTTTGCAGTGTGTGTGCTATCTGGGTTATTTAAGGGGTGTTTACAACAATAAACGGCATTACCTTGATCATATTGGTCAGTTCGTGGTGTCCATAAGTTTCCCTCGCAATACTCATGTATTTGGTTTCCCACAGGGGTGTCAAGGTCCTTGAGTGGGGCTGCCAGCTGCTGGGGGCAGCAAGACCCTGCTGGCTGCAGCCCCATTGAAAGGGACACCATTCCCCTGCAGGACGATCGGTCCTGTCGGTCCCTGGCAGGGGTATCAGACCCTCGAAGGGGCATCAGTGCCTATCCTCTAAGGAGCATCAGTGCCCAGCAGGAATATCCGTCGCCACCAGAGGTGCCTGACCTCAGCTGGGGTGTCAGTCTCTATAAAGGGCATCAGTCCCTGTGAGTGGTATCAGCCTGTATGTGAGGAATCGGTCCCCGGCAGGGATATCGGTTCCTGGGGTATCAGTCCCAGGCAGGGGTATCGGTCTGTGTGAGGATTCTCCAGAGTGATCCATGCAAATTGCAGCCCGAGTGCAATCAATAGATGTGACAAGCAGCCGGCGCTCGCAGCCGGGGACATAATGAAGGTGTGAGTGTGTAAACGGCGAACAGATAACAATGCTATAGGAAATTATAGGGCAGTGCTGTATTGAATAAGTGCAGTGCAAAATGAGCTGCGGCTCGCAGGTCATGCTTCCCCGCTGCTGAAGTGTCTCCCGCTCTTGTCCTTTGTAATTGTAAGTGGCAGCACTGGCGGCTGAATGCGAGGAGGGCATGTATCCAGCCCTCATTTGTTCTGCATTACAATGCAGCCCTCGCCGCCAGCAGCTGATCCGGAGTGTCAGTGCCCACCTCCCAAGTGGACCAAGAAAACACTGAAAACTCAATTTACTTGAGAATTAGGAAGGCTGTCATTAAAACAAGGCTGTCCCTGAAACCATGCTGAGTAGCCGAGCTGGTCCTGTAAGAAAGAGGGTGAAACTTCCTGTTTTCTTTTTTAAAAAACATGCTTTCCTCTTAGAGATTTAACACGGAAGCCAAAAGCCTGTTCTTTCAGGACTCATACATAGAAAGTAGAAAATGCTTTAACTTTCTTGGGTTTATGTTTGAAGAAATATTTGTAATATATAAAATATTTTTTAAAAAACTTTGGACAGAAGCTTTTGACCATATACAATCTTAACACAGCAAATTCTCCAGATGCTACTATTCTTCTTACCCACTTATTAATATTCAAGGGCAGAAGAATGGCTAAAAAGTGTTCATTGATTTTTAATTTCATTTCCAAGCCCAGCAATATGAAGTCCTTCTCTGCATTTTGTTCTGACATTTGGATCAAACTCAGCAGTTGTTTTCTGAAACCTCAGGTCTTCAAGACTCTTAGCTCTGAATCTCATTTAAAGGTTTACAGATTAAGTTTAACATTTGAACCTAATCAAAGACAAGGAGGTAACTCAAAGTGCTCTGCACAGTTCACTGATATTTCACCATCACTGATCGATACTTTCAGCTATTTATGAACACGCCATACATCCCTTCTCCTCTCTCCATAACACCAGGCAATTTTATTTATGTTTTGCTTCATCTCAGCCCTGAAATGTCCATTTTTGTGGTTAAAGTAAAACCTACACTAAACACTGCACTTGCTCTATTTCTTTAGTAATACACTGCAAATGTAGATAAGTATTTATTCTGTAACCTTGTTTTTAATCACTTAATGTGGCTGCTTGCTTTCATTGTTATAAAGAACCTGTTTGGTTCTTGCAAATGAACCTACCTACAAATAAAAATAATTCAAGGCAAAAAACCCCAAGGTATTGATTCCAATTATACCTTTTTCTCTCTTTTTTTTTTTGTTGTTTTTGTTTTGTTTTGCGTTTTTGTTTTGTTTTTCTTCTGTTTGTTTTTTTTTTTTTTTTTAAGGCCAAACAACTTTCAGCTGAATCAGGGTGGGTGCATTTTCCAGACTGAGGAGCCCATGGCAGGGTTTGCATCCTCCAATAGTACGCAAAAATCTCAGTTTTGGCAGTTTTGCCCACACTTGCTGGCACAGGAACGTGCTCCAGGAGTTAAGCCTGCAAGTGATCGTGGGTACGGTATCTGTGGAATCCACTGCTTTTGTTTTCCTATTCTTGCCTTGGTTATGTAGGAGAAATCCGTGAGGATGCAAATCTGTGGATGGCCCATCTTCTGCAGAGGCAGCGCTGAGAAAGACCACACAGCCGCCCACGATGCCTCAGCACTGGGTGGGAAGGAGGCATTTTGGAGGTGCAGGCTGCCTGCACTCTTCACACAAAGGGGCACATGGGACATGACCTCCACTGGGAACAAAACCAAGGGCCTGCCGTAGTTAATCCTGGGCTTTATTATCTCTCCTGCACATCACTGTGCTTCCTGACTAGCCCTGGACTGCTACTGCTCTGCAGAAGTGTGTAAAGAGAGATGCTATCATCCGCTATCTGCCTAAGCCAGAAACAGGCAATACCAGAAAAGCCTGTCTTGTCCAATTTCCAGTTCAGCTTTGCAGACTCAAGAAGTGCAGATAGTTTGGACATGCTTTAGATAAGGAGCTGAATATCTGGGCGTTTTCCTGAGCCCTGAATGCCATGCTTCATACAGTTTACTAAATTGTGTCACTGAATTTTTACCTTTTCTGGTAACAGACTTTTTTTGCTTCAGTGTTTCTTCTCCCTACCTCCCAGCAACACTTTGGTAAATGGACAAATATACACACACACAACCACCCGTGTACACTCTCTAGTAACATTAGTAGTAAAATGTGCATATTTCCTCTATGTACTTGGGTTCTTCAGAAATAAATGTGAGAAGCCAAGGGCAAGCTGCTCACATGCTTACAAAGCCCTGTGCCCACAGCGAGAGTTCACTTTTAAATGGATGATGAAAAAACAGACCTTGCCTTGCTGTCTTTGTAGAAAAAGCCTATGTATGTGTGTAGTACAAATACACTCAGATGCAAAGATGAAAGTGGGCATTTTGCTTCTTTCACACACTGCCACAAAGGGAACCCAGCACCTCTGCAGAGCTGTAATTGCCCGGTGCCTGTCTTAGAGGCAGGATAGCTAGCTAGCTTGGCATTGAATTAATCTTTCGGAAATGTAGGAAGGACAAAAAAAGGCTGATTACAGACTGCTTTGCTTCATAAACCTCTCTCTCATTCTGTCTGAAAATAAATGTTCATGCTCATTGTTACATCTTTCCACACAATATATTTTGCTAGAGTACCAGGGGTTTGTTTCTTTCCTTCCTTCCTTCTTGTTTTTTGGGCTTTTGGGGGGTTTTTGTTTGTTTGTTTGTTCATGTGGTCATTTTTGGTTTGGATTTTTGTTGTTGTTGCTTTGCTTTTTGTTTTCAGCTAGTTTTCCCCTTACTTGCCTTTTTGACTGCTTACCCCCTTAATTAACCGTTCCTGGCTCCCACCTCTAATGTGCTTCTGCTAAAAGATACCTTGTTTCTCCTCATGTTTATCAAGTGAAATTGAATTGAAACCACGTTTGTCCCTCAATTCGGCTGTGAGAAATTTACTGTGGCTTGTTCCTGTTTGAAGCATGAATCGCTGAAACACGAAGCCTTTCCTTGGGAGGCCAGCCAGTGCAATACTACTCTTCTGTCCCATAAGTTGCAGGTCAGCATTTAACTTCTGAAGAAAATACTTACTATTCAAAATTCTCTGTCTACTAACATGTTCCACGATACTTTTAAAATTCCCAGTCAGGGTTCATCTGACCAAGACTAGGAGATATCAACCGCATAATTAAAGTGTTTTAACTGTCCCATCTTTAAAACCAAGCACATCACTGACAACACACTGAAGGCATGGGAGGTTTGTTGCAAGGTGAGCTCAACCTTCAGGCAAGGGCAGGAATAGGGGAATGAAGGACACAAACAAAACTCCAGCAAAGCTTTTTTCAGTAAACATTGCAAAGATCTTTTGTCTCCATCACCTGTTGCAGTTAGATAGTTATCTCCTTTTTTTATCCTGCTGTAGAACCACTTTTGTATCCGTAGACAGAGCCTCAGTCACTGTTGGGTTTACAGAAAGTGAAGATGAAGGAAGCAGGGACAGGGATCAGGATGGAGATGAGGACAGATGGACAGGGATGGGATAAGATAGGAAAAGCAAACAGGTCTGAAATGATGCTGAAATCCTGCCACACAGGCTCAGCACACATGCTTTACTCCACTAACATCTGCAATGTATGGCACCATATTTTCTGTGTGAATAAGCACAATGCAAATGCTCCTCAAAAGTTCAAAGGTCTTCCAAATAGTTGTTTTCCATGTTGTTTGCCTTGTTGTAATACTTGCTGCCCTGAAGATGTCCATGCCTTCACTGTGTAACTGAATTCTCCAGACCATCAGTGTCCCAGCACAGAGAAAATTCTCAAATGCACTGCAGGAAAATCTTTAAAAGGCTAGGATTTCTGGGATTCAGGCACATCCTGATTTTATGTTTTTCATGAAGATCACGATGGATGCTGAAGTTTAGTGTCAAATTACTGTCTTGTGAAATAGCTGTTTTCTCACAGACAGCTTCTTGATTGAAAAATGGCTTTTCTTTCCCCCAATCTTTATGAACCTGAGCTGACAGTGTATTCAAAATACTATATTCAGCAACATGCAACAGAAGTGGGAAGCTAAGATTTGCATGGTTCATGTTTTGCATGGGTAGAGACTAGGGAATACATTTACAGTAATCACAAGGAGCACTTTTTGTTGCTGTTTATTTCAACATTAGGCAGCTTTATGTACATAGTCTAGAAAGCTACCAAAAGGAATAATGTGATTAAAATTGAATTATGAAAAACATGTGCTTTCCTCTCTGTTACAGCCTGGTCCTGAAGGCCCAGCTTTACTGGGTGTTACGCTTTAATTTCAGGGTCAGAGAGATTTCATTCACATGAACCCTTGAAAAGCCATTGGTTTTTTGGTACCTTGAGTTAACATCCAGAGGATAACTACACATTTTTCTTTAAGAGATTTCATTTAATTTGGTGTGAACATAGGCGTTTTGGCAAAAAGGTTTTTACAGAAATAAACATGTGAAGGAACAAAAGCATTACAATAGATTACCAGGACTAACATGCATTGCTACAAAGCACTTTTGCTACACCCAGCAAACACAAACTCCAGGCAACTTGAGTGAGGTACCCATAACTTACAGAAAATAAGTGTTTGAGTTACCTACAAGGAGGAAAAGAGTAAGGGAGGAGAGATTAAGAGAAGAAATAATAAAGAGATAAAAGGACGAAAGGAAAAACAGTTACCGCTTAGAAGGTCACATGTTGACGGCTTCAAAGAGAGCAGGGCAAGGCCCAAAATGGAGGCTTTGTGCTGCCTCTTTCTCTGCTCTGGTCACTGTGGCTGCTCCCTCCCAACAGGACCTCTGACCCACTGGCCACTCAGTGTCCCCTTGGCCAAAATGAGGGTTCCACAACCAACCAGGGACTCCAGGGAGTGTGGTGTGGGCAGGATACCAGGCAGCCCTTCCTTTTCTGCCAGCCCAGCCATGGCTCCTGTGGCCATGTGGCTGCAACCTGTGTGCCCTCGGCAGGGTTCGTCATGTGCCTGTGGGTCCAGCCCAGCCCTTCCCCATCACACACAGAGACACTCACAGAGACGCCCCCCCGCAAGGTGGTTCTGACCCAATAACAGCTGATCTGGTGTGTGACACTCTCATATGCCAGTTCTTCTTTCTGGCCTTGAAGTCTGATTTCCCCCATAGATATGGAGTACTGCCACGTGTCATATCTGTCTCTTGAGCTTTCTCCATCAAATTGTTCAGAGATGACAGACAAAAGGCTAAGGCTCTAGGACCAAAGCAAAACGTTCATGACCAACTGCTTACAATGTGAGGAGCTTAGACACCGCAATTGCTGACCTTGCCACCAGCTTCTCCGTAATGCCAAGGAGGAACATCTACCATGCATTTTATTTCCATGTCAGATGATGTGATTGCTTTGTACAAATCAGATGCTGACACAAAATGTCTATGAGTCAGTCTTTTCCTTCATGTATTACTCGTGTAAGATCTGTCACAAAATTCTCTATTTTCTGCACACTGCAAAGCCTTGTTAAACTCATCACACTGCAAGTTATGACATTTCTCTTCAAAAGAGTAAAAACTTTCGGCATTTAAATAGTATGTTTACCAAAGCACTTTGAGCTATACTGTCATCTATTTTCTGCCTATTAAAAATGTGTTATAAAAGTGTAAAAACTGTTTTTATCTCTGTCTCCACAAAAGCATGGCAAACATTGATTCTGTTTAACATTTTATCAACTGAACTAGAGAAGAGATATTACCTCTTTGAGCGTCAGCCAAAGGTCTTGTAGCTAATGCTGACCTCTGTCAAATCTAGCACATTGTGTAGGAAGGATTGACAATTATTGTCCTATTGTATTTTTCAAGACACCAAGGGTCAGAGCAATGGAATTGTTACATCGCAGCAGAACAATAATTCAAAGCTTGTTTGCCTGTGCTAGGGAAAGCTACTAGGGTCAAAAATCATTGTTGTGTTAGTATATAGACAAAGTGTTAAGGAATTTGTAAATAGATTTGCAGTTTTCCCAGTTATTTTAACTGTTTCCAGGCATTTGCTTTGGGGTATTCCAAATCCACTCACTGTCCTCCTATGACAGCATGATTCTACTTGTTACAAAATGATAATCAGCCTTTCATCTCAAAGATTCAGATTACATTGAAGCTTTATCTAGCCTGCTGGAAGGGAGAGGTTTACATCCAAGTAGAAAGGGAAACACTTATTATTTCTTTGGAGCCTGTATACAGCAGTGAAATAATATTTACAAATTCATAAAAGGCATTTTAAGTTATTTTGATTAAGTGTTAAGGCTATGTAAAATAAAAATTATTCCAAGATATCTGTCTGTGAAGGCCTGGATTGCACCTCCCTGTGGTGCATGCCTTTTTTTACACTGCTAATTTCTATTGACGGTGTTCTGCATAGTTGAAAGAGCATCATCTTATATTTTGGCATTGGAATTACTGAGTCTGATACCTTCTTATCATCTATTATGGATGCATCTATGGTTCATTGCAAATAGACTATAAAAAGAAAAGTATAACTAAATGCCTCTATATAATCAACAGACATGACAAACCCATTCCCGTTTATGTTGAAGTCAATAAGGGTGTAATACAAAATTTTAATATGAACAAGATTAGATATAAACTATATTCGGTAGAATATAGTTATAGTTCATATATATGAATATGTATTCATAATACAGAGGAAAAATATGATGAATATCAATGAACTTGTCTAGGTCATCTCTTTTGCCTACTGTGGGATCATTTTCTGGGATATATTTGCAGTATTTTGCCTCAATCAGCCTGTGTTTGTCAGCAACATCACTCTGCTGCAAAACTAACAAATACCTTCTTGAACTATCTAAACAGGAGTACCATCTACTGGGCTCAGAAAGTAATCTTTCTGACCTGCTTAGCACTGCTAAGCCCTCAGGTAGTGTATGTGATTTTGTACACTGCACGTTTGGAAAAAATGTGGACCAAGGGGAAAAAAAATCTACAGTGAAGCTACTGAAATGAAGAGAGAGATGTAGGGAATGCCTGAAAAAAATGGATGATTTCCATGAGGGAAGGCATGCAGTGGAGCTATAGGCTGGAATGGGAATGGGCTCAAAAACTGATACACAATTGTAAGTTATAAGCGCTCTTCAGGATCAGAATAGACATCAGTGAGCAAATTAAGGAATATTAAGAATTGGGCTAGATGTCAGAAATTTACGTCAGAACATTTCATTGATGTTTTCCTGCTGTGAATATTTATGCATCTGTAATGAATAGAACTCACAAGGCAAACTGAGAGTCAGGAACTCGTTGTGTTGCCACAGAGTCCACTACAATCAGGACCCATTTTACTTAGCCGTTGCCTTCTAAAAAGAGCACCCAGTGTAAATGGTCTACTCTCTACATCCATGAATAAAATCACACAGGTATGTGGGCTGGCTGAGAGGAATGAATCAAAAATGGATGTTTTCTTCCTTTGTAAAACAGGTGCTGTGCTATGTAGTTCCCTGCAGCTACTCCAAGGAAGGGAAGAATCTACTGGATGGGAAATGGGTGAGCAGTGTTCAGCACCAGACCATATGAATTAAACTAAATTATGATTGGGAGGTGTTAAAAAGGAAAGAAATTTATGCAAATTAATGAAAGAAAAAGAAGTCTATCCCAAACTTTAAAACAGTATGCGTTTTCATGAAATTCCCAGGGCTCAAATTACAGCATCAAGGCTTGGTGTAGCTCTTATTATTTGATCACTCTTCTTGTACAGACAGTAATATTGCAAAGAGCTGACTAATGTTATGGTTCAGGATAAAAACATTGTTTTCTTCTATCAGGTGACAGTATGGAAGGAAGACAAGGCACAAAGAGAGCGTGTAGTTTATGCTGCATTCTGATTACCTCTGGGCTGGGAAGTTAAAGTCTAATGCTCCCTGGAAGCATCCATTGCTTATGTGTAGGAGTCACTCAACCTGCTGAGGGAGAGTGGATTTCAGTCTTCAAAGCAACCACTATATTTTTTTCATGAATATTATGCTCATGCAAATATTTTTTACAATACTTTTAAAATAAACGAAACTGAACGAAACAAAAAACCCCAACAGACAAATGAACAAAAGGCGTTGAGGATGAAAGTTGTTAAAGGCCAGAAGAAGGACAACCAAGATGCTGATGTGCAAGAGCCTAGTCCATATTTCAAGCTACATCAGGTATCCTACAGACACATCCAAGTCTTTTAACCTCACTCACAAAGACGTTTGTAGCTACACTTCTCCTGCCCAAGCAATATATGTGAAAACAGTTTAATCAAATTGTTTTCCATCCAAATAAATCACAAAAACATGTGTGCAGTACAAAAACATCTCAGCAAAACAGTTGAAGCAGAGAATAAACTTTATCAAAGCTTAATTTATCTTCCAAAGTAAACAAAACAATAAGCCAAAGCTGAGGAGCGTTTGGACAACTCATCACTATGCATATGTCTTGCTGGTGGTCTGTTTCTGTGCACATTAGGGTAGTGTGTCTACGATGCATAGCTTTGGTCAGCTCTCAAAACCATCCCCTATTATATAAAGGCAAGTGTTTCTTCTAAGCACCCTCTAATTGTCACTGAAGAAATAAGTTCAAGTTAGATGACTCAGAAAGAAATACATGAAAGAAAACTCTAACAGAACTAATTTGTGTGATGAGAGCAATGAAATTGTAGCTGTGACAGAAATCAAGCTCTGAAGTTACTCGTGAGCCTGGAGTGGGATTCTCTTTTAGCACCAAATCCTGACCCTGAGGTTGTTGCAATAGTCCCAGTGCTGTAGTGTGGGCAAGCTCCTGCTTGCCATAAGGCTCAGAGTGTCATGCAGAGGAGCAAACCCACCAGCCTTGACCCAGCGTTCAGCATTCAGTAAAATGTCCTTTAAATCCTTGATTCTGAAGATTCACTCTCGTTGAAATTCTAGCACCGAGGAGACAAGGTTTAAAGCTCAGTATCCGGAGCTGATGGGAGGAACAACCCCAAGTCTATGATGACCTAACTGGGACTATCTAAAGTGACTGCTTAAAATCCTGAAAATCATTGAGTTTTTCATTGTCATGACATCAAGCAAAGACTAGAAGCCTGAAAAAAAAAATCAATTATTGCTTTTAGCTTTCCTTTTTCATCAAAACAATTGATGAAAAAGCAGTACCTGTGACACTGGGCTTCTCCTAAATTAATTTAATTGTGGTATCTCTGATAGTATAAAGAAAGTGTTTTCTAAATTTTTGCAGAAAACCACTGTCTCTTTCATCTGGGAGTTCAAAATCATGATTGCTTTGTGATAGCAATACATTTTAATTAACATTAATTTTATTTTTCATCAGTCACATGCTAATAGAGATGGGGAGGATTATTCTTTCTTTCTTTTTTACAGCTTACCATTTAGAAGAAATGAATGTTGTTGATAAACTAATAGAATGCATGATGGAATAGTTCTAGTGTTAAGCTGTTAAACATTGACCAACAAATTAATGTTATAAAATACGTACAAACTACAGTGTGATTCGTGTTTATTGAACCATGTATGTCCTTGCCAGATAAGCTGTCAGTAAATATTTTATCAGATGCACATATTTAAATGAATGCAATTAAAGTGAAAAGCAGTTCATCAAAGCATTGTTACATCTGAGTAGAAAACAAAAACAACAGTAATTACCATTATTAGATATAGTGTGCAGTATATGACATTACATCAAATGGAATCCAAATCAGAAAAAAAATTTCTGTGTGGAGGTTTCTTAGGCAAGTGAATAAGAACAGAAGCCTTATTAATTAGAACTAGCCTGGTACAATTGCTGTTACATACTGGTTTAGTATAGTTCACTTTTTTCCCTGTACTTCTCTCATCTTGTCTCTATAAGCTCTTTTGGCCAGAAAACTTTTATTTTGGGACTGTGAATGCAAATGAGGAACTTATAGTCATTATCAATTAAATTTTTTGTTATCAGCCACCTAATATTCGGGTTCAATTGGTGATTCCCAGTATTTCTCACTTCCCAATAAATGTCAAGTCTCCACCCAAGAGCCGATTTTCCTCCAAAGCAGCTTCCCAGTTAACAAGTCTTGAGCAATGCAGGTGTGTGCAGGAAGTATGTGCAGCAAAAAATGCCTGGGGCAGCACATATGAACAGGAGCTTGTTCTTCAGGGCTGTCAGTCCATTAACAAATGTAAAAGAAAAACTGGAAACAAAACTGTATTCTTCCATCAACTCACCACTCTAAAACATCTGGGGTGAACTGCCACCCTCCACTGAGGCAGCCTCATCTTGTACAGCAATTCCATTGTGAGAGTATTTTTCCACTACCCTCACTTTGACTGCTTGGAGACAAGCGTGGCTTTCCAGGTGTCAGTCTGGGATGGATGGGCTTTTGGCTCACACCACGTCAATTCTTCTGGCTGCCTGCTTGTCCCTAATGGGGATGTCCCAACTTTCAGAGGAGTTCAATGAAATATGAATCCAGGGAGAGATTTCAATTCATGCTTTTGGATCCATGATGAGATGCCTTAGCTGCTTTGCCCTATTCAAAAGATACTGACTAAATCTGAATAATGAATGAATGAGAAGAGACTGTTATCTGGTCTGTATGCACAAAGAGGCTAAGTTTGTCAAATTAATTATTCAGTGTGAATTATTCACTTAGCTCCAACAACCTATTCATAATCCATCTTCTTCTGTCCTTCCCAACCGCTATGAACATGGTCTATGCCTGGTTCATATTTTGGCCTTATTCTTTGAGTTTGCCTGTTTCATATTTTAGCCTTGTTCTTTGAGTTATGTGTAAATAGATTACTAACATGTAGCACAGACTCACGATGGCACTGGGTAAAAATAATATTATTCTATTTGAAAACTTAATAGCTTGAACACAAACATACAAACAAGCCCCAAGTACAAATAGCTGTGAAAAAGTAGAGAGCACAGTGGACATACCTAAGGTCTCAGTCTCACAACATGTGGGCATGCACTTTCCAAGTAGCAACTTTGACAATTTCAGGGGGAGGAGGGATGGTGTCAGAGTTAAACGTATATTTTTAAAGGGAGGAGCCAAAATACCTCATGGATTAAAACCTGAAAGCACTTCTAGTGTTGTTGTAGTTGAAACAGAGCATTAACAAAGTTAAAGCTTTTATAGTTAATAGCGACCTTTCACTGTGTTCTTTCTTGTTTCTTATCAGGACCATTTAACATTTTTTATTACTGCATCTGAACAGGGTAACTGATTTAAAATATTCAGATTTTGCTACTGCTAGTGATGCTGAGCAGTACCTTAAAACTGTTATGCCGAAAAGGGATGACAAATCAAATTTTAACGCAATGCCCTAATGTAAAATATGAACTATGAAGAACATGGGCTATAAGACATAAGCTAAAATGATACCTCAAAAACCCTGCTGCAGTTAACCTAGTCTGGAGAGTGTGTGAATCCCAGAAAACAAAATATTTTCAAGATTAAGGGCACAATGTAGGCTTTATTTTTATCAAGTGAGTTTAAAGAGATATTTAAAGCCAATACTTCACTTTCTTTATGGCACATTTTGTTTCATCCTAAGCAGAATCCAAAAAGACCCTATTAATGAAGATGGTTTAATGCCTGTGCATTATTATAATGCGCTCCTTTGTTCTACACTTTCTCTGTGTGTCATAGACTAAGTCATTAATCAATGGGTGCTGAAAAATAATTGTCTAGTTCTTAACAATCTTCTATTGTTGAAACATTTGGAATTTTAAGATAAAGATGTACTGGCTGCTCTGAAAAAAAATGTGGTTTAAGATTACCCTTCATGGAAGTATGGGCTTATTGTTAGAAATGCAAAGCAGATGACCTGGTTTTAATGTGTTTTAGTGCACTGTTGTTCAATTGCCTATTCAAATTGTGCTCGAAAAGTAGACTTCATTAATGTCACAAAATAATGATTTTGTGTGTTATTTTATTGTACTGGCACATTAATTAAATGGCGAAGCATCATAGAATTACACAGGGTTTAAAAATAGAAGTACAAAATCTTTTTGGTAATAATAATAATGATAACTCTTAGTCCATTTAATACAATTTAAGAATTATATTCTTTTTGTCCTTCTATCCTTGATGCCAGATATGCATAAAAGGCACGTAGTAATTGCAAATCACCTGGGAATACGTGTCTATAACAATCTATTTCAGGAGATCTGCCTGACAACCTTCATATAGGCTGGGAAATCTGTGGAAAGGCTCCTAAAGATTCAGGTTCCCAAACAACACAGTATAGTTCTTTTTCTTCTGAGATGAACACTGCGGAACTGGACATCAGCTAACTTCTACCAGCACATTGGTTTGGTTGTGAAGGCCACAGAAGTTGCCTGGAACAGCACTATGTCTGAAGGTCCTCTCGTCCACCTCAGGCTCTTTTAAATACCCTCAAATTCTAAATGAAGCAAGAAGAGTACTTTTATAACAGCTCTTCCCAGAAAGCCCAGCTACAGGCACAGCTGTTCAAGATGCTGGGGGTGGACATACAAATGAATCAGCCTATGAGATATGAAGGAAAAAAAGAAAAGAGGCCTGGGAGTTCTGTTCAAGGTGATGTTCCTTATGTATAGGACATCATGTGATACTGGCTAATCCTTGGGGAAAACAGTGTTGTAAAAGTCCCCAGGAGGAAAGCCTAGAATAACAGAGGGCTTGAGCATACAGAGCCCAGGCAGTAACAGAGTCCTGCAGGGTTTTAACACAAGTGATCAGTTCTTGATCAGTGCAGAAACCGGGTAGATGTGGTTTTAGGAAATAACAGAGGAAACAAAGAATATGGAAATAAAACATCACATTTATGGTAAGAAGGCAAGAGAGCTAATAGAATCGTACTACAGACAGTAATGGCTTTCTTGAGGATGGGATTAAAAGAGGAAGAATGCAAGAGAATACTCCTACACGACTTCACTGGGTTAACCCCACACATTATGCACAATAGTACCCCCTTCACTACTTTTTGATTTGCCATTTAACACTGCAAACTCAGCAATTATATGTAAACTATTATCCTTTACTAGATAACTGTATTAAACAGAAGAGAATTTTAAAGGCCAGTGCATGTGTGTGTTTTCTGCCCCAACCTTCCCACCAAGGTGACAGGCAATAAAACAGCAAGTCAGAGTAAATCAGGATAGAACTGTCCTGTGCTGCTTTAACAGCCAGTCCAAACATGAATGCTACAAAGATGCCTTGTATAATTCAAATTGATGACAGTTTTGGCCTAAGGTGTTATAGCCAGCTCATATACCAACTTATTAACAGGGAACTTAAGAGCTACGGGCATGATTTTAGTTATTGTTAACTACTTTCCTCAGTGTGACAATCACTGCAGGAGATCATTGAGTTAGAAATGGCGTGTGAAAAGAAACAACAGGAGCCAAAGTAGGTGGCGGAAAGACACAGGATATTAACAGTAATTTTTAAAATACTCTCAGCTTGCTGGTAGCTGTTTCAGAGGGTGGGCAGATTATTTAACCTTATCAGATTTTTTCTTTTTGATTTCCTGTTTTTTATTCAATTAGAATTTTGAGGTGATATACTAGTTATTTTCAATCAAGTGATGAATGTTCACTGACCTCGGTATCGAAAGAAATAGAAATAGCAACACACAATTTCACCACTTATTTAATCATACTGTCTACAATTGCACTAAAATCCTAAAGGCAGTGGCTGCAAAGATTATTGCAAATACGTTCGAAATTTAGAGAAAAATTAACTGAAAATTGCATACACATGAAAAAAGAGCACAGGGTTTTGTCAACATTCTCAAATATTTACTGCTTTTCTTCTTCCTACTGGGTGTTTGTTTTCTCATGATTAAATACTGAGTTCCTTGGGAGAAGGAAAGTGCTTACTTCAAAGCCTGGAATTAATATAACACATTGTGTAGGTTATTGCAAATAAATACTAAAGCCCATTATGGGAAGATGAGTCCTGCCATTGCATTTTGTCTTTCTGTTTTAGCTGCTTGAGGAATATGTGTGCTTTATTTTCATTTTCTGCATATGTTTATAGAAATACTGGAGAACTCAACCATATATATGTCCACACCAAGGGCCAAGCATGCAATAAAGTTTATAAGCTCATTTTCTAGCATGATGGTAATATGAAGTAAATTCTGTGCCTAGTAAATAAGGGGGAAGGCAGGGACCTGCCAACTTAAACATACTCCTCCTCTTTAGCACCTCGAACTCTTGAGAAAAGGTCTTTCTTTGTGCCATAAATCATTGAGAGATGAAGAATAACTGTCTAGTTCTTAATCGTCTTCTATTGTTGAAACATTTGGAATTTTAAGATAAAGATGTACAGTTTGCACTGAAAAAAAAACATTGTTAAAGATTATCCTTTCTGAAAATGTGAGCTTATTGTTATAAATGCAAAGCAGATGACCTAATGTTAATGTATTTTAGCTCTATTTTAGTGCTGCCTATTCAAACTGTGCGAGAAAATAGACTTCAATAATGTCACCAAATAATGATTTTGTGTATTATTTTATTAAACTTAAACATTAATTAAATTTAAAAATACCCTGGTTCTATAAAACATTTGAAAACAGAGTTCTACGGTGTTGCTGTAAGAATAGACGGGAACAGTTCTGAGGCTCCTGAAAGCTTATTCTCTTTTTACTTTTTCCTAGATGTGTGCCATAAACAAAAAGAATACACTGCAAGTAGCTACAGCCCAGCCAGGAATACACAGGCCTGTGGAAATCTAGTTTTAGTATTCTTGTAAGACAAAGAGAATAGCTTAACAGGGTTCAGTTTTATTTTTCCTTCAACTTCAGTAGCACGACAGAACTTGAGAATTGCAACTCAGGCTACTGATGCCAGACAAAACTCTACTGCCATGCTAGTCAAGACTCTTTATGAAAAAATTATGTGTTATATAACAGCAATATCTCCTCTTTCAAGAAAACCTTAATGGATTACTGTAAAAACACAGAGGAATGGCACCCTGGTTTGCAGAATAAATGACCTTGATAACAGAATCCCTGAAAGAGACTTCCCTGATGAAGCAAAGCTTAGGTAAATTAAGTATTTCCCCTGCCCCTCAGTTGTATTATCTGTATTCATATATTGCATTTATACCACCCACATTGTGTGAATTTAAAAGAGTTGGCACCATACAGCAATTCTTTCTACATGCAGCTTTGTTATGAAGAACAACTAGTTAAAACAAAATTGGTACATGATGGAGAGGATTCTGGTAACAGAAAATAATTGCCTGCAAGACCTATAACTAGTCATACATAATTCTTGACCTGCTCCTATTGCAGAGGGGGAAAAAAGCCCTACAGCTTTAATATGATAAAAACTGCAACTATGAGAATGTAGAGCTCATTAATCAATCTGAACTAGCCCTTAGGGCTGGTGGTGGGGAACAGGAAAGGAAAGTTGACTATTGAGAAGGAAAATACTGACTTTCAGTCTTACTTATCAGCAATACAATATGTATAGCTGAAAATCTGGGGAATCCAAATGCACCCATATGGTCTTGTAAGGAGTATGACCTAGTGGGATAAAGATGTGTATTCTGGAGGAACAGGAATTTAGTCACAACTTTTTTTAGTCTCTTGTCTCACAAAAAGTCATTGAAACACAGTGGGAGTTATTCACCTAATAATTTCAATTTAAACAGGATTTGTTCAAATTTTATTATTTTGATTAAAAAAAAAATAAATCAGAGAGATTTCAATTGCACGTGGCTATTTTCTAAACAATCTTGGGGCAAGAAACTGTGATAGCTTTCCAGCACACCCTAAAACCTGTAAAACAGTGGCACAGCCACTGCAGGTAAGATTAAGATAATTGTAGGCTTAAGCTTTCAACAAAGTACTTTTCTTTCATGCTGCCAATGAGAGCATCAAATTATATACCACCTTCCTCCTTTTGCGTGCTGCATATACTGGGAAACAAAAGTGATAAATGTATATACGTAAAATCCAGTCTATGTCCAGACAGTTGCTGTCTGCTCAATATAAAACAATTCACAGATTTCTTCTTAAAATTCTTTGGGACTTACCCAGCGTCTATATAACAGGGAAAACCAATATTTTGTGTACATTTTCCTCCTACATAAAATATTATATGATCACTAAAAAAAGACAAAACATCCAAAAATAATTTAAAATCTACTAGCTACATTTACCTGTGATTCTATTTCTCCACTGCTTCATTAATATCCAAATTAATTTATTATGAAAGAGGATTTATAATCATATTTATAATTTTACATCTTGTGAGTGGCCAATAACATTTGGGTAATATTCTGTTTAAATTTAACCACCTTCCCTGTTGCAAGCACCACTGCTGACCTTAATGTCATACAATATTATTTGGTCAGCAAATTGCATCAATAGTCTCATTGTATTTTTCAGCACATAAGCTTATCAGGAAAAGTCAGGAAGAGAAAAGTTCACATTTCTTTGGAAAAGAATTTAAAGGAATAAAACAAAGTTATTATTAACAAGTCTAAGTTCAAATACAGTTACAGCAGCAGCAGGAACCAGAGCTGCTGCTTAGTCCTCTAAACAGTGTCTTATTAAAAGACTAAGCTGGTGAAAGGACTAAAACACAAGTCTTATGAGGAGTGGCTCAGGAAGCTGAGGGTCTTTAGTCTGGAGAAAAGGAGCCGCAGTGAAGACCTTATCACTCTCTAAAGCTGCCTGGAAGGAGGTTGTAGCTGGGAGCAGTTGATCTCAAGTCACTGGCTGACACAGAGCACTGGCTGATACAGAGTAGAACTGCATGCGCCATGTATATATTTCTCATTCTGATCCAAAGAATCAAAATATTGCTTTGGATTGCCTTTTTTGAGAAAGCACATCATGCCAAGAAATTTTGTGATGGTACATAAAGCTTTGATGCTTATCAAAATAGAAACAACAAGTCAACCCATCCATCTGGACCCAAGAGGGACAAAGAGCAAACCAGGACCTTGTTGCACCACTGTGGGATATAATCTCATAATAGGGATAAACTGATCTGTGTCTGTTAATACCCAGGGCTCACATTGCAATTGCCATTGTCAGATATATGATTCCGGGGAAGAGTAACCCACTGAAAAAAAAAAAAAAGGCAAAGATGGATCCAACTGTGGATTGAGCACATGGAAATTGGAGAAAGGAAGGACATATTACAGAAGACACATCACAACTTCAGGACTTGGAAGAGCAACACTGTTAACATGTGACTGTTGAAGCTTATATTAGACCATATGTAGCCTCAATTTAATTCAAGTACTAAATTTGCACATGTTACAACAGAGTGACCAGGGCCATCTCAGAGATGCTGTACGGCACAGAACTTCCAGAGGAGACTTCTGCCAAGGAGGAGGAGATGATCTGCCTGCATGGTTTTTGACACGGATTCATCCCTAATGCTCCTCCAGTTCCAGGTGGAAAGCACTGCACCACCACTTCAACCTGGAAAAGTACCTTGGATTTCCCAGCTGTCAGATGCTTTGCTACAACCAGCAGACATCTTCCCCAGGAGAAGACAGAGCTTTTGGAAATCTGGTCTGGCAGAAGGAGCTGGCCCACAGGAGTGAGGCAGGGTCTATGTACATAGAACATCTTTTCTGAAGTACTCTTTGTTTTTTTATACCTTCTGGATGTAACTAGTTTTTGACATCAGTAAAGTGGCTGTCAGGGAATAGCTATATAGCTGTAGGATACTAGAGCCATAAGAGTATTATTTCCTTGAGGGGCACAACCCACTGAAAGGAGAATGGAAAATTAGGGCTGAAGGAGTGTCAGTTTGTGTGAACTCACATATAGATGGAAGGAAAAAAAATACTGCTGAATCAACACAATGTGCCTTTCCATCCCATGCTTCTTTCTCCAGCAGCTCCCTCATTAAGGTATATATTTTACACCTAGAACCCTGAGTTTTGAGTGCTTTAATAGATAGAGAGCCTCCACCCCAGATTTAATGATGTGGCAAATCTGTGAACACAGTGCAAAATACAAGTGAATTTCCATAGAAAAATTAATAATTTCCACCGGTAGCAACTATTGAATATGTGAAATATACACATAAACACACACACACAGAGCAAGATATAGCTATTGGTAAATGCGGACTTTTTAATAGGTGACCTTTGCAATCCCACATAGAAGATATGTCCTGGATATATATGATTCACACTGCACCTAATTTCACCCAGAGTGCCAATTCTGTAGTTCAATATTTTTCATTTATTTCGGGTTTCCATGGCTTGTTTGTACAATGCCGAAAAGCCATTTAAGTTATTCTTCATGCTACACTTCTCGTTTTGGTATTCATGAAAAACTTCTTTTCCAAACAAACAACAAAACCCCAAAATCCTAATCTGCTTTTTGCCCCTCCAGGGTGTGAAGAGGGAGAGCTCTAAAAAGCATTTGCAACTCAAACAGCCCACTTCTGTAGAAACATATAAACTGAGGGGAGAAAATATATTTCATCAAGTCAGGGCTTATCTGTTCTGTATTCTAGCCATTTACATAGAACAGGATTATACTTCTGCACTAAATAAGTGGTAAAGTAATACTTGGTAAAGTATATATTATCTTCTTAACCATAATCTTATAATCAGATGTAGCAGCATCTTAAACAAATGTATTTCTCGATAGGTGATGTTATACCATGCAAAGTAGGGGAATCATTTCATAGGAATTTGATACACTGTTAGTGCTGTTATCTTGTTTCTGAGACTTTGCATTGTTTGGGCATTAAAAGAATATTAAGTCCAAAGTTGCAAAATGCAGTTTTCAGCCTGTTTCGGTGTTGCTTGTTATGTTCTTCATACTTTGGTTTACAATCCCTTGTGATAGATTTAAAAAAAAAAAGTATTAACATAATTCCAATGACAGAGTGCAGTTTTTACTTCTCCATATTAAGCTACTACACATTTGATTCTATTAAAGAGAGCATATTTTTCCAGGTTTAAGGGGACACTGTTGAGTCAGTTTTCTAAGATATGAAACACTCTTGCAATCCATTAAAGTGTAAAAGAAATATGTTATGCCATTGCAACTGCTGTCTTTGACTCCTCAGCACCACTGTTAATGTTTCCAGAGAAAAAGTACGTGTTAAGTGTCTTCAGTAAATTTGTCATCAAACATTGAACAACTGGTTCACAGCAATGATACTTCATCAGTATCTGCTCATTTGTCAAATGTTCTTCATCCAGCTGACACCTTATGCAAGACTATTTCTTTTCATTAAGCACAAACTTCTACATTGATATGTCTTGTACATTTTGTGTTAGAGCAAGAGGATATATCTCAACTGATTAAATATGGAAATCTGAACATTTGAAGCTTTCCCAAACAAAAAAACACTACATGAAAAATAGGAAGTTCATCTCAGTAACACCTAGGAGCCTTGGCTGTTGTGTGTGGCACACAGTGGCCGTGGCTCTGTGGTCCGTATAGCTGAGGAGGTATCAAAGTACCTGAAATAGGCTGTCCAGAGAAGCTGTGGATGCCCCATTCCTGTAGGTGTTCAAGGCCAGGTTGGAAGGGGGCCTGAGCAACCTGATCCAGTGAAGGGTGTCCCTGCCCATGGCAGGAGTGTTGGAACGAGATGATTTTTAAGGTCCCTTCCAACCCAAACCATTCTGTGACTATGATTCTATGATACCTTAAATACAGCCAGTTGGAGGTTATCTGTGTAAACTTTGACTATTACATAAAAGAAACAGAAATGAAAACAAAAGAAACAAACCAGCCCACCAGACACCACAGAACTGCAAAACTGCAGCAATTCATTCTCCATATCCAGTAATGTAAATAAATAAACTCATAAAGTGCTCATTAAACCCCTCCCTGACACTCACCCTGCTGTCTGGAGTATACTGATTGCGCCTTTGCAAATCATTGCAGGAGTAAGAAAAAGGCAGGTTTATGCAGTTTACATTCTTCTTTTCTCCTGAATAAAATCCACAGTTCTTTCTCATACAGTGTTCTCAGAGTAAAGTTGCCAACTTTGTATTTTCTCCGCTTGCACAACAAAAAATAAATATCTATATCTATCCATATAGATATATAAAAGATAGGTGCAGGTCAATGTTTGCTGTTTGCTCTTTGTACAAAGCCTCAAATACTCACCATGGCATAAATGGAGCAGCACCAGAAACCTTTTTCAAATTTGGAAGGTAAATATACCCAATAAATTGATGTTAACCGTCTTGCTGGTCGTGGTCATCACACCAATTAGCTGCAGAGTGCCCACGATTTTGGATCTGCTGCGATGACAATGAATGTCCTGTGGCAGAGCAATGACACTTATCGACATCTATCAGCAGTTATAAGAACTGAAACTGAGGGAAGAGCATGGGAGAAGACATGGAGCTTGAAAATTGAGTGTAACAGATTGATATGTATGAACAAATACCTTTAAATTTGTTATTTGTTATTCTGTGTTAGATTCTGGGAGTTACTTTCTGTTTTTAGAATCTGAATATGATCATATGAAACAGGAATTTGCTAACCAATATATGGGTTATTTATTTCACTATTTTTAAATTACTGAAACATCTCTTTCCCTTCTGCCCAGTGTAGGAGATTCTTGTTCCTTTCTTTCCTGTTTCATGAGCATTTTTCCTTTAAAATAGTACTCTCTTCAGATAAAAACAAGTAAAATACAGTTACAGATAAATACGAGGCCCGCTGCTGTACAGGCTGGAAGGCCACACAGGCTTTCTTTAGAAAAATATTAAGACCTCTATATTGCTAACACAGTCTGATTTAGTTTTAAATATGCAGTTCTCCCATCAATTCTCCTATCATTACTCTCATGCCTAAAGATATGCAGATACTTAAATGTTTTAGGGTTGGCTATTTAGTTAGTAGTTAGCAGTTAATTGATTCCACAAACTAATTAATAAAGCAGGCAACATTGCATTTCCTATTTCAGAATCCAGTGATGAAGGTTACATCGTTAAAAGGATTAATGAGGTCTGTTCTAGAAATTCCTTATGCTTATCCTTGTTTCAATGCAATGGTTTCTTCCCAAATGGACTACCGTCTTAGAGGTAAGGATAATTTTAGAATCACAAAATTTGGGATTGGAAAGGTGTGGACATGGAGAAGACAGCCTTACTTTTGTTTTTCTCCAGGCAAGAAAGAATCCTTTTTAATTTAAGGAAAAAGCTATTTTTGTAGAATAAGAGTCAATGGCAAGCTAAACAAGAGGTTTTGCCATGTGAGTGAAGGTTTGTAAAGAACTGCAACCACTGCCAAGACTACCCTGAATTCAAAGGACCTCTATGCACAGAGCATCTCCAATTTGGTTTAAGTATCTAATTCTTTATCAAACAGCACTAACCTGTTCCCTTATCAGTATCTTCTGGCTGAAAATTCCACAGCTTATAGCTGTGTTCGTTTCTCATCCACTTTAAATTTGCAGAGGATTAATTTAATTGACTGTTTCATTAGCCTTATGATACAGGAAAGGATAAAAAGTAATCCCTAGCTGCCAAAAGATCATTGCAATATAAAATACCCTTGCACTCAAATAAATATATATTATGAACACATGAGTACATTCATGCTGTTAAGGAGAAATTTTGTATCTGCTCACATAGGATTTAATTTCTCTGTTATTCCCCATAGATTGCCCACCTTTACTGGTCAGAGGAGAAGGACTGCAGTGCTTAGCTGAGATTCCA
Source organism: Grallaria varia (assembly GCA_013396735.1). Classification (NCBI taxonomy): domain Eukaryota; kingdom Metazoa; phylum Chordata; class Aves; order Passeriformes; family Formicariidae; genus Grallaria; species Grallaria varia. The sequence goes on along the minus strand of VWZG01005816.1, from coordinate 712,622 downwards.
AACTGCAGAGCAGTGTTTGGTGGGCAGCATCTGCTCTCCTGCTTCCTGCTTTGCAGGTGAATGTAGAGGATGACTTTACTTCCTGTGTAAAGTTCTCATGTGCAGATGTTCATCTCTCAAAAGCAAGAAGTGCTAATTATTAAAAAATTAAGCAGTACTTCCATCAGTCTATCAGTAACTTCAGAAGTATGAGCTTCTGAAATATTTTCATTTGTCTAGACCACATCAAAGGCATAAATCCAATTTTTTAGAAGACTGATGTGTGTGACAATTGCATATTATTCCTCAGATTCTCTTTTCAGATTGAAAATAGCTCAGTGGTTCAAAAGAAAGATTAAAAAACCAACAGAAGTATAAGGGGATAAATTAAGATTCTATGTAAAGATTCCCACTGCAGTTAGTGGGTTCTGAAAAAAGTGTACATTTCAAATGACTTGCTAAACATTCTGTCTGCCAAAAGTAATAAAACAGTAATTTACGCTGGTGAAATATCTTTCATCAAATCATCACAGAATGTGCTATAACGCTGTCAGTAAACTTATTTTGACTTGTAAGAAATTATTATACAGTGAAATTTAGGTCCAAATATCTGCTGCTATCATAGACGAGATGTTTTTCTGTACCAGGATGCAGGAATTGGATCATCTTCACACCTTCAAGAAATGACAGTCTTTTCCTTCTTTTTGATGCTTTGCATTGGTTGATGGGACATTGTCCTCTTGGCCTGGATAATACTTAGATCAGTGTTGCAAAGCAAAACGTATTACTCCAAGCCACAGTGTATCTACAGTATTTTCATTGAAATGAAGGTATTTAAGCATTATCTATATTCTTAATCACAGCTAGAAAGAGGGCAAGGGAAAAACAAAGCACTCTACAGCATCCTCAACTCCCCTGGGAAGGAGAAAGGTCTCTGGGTGTGCAGCCCCAACAAACTCCACATGTATTTGTAGAGCAAGCGGTGGGTGCAGCCAGGGATTGGCAGCTGTACTCGCACATGAGGTGAAGTCACGCTGTCCCATGGCTCTGGCAGGTCTGAGTTCCTCTGACCTGCACCACAACCTTCTCCTTGGCCAGAGCCCATGCACCAGTCACGGACCTGCCCACCAGCTGCCACTAAGCACGGCAGCAATGAAGGCAAAAGCACGATGCTGCTCACCCGCAACATACACAGGATCACTAAGGGAACCTCCACATGCGAGTTAAAACTCTACAGCACCTCCCCCTTGATGGCTTCACAGCACTCCAGGGCACGACAGAGAGCTCTCAGTCACTGAGGCAGCACAGCACAAGATCCCAGGCTGCTTTCTGCAGCAAGGTCCAGCAGCCAGGAACAGGGAGACACCGTGGAACGATCCGGGGATGGGGCTCCTCTTGTATTAGATGAAATACAACCCCCCACCAAGTCTTCCAGAGCAGAGAAAAAGGAGAAATTTTGCTCTTATTTAAAAAGGAGATTTCTTCTCATGAATCTTGGCTTGAAACAAATCCAAAATCTGTCTTGATTTTGCAACATTCCTGGATGCACCTACCTGGGTCAAAGAACGTTTTAACACAAGAGGTGGGGAGTTTTTCAGGAATTTGTGCCTTTAAGTGTTTGTTCATAGGGAGGGGAGGAACAAGAAACTCTGTGCAGTGAAATTTAATGTAAATACAAAACTAAGCTCCACTTAACTGCTTGGACATCTAAAATTAGGAGTAAGCCCTAACTTAGGGCTTAACGTAGGAAATGTAGTTTGACTTTTAGAGAAAGGCAAATTTACTGCAAGCTGTGAATATGAAGGATGTCTGAAAATCAAGCCTTTGCTGCTGTCAAAATGTATTGGTGCTTTTCTATAAAACCCTGAGCCTATGAATTAAAAGTAGCAAGTGCAGTACAAACGCGTACATGCACAGAACCCAGAACCCTGAACCCTGGCTTTGATTGAAATACCTTTATCTAATTTTTATAGCACCTGAGTATTCCAGATAAAGACAGCTTTACAACTTTACTGGCATTGCAGTATCTTTTTTCTTCCCTATATTGTGTCTATTCAAGGCAAAATTAATTTATTTGCAAATACTGGCCTAACATGCTTCTTAAATAATGAGAATCTTACAAACAAACTGAAAACATAATTGTAGGCATTACAGGAATAAAACATAAATGCAACCAGCTCCTTGAATTTCTTGTGCAATATTAGTAAGACATAATCGATTCACATTTTACTCCTAGGTTGTTTTTTTAATTTGTTTGTTTTGCTTGTTATCATTATTTCTTGACTACTTTTTTGCATTTCATGAGAATACATGATTTTTTACCCAGTTGTTCAAAAACTGAAATGCATTACCCATGTAGGAATCCTGGTACTCTGTAATGGAAGCAAAAACAAGAATCAGGAAGAGAAAAATCAATTTAGCTACCAAGCATAAGAGTCACAGCCAAATTAGTTTCAGTACCAATGGCAAGGTACTATAATTTGAAAGGGAAGCCCCATAAAGTAAGAAAGAGGCAATAGTCAGCAATGTTTTAAATCATCTGGAAAGAATGTGGGCCATGACACAGCACCACTGCATTGCATGAGCAATACAGGCACTCTGTTTTTCTACCACAGCTTCACATTTGTTTCAGAAAATAGGTAGACTGAATGTTTAAAGATCTGAGTGCGAGGAAAATATGTCGCGCAGCAAGACATCTGCCAACTCTGTGTTTCTTAGCATTCCAAGAGTAGACAACATGATTTGCGATAGAGCAGAATGAGAGAAGAGGCCAAAGAGAGAACATGACCACGGCAATGAGACATCATTTATTCATACTTTTACTGCCAGGAGTAAATAAAGTTATGCTTGTAATTACTGCAGAGTATGTGGAACAAGAAGGAAAACTGCTGAAGCTTTATTGTCCAAATAGCACTGAAAGGTAGTTAATTTATACACAGACACACTAAAGAAGCAGTACCCATTATCACTGCTGTCCACTCGAACACATTCCATCTTCAGCCAGATTTAATTTAACAAGAAGAGCCTCAATCTGCCACTGCTGCAGTCTCTCCCTTCTGCACTTCACAGCTTCTTTTATGTGTCTGGAGAGAGAAGGAGGCACTGTAATTAGCTGCTGATATTAACAGGCTTTCTTTTGCTTTATGAAGTTGGAAATAAATGGTCACATTACTGAGCAGACTGCTGGATGCTCATCATAATTTTTTTAAAGAGTTATTTAAACTGGGTATGAGGGCTGTTGTTTCTGCGCTGGTTTCTTGCCTTAACATAATGGAGTTCTTCATTCTGTATCAAAGCAAATTGGGGTCCCAGTTCTGTTTATGTTAACAGCGTGTCTCCAGCCAAGGAGATGAAAATCTCTAATGCCAGAATGAGAAGAGGAACAGACAGTGCAGCAGAACAGAGATCTGTACAGATATTTCCTTCAGCAATTTGGAAAACAGAGTCTTAAACAGTTACTTTTTTTCCCCCCCTATTATTTTGTCTAGTAAAAAAATCAGATAAAGCTTCCTAGAAAGCAAGACATTTTCAGAAGTGTGTGGCAGCAGTTTCATGGAAGTGTCATATTGCTATTGCTTTTCACAGTACTTGTAGGAACTTAATTTTCTCAGACCACTATCTCCAAGTTGGTTCAAACTGGCCAGAGGGCTTAAAAATTATTGAACAGGTCAGGAATACAGGGAAAGGTGGAAGGTGAGCAGAGGAATGAGTGTAATGGTAGAGAGCTCACTTTGATGCTCAAAAGCAGTACACTTGACTGAGTTATAAATGTCTCAGCAGCCAGAGTTTCATGCCATGGAAGGATTTTTGTTAAATGTACATAACAGTCAAAGGAGAAGCTCTACCAAAGATAAAATTTCTCCTTTACCCATACAATATCCGCTTTTTGTGAAGCTTCATGAAACACCTGCCACTGGTCTCCTCCTAACAATTGTACCAGCAAATTTTTCATCCAAGATTTTTTCTTTTATCTTCTCCACATTTATTTTTTTTTATTTTTATTCAGAGAGTGAGAAAACTGCTATGATTTAAGCACAGGAAACATTCTGGTAACATTAAATGAAAAACAAATCTTAGACTCATAGAATCATAGAAAGGTTTGTGTTGGAAGCAACCTTAAAGATCATTTTGTTCCAACACCACTGCTGTGGGCAGGAACACCTTCCACTAGATCAGGTTGCTCAAGTCCCCATCCAACCTGTCCTTGAACAATTCCAGTGATGGGATGTCCACAGCTTCTCTGGGCAACCTGTGCCAGTGCCTCACCTCCCTCACAGTAGAGAATTTCTTTCTACTACCTAAACTAAACCTACCCTGTTTCAGTTTAAAGCCATCCCCCCTCATCCTATCACTACATGCCCTTGTCAGAAGTCCCTTTCCATCTCTCTTGTAGCTCCATTTAGGTAGCGGAGGGTACTAAAAGATCTCCCCAGGACTGTCTCTTCTCCAGACTGAACAGTCCCAACTCTCTCAGCCTTTCCTCACAGGACAAGTGTTCCAGCCCTCTGATCATCTTTATGTCCTCCTCTGGACTCACTCCAAGTGCATGCCCTTCATATGTTGGGGTTCCCCAGACCCATATGTAACTGCAGGTGTGTGTCCCACCAGCACTGAGCAGAGGGGGAGAATCACCTCCCTCACCCTCCTGGCCATGGGGCTTTTTACGCAGCAGGGATACAGTTGGCTTTCTGGACTGCAAGCACATGTTGCAGTGCTTGCAACTTGAGGAAGCTTCGTGTTCCTCAAGTCCTTCTCCTTGGAGAGACAGCTGCTCTCAATCCATTCTCTGCCCAGTCTGTTCTTGTGCTTGGGATTGCTCTAACCAAGGTACACAGCCTTGCATTTGGCCTTGTTGAACTTCATGGGGTTCACATGTGCCCATATCTCAAGCTTGTTTCAGGTCCCTCTGGATGTCATCCCTTGCCTCCAGTGTGTTGACTGCACCTCTCAGCTTGATGTCATCAGCAAATTTATTGAATTTGCACTTAATCCCACTGTCCATGTCACCAATGAAGGTGTTAAAGAGCACCAGCCCCAATCAGAGAATCAGGATACAGACATTAGGAATCCTTTTAAAGCATACATTAATAATAATGTTTACTTATACTAAGTACTTGGGGAAGCTTCAGAGATTTGTTGAACAAAAAACACCATAACCTTTCAGGCTGAGACTCAGTAGTGGGAACCTTAGGGACAATATTAACTGATTTAAGGGATTCTTGCATTTGTTTTAGCATATTATGCTTTTCTAACCCACATTCACTCTCGCCCAAATTAAACTCAAACTCTATTTATAAAGTTTAAGTTTTCTCTCTTGTCCGTACTGCAAGGATTTTATCCTGATATCTACTCATCTTAAGCCCTCAATAAGTAATACTTGATGGAACAGCTTCCAGTGCAAACTGTTTGTGAAGCTGCAGAATCTCTAAGCAGTGCTGCTTCCTTTTGCCAGCCAATCGGTGAAATCTCTCCATATCCCTGCTTGCTTGTGCTTTAGAGATGTGGGAGTGGCTGGAAAAACTTGGGTTTGCTACAAGCATAAAATAACACTATCTACACAAGTTTTTAATAGACTGGGTCTCTGTACACCCCTGCTTTTTCAATAAATGATAGACATCTTTTAAAATCCCAATTCTTATCCTTAGTTATACAGGAGTACTCCAACTGATGATATCATCTACCCTTTCTTAGAGCACATTTTCTATGCTAGAATGAAGAGGAGTTTAAAATTGAAGATCCTTATTTTGCATAATTATATGTAAAGGCAGGAAATGTATTCCTATCATGTGTTGAAGCTTTTTACAAGAATTCATCCCTGAATTCTGAAAGAAAGTACATTTTATATGTATAGAAAATACCAGCAGTAGCAGTCAAGAATAGCTATGGTAACAAGTCTAAGAGATTTTGACTTGTATCACAGTCAGTGAATAAAATCTCTTTATATGAAATATCCCCCAAGACTTTTTCTGAACAAAATTATACAACTGTTTTTCCTAGTGTGGTGGTGTATCACACAGCTGACAAGACCTCAGGAACTGGTACACTGCTGAAGGCTCTTTTCACAACACATACTTAGCAATGTGGATGCACACAGGGTCTAAACTCACTACCTGTCTAACAAAAGGTGTTGTTTTATTTAAAGGAAATTCATTTTCTAAGTAATCTTGCTGTAGAAGTTACAGGAGAAAGCTTGAAAAAGAAATTAAAAAGGTTGCAGAAGGTGCCTTTGGAAAGAGAGTTGCTTTTAAATTGGGATCAAAAAATTGAATTTGCATGAGTGAAGAAGAGTACTTGTTAAGGGACCTTCCCTGTCTGACCATTCAGGAGCCACTCTGCAGTCACACTCACACCACCTTGGGCTTGGAACGAGGTCCCTTCGCAGCCACAGACTCCACTCTCAGTCACTTAGACAGGGTTTCCTTACTGGCTTGACCCCAGGTTTCCCATAGCAGAGTCTCAGATGTCTGGATCCTGACAATAATTCAATCATGGTGCATCTGCAGAATAACATCTCCAGCTGGGTGCCTCTGTGGAGGGACACCGAGCAAAGGAAACCCTGGGGTTCCTTAGCCTTGCAGTCCAAGCACATGGAAGTCTGGGGTCCTCTGCTCCTGCTGTGTCTCTGCCCAGACACAGGTCCCAGTGCCCTTTTTTGTGCAGGGTCTCAGCAGTTCACAGCCTCTTGCCTTGGGCTCCCACCACCCAGAGCTCGGCTTGCAGCTCACCCCGCAGCAGCATCCCCAGCTGCCTGCACTGAATGCATTCCTCAACATACAGATCCTCATTATGGCAACATCAGTGCATTTCAATGGGATTATTCTAATTCTTAAATCATTACTGCAATTCAGAATTGTGAGGAAAAAAGTCTTACTTGAGATTATTGATAGTTTGCACTTCAAGGTCATCTACCCTTAGGTTCAACAGGGACAAAACCTGTTGTTGAAATGTCTATGGAAATTATTAAGTAAGCTTATTAGGAATTTTATCACAGTAAGGCAATAATAGTATTTGATCATGAGTATTTTTTTTTAAAATAGTTTCATCTGAAGTTAAAAAAATATTGATTACATTTAGTTAATGTCTCAAAGAGTGGAAATCTGGGTTTTTACTAACTGGTATATTTGTGCTTTATTGGGTATTCAAATATGACCATGTTTCTAATCAGGTTACTTTGACTTCTGATAAATCTCATTGGTGAGGAAAGCCTGACCTAATGGCAGCCAACACATGTGGCTTTACCTCTGTACATTTCACATTCTCATGACTCATTTCCTTGGAGATTTGCAACTTCAAGCACTCAACTCTCTGCAACAGGGTTGTCTTAAAAAGAAATAAGCATCATCACATACTCCACTTTCTATCAAATGTCAGAAAATGAGAACTTACCAGGAACAAATATTTTAACCCAAGGCTTGCTTTTAGTAGGAGATGTACCAACACTGTGACTGCTTTACTTGCATTTGGAAAGCTGCAATGTGCTTTGGATGCTCCCATGATTTGTGCTGTGATATGAGTAGCCCAGGAGGCAAGTAGTCAGATACATTATGAGTTTTTCTCTTGCTTAAAAGAGGAACTGTCATAGTATGTCACCTGCAAAATACATCTCTATATCCTGTTTCTGACCATGAGGAAGAGAAGCCTTCATTTGCTCCTAGATCCCAGTCCAACAGCGATCACTCTCATGTGATCCCATAAGGTCACATCGGCAATAAATGGAGAGAGAAACACTGTCCAGCCGGATAACACCAGACTGCATTTTGAATGCATCATTCACACTCTTAATCTCCTCAGCTTTGTGAACCATCTAAACATGAATAAGCAAGGCATCTTATCACCAAAAAGCCTCAAAAAAACCCCTCCTTAGTTAGATTTTATTCTGCTTTAATTCTACCATCCTCCATTGGAAAATTTCCCTGTAGATCTGTTTAAATTCATTGCACATTTTTTGCTCCATTTTGTAACAAGAGGAAAGTCTACTTACTTTCGTTCTCTGCACCAGACTGCAGCCCTTTTCCATCTCCTTTAGATATTCTGATATACTGGCTGAACTTTTTGCTGCAGTCTTCTGCTTACAGATTCTCCCAGAAAAGCAAAGGACTTCTCTCATTTATCTCCTTCTGCCCATAGCCATGAGATGGGAACTTTAAGAGGATGTTTCAGTCTAATTCTGGACCTCAATAATATCATGCCTCTTTGCATATCGCTCTGAGGCACCCACAGGATCCTCAGGTGCTCTTAGGGTGTGCTGTGTAGCCAGGAGTATTCTGCTGGTTCCATCTTCTGAACCTCCCTTCTGTATTTTTCTTCATTTGTTGTGCCTTTTTGTATCAACTCTTACTTCTGACCTCCCACTCCCTTTTCAAGGGCTCTTTGTTGTTCAGTATGAATTTCCGCCAACTCTTTCTGTAGATAGAAATATGTATCTATATTCTCTCCAATAAAGATACTTAGAAGAAGAATATCAGAATTGGGCAGACATAAAGCAACACCTTCTCAGAGCTGTTCCCACCAGTCTGAGTCTTGGTTGGATTGTGAGCCAATATTACATTTCATCTTCTTCGATCTCAGTTACAAAGGTGAATAATATAAAATGTACCTTTGAATTCCATAAGAAAAAACACCCCCACCAAACACAAAAAACTCAGACACATAGAAAAATTTATGTACTTAGATGTAACACCATGCAGATACTTACACATTTCCTTAAAGCTCAACAGCACATGATTGCTCTTGATTTCTGTTACTGACATAATTAAAACTTGTGGGGATCAAAATCCCATAAAAAGATGTCTGGGAAATTCTGTCCTTGGACCTACAATTTATCCCTTTGTCCAAAGAGTCTGCTGCACAACACAATTTTTTGCTTTGCTTATGTATAGACCCAGACACATCTCCGGACCTGCCATTGTAGGTTTTTTCGGAGATGGACAGAACCACACCAAGACAGATACACTCTTCAAAGTCATAAAGGTCTGATAGGGCAAGCTGAAGAGATGTCACAGCTCAGACATATAGGAACTGCAGTTGCCTCATGTTTGGGTAGTTTAAGAAGATGTTACCCTTTCCTTTATCTTCCCAAAACAAGAACAGAAAGAATTTATTCTTATTTTCCACATGCCAGATAGATGTTACTTTCTGTGAAGTATTGAGGACTTTTGACAGAAAGCAACATTTAGTATGATTTAGGAGAGGCTGATTGGTTTACATGACAGAAAAGTAACCCATGACACATATATTTCAGTTCCATCCTGCAGTCTTCTAATTTCTGCATCCAGTGGAAGGACAAGAAGAGTGTGTGACTGGCAGAGAGGAGCAGCAGTATACCTCAGATGTGAAACGAAACCACACACTAAATTTGCATATATGCATTTCAGTGAGCAGAGCTGTGTTTGTGTAATAGAAGACAGTATTTGCTGTCAGCTCCTCAGATGCATCACACAGTGAAAATCGTGCTCTATTTTTTTTTTTTTTTTGCGTAACAAACACAGAGTTTAAAGCCCTCTATTCAAAACATTGTTCAAATTATAGCCATAAATAAAACCATGAGTTCAAAGCAAAGAGGTATTTGTAGCAGTGATGGATTTTGTCTGGGAGATAGATTTATCACATAGAATTTGATCATGCCAAATCCTTAACAGTAAAATAAGTAGTTCAGACTTATCACTCGGTATTAAAAAATAATCTGGATTTCACTATTCTTCATGCACAAGTTTTCTTTGCTTCTGTGGAGCTACACATTTGAGTTAAATGTCAGCGAAATTCACCAGTACAAATATAAAATGTGTCAGTATGAATCATAGCACTAAATTTATGTAGTAATTGACACTGGCACAAACTTCATCTTGTTCCTGTATGACCCAGTCTATTTTGGGCAGTCATTTCTTCCACCCAGTTTCCTGAGAATTATATAGGTATTTACTCCTCTAACTGTCACCTTTAAAACTTCTGGGATTCTTTGGCCAGTTTCAGCCAAAGCTAATAGGCAGAAATTTCAAAGATAATCTATATCTACCTATTTTATGGAAAAAAGTGACCACTACAGCTCAAAGACCTTACTACTGAGGTGGCAAGGAAAAAGGCAGCAATATGAGCTCTTTATTGTGCAGCAGAATATATTTGTGACCATGAGTCACAAACTCACAGGAAATCAAATTTCTGCTGTGTTTGATGTGTTTGCACAATGCTTCAAAACCAATAAGGATTACCTGTATCACACGGTGGGCTCCTATATTGAAGTTCCACCATTGTATTTCATTTTCCCAAGTCTTTATTGATGGCTGTTATAGGATCTTCATTTATAATCATCATATAAAAGAAAAATCTAGATGCCTGTATTATAAAACTACTTTTACTCTTTAATAAAAATCTGATTCTTGTTAAACGACTATTCATGGATTCAATTGAAAATGATAATATTGAATGCTTGTTTTTGAAATAGCTTTTCTTTAAAGCAACCAATCCAATATAACTTTTTTCTGCTGCTTACAGACTTACTGTGTATGTGTCTTTCTCAACCAATTTAAAGTTGGGACTATATATGATAGGGCGGAAAAGATAAAAGCCAGGTCCTGATTTTAGAGAAACACATCCAAATTTGTCTAAGGGAAGGATTTGTTCAGATTCTCTTGTTTTTTAAGGCAACACTATAAACCCAATGTATTATGTTGTTTATTAAACCCATTGCTATTAGGCATTAGTTCACTGGAGCATGAGATGGCCAAAATCAAATTAAGTGCATTTAACTGACCTTGCCAGTCTGTGAGATTACAGACTGGTTTGTGTTTGTTCTGACATAGAGATGTCCAGATCTTGAGTAGAAATCATCCTTATTTGCAGCCCATACAATTTTCTACTAGGGAGGAAATGCACTCAGTTGAAATAATGTTAATTAATGCAGTAGTCAGAGTGTCATAATCTAGGGAATCACTTTGCTAATTCCACTCACAGCCCTGCCATGAATTTTCTGTCTTTTTCGTGGCTGCACAACTCTAAAGGATTCTTGGTATGTGGACAACTCTAAAGGCTTCTTGGTGTGTGGTTTAAAGACTTCTGTAGTCAGCTCATTATTTGGACATGGGATTATCACTTCATGTAACTCTATTTCCAAATACATATATTTTCTGTTACAGAAAGAATGGAAGTATTGGTAGTGATTCAGTGGAGACGAACTATGAAGCATTTGACATTAGGTATAGATCCTGTGGCATGATATAATGTTTGAAGTGTTTTCAGTTACATTTCAATGTGCAAAACTTTTGTTGAAGGAACAGGCTGAGAGAAGAGCAGTCACTGGATATTTGCTACAAGTTAATACCTCAGCATTACAGATCTGTGTCAGGAGGAAGAAGCTAGGTGAGAAGTTTTGTATATTGAGATTTTTACACAAAACCAGTTCTGGGGCCCAAAATGACTCATATAAAACAAAAGTACTATCCTGAATCAAAGTCCACTGAATGTTCTTTACTTCCCCAAGCATTTAATTAGGTTAAGGGGTTATGTGCAACACTATTTACTGCTGGGCTATTGCTTATATCTTCATGGAAACAGAGAGGGGAATTCCTGTAGGATACACAGGAATTTATACAGCTAATAAATTTGAGCCTTGTGGCTCTCTCATGTGTGCCCTGGGAGCAGAAGAGCTGGAGTCAGGGCTCCATCTCAGGCCTCTTGCTGAGCACTTGAAAGGCACAGGAAGGGAGCAGCCTTTGTCAAGAAGTGGTGGGAACTGAGCAATCCCCTGAACCTGACAGGGACTGAGCAGGCAAAAACTTGTTACATGTTACATGGGATCATTATCTGAGTAGCATTAAGCAACAGACATAACATTATCTGCAGACGCTGTTGCAGAAAGGCTTGTTCCGAAATTACAAGGACTAAAGGTTCATTTTCCACAGAAACAGGTACAACAGTTCTGCAATATCTGAGTGCTTTAATGTACACTCACAGAAACCTTTCTGACTTCAGTGTGGTTCCTTCGTACTAAAACATACATGGTAAATGAGTAACTGCAGAATGGGATGGCAGAGTAGCCGAAACTGGCTCTTTCACTGAAACACAGAGCAATGATCTCAAGATGCTGTTGAAAAGAGGGACTGCCATTCGCTGCATGTTTATATGCACATGTATTTCCATGTAACTTATATAATTCTTTAGATTCTTTACAGTAATGTCAGAGATTGCTTAGTAATACACAAACATGCTATCCTGTAGGACAAGTAATATTATTTATGACAGTGGTGAAGAGAGGAAATGGTACATAATTAAGTGTCATAACTGCTTTAAAAAACCCCTACATTATTTTGTCAGCTATGTCTACAGTGTAAGCATAGTGGTCCAAAACCAGTAAGCACTACATAGGTAGTGTTCTGGGTCTCTGTAATGAAGTCTTTCTATTGCATTTCATTGTCCCACATCTTTATTGATGGCTGTTGTGAATTCTTTTGTTATGATCATACCGGACAGCTTTAGGACCTACCTTACTGTTTTAAAAACCTCTAGATATCTATTCCTATTTTCAAAAGCAGTATGATAATACTGAAAATTATGATACTAACCATTCTGAAGAGTATTTTTTTTTTTTAAAGTACACAAAGTAAACTTGTCTCCATTCTATCACTAAACTAGAAAATAAACTACTTTTTCTTTAAAGGTGTTTATCTAGTGTAGGAATGGACTTTATCCAAGGAGAAGCTCTTCAGTTGGTATTATAGCTGAGAGAAGTCTGTCGTAATCTGGCAGCTCAGAACCACTGAGATCATCCTGGCTGGACAGCTAGTACCTCACATACCTTATTACACAGCAGCTGGGATTAGTACATGTAACACTGAGCTACATTTAATAAAAACAGGAGGAAAATGGAAGCATAGAAAGTTAATGCAATTTATGTTTAGAGACTGAAATTTATTTGACTTCTGTAATCCCTGTACTATGCTATAACACTCTGTTTCTGGCGTTCTCTAAAACAATTCTGGAAGAAAGGTTTTCTTTGAAGACTTAAGGGATGTAAATAGATTTTTCAGCTTAAAAACAAAACAGCAAATAAACATACTAAGCGGCAAATCCATATACTAGATCCTCTTGTCTGCAACACCCCCAGCGGTTCTAGAGAGCAAAATATCCCTACGGAATTACTGTTTCTTTACTTTTCAATATGTTTTGATTTTGTTTTGAAAGAGCGTCTTGCTATTTTTCTGCTGTACGTTTCCAGTGAAAGTTCTCCTTAAGAGTCATAAAGGATATTGTCCCAGTTGAGCTCGGCCTCCCTTGGACCAAACACTGTTCTGGGGCCATGTCTGTAGGGAGTAATCAAACAACATTAACTGTCCAAAATAAGATGTACAACAGTCCTGGGACTGGACTTGACTTTTTTCTTTACTTCCCTAAGGAATGAAACCATTTCTAAACTCCTCACGAGATGTACAAGCTAGCAATTTCTTTGATTAAAAAAAGCCGTGTCCATTGGTGATTTGCTTGGGGAACTGCATTCAGATATAAAAGAAGCAAGTGGAATCATAAATTATTTACCCTCTTATTTACTTAGGAACTTTAATTTTATTAAGCATATTGTGTTATATAGAGATATTAATCTGAGGGAAGGGTATGATCTACACCGTTAACAGAAATGCATTCAGGGTTTTATTTTAGCCCACTTCAAATTCAAATCTGCAAATAATATGACTTTGCTTTGTAGAATATCACCATAGAGCCAACCCTCATTTCACCCTTGAAACTTCCCCTTTTTTCCTTTCATATCTACTGCCTTTCCTGGCTCAGACTTTTTCACTGAAGCTTGATGGAACTCTTTGCTCACTCACTCATCCTGTCCAGCTCTCAGTATCCCTTCAAGCATTATTTCACAGTACTTCTCAGCATCCTGCCTTTTCAGCTTCAGTTTTATTCCTTGCTGGGTTCATATTTAAAGCCTACCTCACTTCCATCATCCATGGAGTTGAAAATCTCTGCTCTTCCATCTTTAGTGGTGAAATTTTTTAACATCTCCCATGTCATTGTTTCTCCAACTTCATACCAATTTCACAATCCCAAGTGAAATTATTACTTTGTCATTTCATCTGCTGAGCATTAAATGATGGGGAAGTTTTCTCTTTTTGACAACCTTTACCTTAACCTTCAATGAATCTATTAGAAAGCAATGATCATTGCTGTAGAATTTTTATCACATATATTCATATCTTATGCTGACTTCCAAGTTTCCCTTTTCCCCTTAACTTGACTTAAAGTGCTAAATATGAATTACTTTATGGCAATCTGTAACTAAATGAGGGTAAATAGGCAGTTCATGTTTTAAATCAGTACCGTGCCTGTGTAAAGGCATGTCATGTAGATTTCAATCAGAGATGTTGCTGTTCAGGAGATGAGATTTTAATGGAAATGTTCTATATAGACTTTCATTAGATATTTTGAAATTACCCAATGGGTTTGATTAGAACTTAATATTGGTACGAGCGACCTGGGCGAACTTGGGCATATATGTATGCTATTACACAGTTTGGAGTGAAACTGTCCTCATTTACAGATATTTGGAAGGTGATCTATATTTGGGCTTTTGAGTAGAAGGCAAGCTGGAAAACAGTTTTCACCTGTCTTTACTGAAGTCTACAATAGTTGTGCTGACAACATTTGAAACATGAGGAGAATAGAAAATTTTATCTTAATTTCAAGTTTGATTTTGGGATTTGAGAGATTGAAACTATATAATAAAAGTAAAGTTAATTCAAGGGAGGCAGAGGTTGATAAAATAATCTGAACATGTACAAACCTATGCAGGCTTTTCAAGGTGAAAATAGAAAAATTAATTTTTTTTTTTTTTAACCAATGCCTTTTTTCACTTTGGAGATTACTTCCAGATGTGAAACCACTGTCAAGGATTTTTTTTTTTTTCTGAAAACAAAATAAATTAATAAATGAAATTACAAGCTTTTTGCATTTCCAGATGTTCTTATTAGTTGGATCTCTTCTGTGTAATAACCATGTATGACATTAACTATTTCAGCATAGGTTTAATCTCACTGCTAATTCCTGCATTTTCAGTTCTCAGTATTCCTCTGTTATGCCATCATTTATGAAGAGGAGGATGTGCTTAACACTTGGGTTTTTTATGCCTTCCACTTCAGGAAGCCTCCTGTTGCTTTGTCATTTCCTTGCACTCTCTGCCCTCTGCCTCCATGGTCCTGGGGAACGAAGTCCTGGTTGTGGGGATGCTCCTCACATACACCTGGGGGACCGTGTGGGAGAAGGAGATGTCGCTTGTTCCTGCCTTTGGTCCCAGTGGAAGTTGTATTCTCCTTTGCAGAGCTCCTTATAGGGAACTGGGCAGAATACATTTTGTGTTTCACAGGGACAGTCTTCCCTCCCATTTCGGAAGGAATCATAGAATCATCAAATGGTTGGGTTGGGAAGGGACCCTTAAAGGTCATCTAATCCAACCTTCCTGCACTGAGCAGAGAAAATGGAAGGAAAGAAAGGTGGCCTGATCTAAAACTTGTACTTCCAATGGACAGACATTATAAAATCTGCAGGTTTCTCACAGTCACAGTATACATATGGAAGTACAGTAGGTTACAGTGAGACTGACTAAGTGATTCAATCAACAGTTCATTAAGTTGAATTTATTAACGCTAAGCCACAGCCCACTCTCAGGAACAGCTGAGGTAGCAACCATGTTTTTACCAAGGTTGCCCACTTATTCATTGGGATTGTGGGAAGAGAATTCCACCTGCTCAGTAGCATTTATACTTGTGAAGTAAAATACAATGTAACTCCAGATGTTATTCTGCACAGCAAAGGGGGTATTTGTTTGTAGTTGTTTATTAATGCTCTAAGTGCAAAGAAAGTGGGAAATTTTATAAAGAACATTCACATGCACACACTAACAGAACTGTTAAGTTTCTTTAAGATTTGAAAACCTTGGATAATTAGCCCATCATTACTTAGGGAAAGCAAAATCCTCAGTCGTTAAATGATACAATATTTATGGTGACGCTGCATGCAAGCTTCCTGTAGTAAAGAAAACTCGACTAACAAAATCCATTGTCAAGCCTGAGGTCCACAATATTCACTCAGAAGAATCACTTAAGGCCACAGGATTGATTGATGTTTTCTTTTTTTCTTTAATTTTAGAAAAATCTCCAGAATTTCTTGACTAGAAAAATAAAAGAAAATTCAATGGTCTTTTACTTTACCTAAATACGACAAATTTTAAAAAGTTTTCTATTCCATAATAAGAAACTGAAAATAAAGTATCCCTTAGCTCTGAATTTTATTCATACCTTAATTTTTTAAGGAAACACTCAATTTTAAAAATTAAATAAATATTGCTTGAATTTCTGCTAGGTAGCAGCCACCCTCTGTGATTAGGATTCTATTCACTGTTGCCTTTCTGCAGGTATTGTAATTATAGCTTGCAAACTGAGAGCACAAGATAATCATTATCTGCACATGTTTACAAGTTAAAGAAAATGCTGAAATATGTTTTACCGCTCCACACTGAAAGTGTGAATCTTCTCACACGTTTGCTATCCCACTGTATTATAGTGATACTTGGTGTTGCTGCACAGCCTCCTATCCAAATCTGTTCTTATGCAATTTCTTGAAAAATCAGATGGTACTTCTAAATATGCAGGTAACAAAAAAGCCATGTAATAGGCTGTTATAACTTTTTCTGCATGCAGTTCTCTTTGGCTTTGAAGAAGGGGAAAATATCTTTACAGTTCTAGCTGGTGTTTTCAAATGCATGCAATTTGAAGCATGGCTCTGTTTAACAGGTAGCAGTTGGAAAAAAAAAAAAGTAATCTCTAGAACCCCATCCAGTTGCTCATGTCCCCATTACTGCTGGCTGACAAAATCCTAAAACCCCTCACATGTCTGAGCCTATGGATTAATTAGAGCTGCCAGAATCCTACAAGTAGGTGTATTTTTTCTAATCTTTGGGGGGGAAAAAAAAAGAAGAAAACTGTTCTGTTTTGTTTACCAATGTATTTGCAAAATGTATGTGAGCAGGTCAGTCTCTTCCAAAAGTGGCTCCTAATTTTCATATTTGTTGAATTTGTTGTTCTCTGAGAAATGAGGTAAAACTGGGTGATTCTTTCTTCTCACTACTGCCCCTCAAAAATCAAGGAAGTCTTTATCCTCCAAAACAGAATATCCATGCAAGAAGTAATAGTCAGTAATGCCAAAACACGCTTAGACCTCTAATTTTAACGCCATAAAGTGACAATTCCAAGGGCGACTCATCCACCATTGCTCCACACAAACACGCTCGAACAGCGAACTGCTAGCACGCTTTCTCAGCTGCAGAACCAGCTGTTTTCTGGAGGGATGTGTTTATGTGTGCGGGGATTTCTTTTTCAGAGGAATATGAACACATGTCTACTTAAATGAACCCCAGAGATGACTTGCTCTGCGGTTCTGTTTATCTCACCCGTGTGCTCGTGCAAGGGCTGCATTCCACAGTGAGCTGAGACGTTAGGGGTGAAATCACCTCAGGGAGATTTTCTGTTTTCAGAAGCCAAGACTGAGTTGATCCAAGGCAAGTAGAACATCATTGTGGTGTTTGGCTGATAAAGTTGGGAACTGGCAGACTTTTAACACCTCCAAGGCTGTTACAAACCTGCAGCCAGTGGGCTGCTGCTCTTTCCATGGACCTTTAGTGGAGACCTTTACAGATAGCTTTTGGAAATGAAGGCACTTACACTATTAGAATAGGAGTCTTAATGGTTTGGGAAATACTTTCAACGAATGTTCCTGCTGGCAAATTGACTATCCATTTCTTCTCAAAGATGCCTGAGATGTAAATGGTCTTTTTTCCAGGTATGGAGGTTGTGCGTTGAAACCCGCTGTTCAACAATCCCAGCTGCACGCACGTTATTATCCCAGCACTGATTACAAGGTCCCATTGACCACAAGCTGCCTGTTTGCCTGTCTAGATGTTGTGATTAGTGTATAATCAATCTTTAATCCAATCAGAAAACTCTCTGCCTGAAGCTGATAAAGGTCTCGGCAGGGTACTGATGAGGCTGGAGCCCTGATATCTCTAAGGGGACACCTGCAGCATCTGAGGTGCAGAAGCTAAGCAGGCTGATCTAAGAGAAAGGAATTAAGGTGGCCTGCAAAAAATCTGATAAACGGCTTTCAAAAGAATAAACCAGACAGCTAAAGTGTGGGGCTCATCAGCCTTACAGACCCCGGAGGGCTGCTGCTCTAAATCCTAACACATGGAGAAGATCATATTTTAGCTCAGAAAGACCATTCAAGACAGAAGATTTAGTTTCTGATCTTTAAAAGAAGAAGTCAACAAATAATTTATCTGATTGTATGATTTTCTCCAGTGCATGAATTCTTCTGTACTACTTCAGTTTTGTACTTCATTGTCTGCTTTTATTCACGGGAGTCTGGACTGGAATGTGACTGTGACTTTCCCAATCGTAGCACAAAGAAATAAATGCCTGTTCTTTGCTTCCTCCTTTTTAATTCCTTGACTCAACTTTAATTTTTTTTCCTCTCTTTATCTCAGTATTCTTTCCTAGTTCTGCAGATGGATACTTATAATTACAGATCATATTAAAGCTGTTAAAAATTAGCACGTTATTTTGTGATAAATCTGTGTGGTTTATATTAATCCTTGTTGCTCTGCTGCAGGGCAAATAGTTTCTCATAACTGCCTTTCTCTGTTATGACCTGTTCTTATTACATTAACATTCAAAATTGGAGAGAATCACAACTAACTACCTTATTAAAAGCTAAAGAACTTCCAAAGTACCTCTTTTATAACCATACAAATATCTCTGAACTATTTAAATGGAAACTATTGTTTTTATTTGTTGTATCATTATTTTAAACACAGTTCTATGAATTATCTTTATTTCTAGAAATACAGATTATTTCCACTAACCCCATGGATTTACTATTCTTTGTAACTCCTGGGTGAGCTACACTCCTGCTTTCGAGCTTTCCAGGGTATCTGACACCCATCTGAGATACCTGCAGCAAAGCTTACATTTATCTGTGTTCACAGTAAGCAAAGATCAAAAGAAACATAATTATTCTGTCTGCAAAGTCTTTTTTTTCCTAAATGACCATTTCAATTTTAATAATTTCTCTGATTTCAAAGTCTCTAATCAGTAAACAATGAACAGCATCACCGTGAAATAATCAAATTTTCACAGCTCTGGCTTTCAAAAAAAATTTTCATGACTACTTTAAACTTGACAATTTTGGCAAAACCTGTTGTTACAATGTTAATATGGCCATTGTGCATGCAAAAAGACCGACAATTGAGTACATACAGATACTTGAAACATGAACTTCAAAGTCAGCATGGAGTACTGTAAACAGTCTGATATGCTCAGAACACAGTTTTAAGATTCATTGTGAACTAAACCAGCTTATACCCAATGATTGTGCCTTTCAAGATATATGGAAAATATCTGCTCTTCATAGAATATGACCTTCATAACTCAATTTATGGGTCATTCCCTCACTTGTGGGATATTTTCAATATCATAATTGTAAGAACAGAAAGAAAGGAAGGAAAAATGTTCAGTTATTCATTTTGCAGGGCCTTTTTATTAAAAGCAGAAATAACATTAGATGAAAATCATTTCCCTGATAATTTTAATGAAATATGAAGTGCTTTGAATATATTTTATTGCAGGCAATATAGAAAAAAGGCATTGGCTGCTTAATGTGTCATTTAATGAATGGATTCCATATTGCCTTACTTTGCTACATTTGGAAGTGAAGGCCATGCAAAGATGATAGCAAGTGCTTTCAGAAGGGGGCTTCTTCCCACATTTTTAAATTACACTTCAACTAATGGAAAGTGTGAAGTATAATGCAGCAGAAATGAGGCTGAACCAAAACACTGGAGCTACATACCTTAGCAAATCTCAGTGAATTTCATCCTGTAAGCGCATCTCTAATATGGAAAATAACTTGATGTTGACAATGTCCTAGCGTGCTGAAGGTCAGGCTGCTGTAAGAAGGATCCCACAAAACCAGACATCTCAGCTAATTTGCAATAAGCTAACATAGCAGTTGCTTAGTTAGCCCAGCTGAAGGTGAGGAACCAGGGTGAAAGCTCTTTCCACAGGGGCTCAAGGGTCATTACAGAGAAGGCTGGTAGGTGTCAGTTGTTTACACCTCCTTCAGCTCGTGAAAACCAAATGCAATTGCCAGTGCTACAGAAATACACCCTAATCTGCCTGATTTTTTTAACACAGGCATGGAGCTGACCCAGCAAGTTTCACATTCTTAACCCTAAACTACTCTGGGCTTTCTCTGGTGATAGCTACCAGCTGAGGCTTTTCCCCCATTGATGCACATTCATTACTAGAGTCTAAAATGAACAAAACATAAATGACAACCATGCACTGGCCTTGAGGATGGCTAGCACTGGCTGCCTGGGTCTGCACACTGCCTGTCCCTGCGTCCATCCCTTCTGAGCCCAGTGTCCTCTGCACATGCTGTCCTCCCAGCCTCCCAGGAGTGAGCAAGGGCAGCCAGTCTCCAGCTCAGAGACGCTAACACTTGAGCAGTAAGTGGTCTGGGACCCAGAGCTCAGGCTTATTAGTTGACACTTTAATTTAACAGTGCAGGCATATCTTCGGTCCACTGAAATCTGCCCTCCACGGTCACACTGCCTTTTAAAATAGCAAAGAAAAATTTAGGAATAGATCAGAAAACAATTTTTATTATGCCATTACAAGTAAGCATCTCGCTTCCTGGGCATAATACCCCAATGGGTTAGAGACTAGACTTTATATGACCATAAAAAAAAATGTTCTGAAGATGGCACTACAAATGATAGCTGTTCACACGGTGAAGAACCTTCCATATCAAACATTAGGAAGATTCCACATGTATTTTTTGGTCATTAACACAGTTACAGAGAAAGAAAGGTAAGCAGTACACCAAACATTCTGCATGGATTAAGTTTTAATCACAAGATAGAAAGTCTGTGAATTCGGACTTGACATACAGGGATGCTCTGTGGGTTTTCATCACAATCCTGATTATAAGAATGATGGTGGGTCAGCAGGCAAAGGCATATTGGAGATCTTGGGGGTGTGGCTGCAAAATCAAGTACTGAAAACCTTACCATATCTCCTACATCAGTGGACCTGGAATGGCTGTCCACAAGAGAAATTATAAACTTGAAAGAGTAAAATCTAGACAGAGAAAACACCCTGACAATGCAAGGGGTCCTGTAAATAATTCCTAATTTTCCCAGTTCTTCTATAAAGTGTTTTGCATATCAAAGGACTTTAGGTGGAAGTCAAAAATGGGCTGTAGAATTTCTGTTGGGAAATATTGTAATTGGCCTTGTTCTAACAACAACAACAAAAAATCCATTTTAATTGTGTTACTACTTTTGGGTGTAAGTCAACCTAATGCAAACTGACTTAATTTTGAATTAGTGGATTCAAATCTCATGTTCACATCCCACCACTGTAAAACACTAAAATTACCAGAATGGGCAATTCTAATCTCAGAAGCTCATGAGAGATGGAATAATAAAAGCAATCAATGTTCTTTCTTGGTAATAATGCTCAGGCAGTTTTCTAGTAAATAAATCAAATTTGATTCATAATGTCCAAATAACTTTGAAGGTGGTCCCATGCACACAAACACAAGCAAGGGGCTATTACCGACGGGTCTGGAGGGATGCTCACACTGCACTGGATAAAGGCCTGTGGCAGAGAGGAGATATGTCTCCTCTAGTGCACAGGATGGCATGAAATGAATGAATGGAGGGAAATCCAGAGTAGAAAAAAAGGTGTCTCTGGCCTGTGGATGTAAGAAGCAGAGACAGAGAACAAACTCTGTGATGTTTTCCATGTTTGCCTTTCTGATGTCCAAACTTCATTGCCATTCAGTGGCTCCACATTAAAATCAATGAATAACGCAAATAGGAAAAATGTGTATGTAAAGACAGGGCTTGTTAACAGGAAGAACACTTTTCTTTTAAGGCATGGTAATGAGAAGGAAAAAATACATGTGGTAATGTAATCAACCTTGTAAAATTGTTTTAAAATAGCTTTTTCTCGACTCAAGACCTGCAAGTTTAACACCATATGGTCTTAAAACCTAAGTCAGCTACATGGATGTGTCAAGTATTGTTAGAGATCACGTTCTCATACAGATCCATAAACAAACAGCTGTATAATTTCTCAAAGAATTATCACCCTTGTACACCTGGTGTGTGTTATATATAAAAGATTAACAAACAAATGTGAGAATTTTACTATACTGCAGTGCTGTCATAGCAAATTGCACCATCAAAATCCAATTGCACAACCCAGCTTTAGGCATCAGCATGACGAGAGCACTGCAGTGTAAAACTGTAGAGACAGTGTTCCATTAAATAAGATGTGAAACAGGTCAGCGTGGAGCCTGAAAAACCCAGGAGGTGCTGAAGGCAATGTAATAGGACCCCATCGTCAACAGTATCAAAGGCTGCTGATAAATCAAGACAAAGAAAGAAGGAGCTTCTCAGTTAGCTTGAAGCAACAGATCCTCATTACGAACTCTCTCAAGAGCAGTTGCAGCACAGTGGCAATATCTGAAACAAGACTGAAATTTATTAGAAAGATTTTGTGCATTAAAACCAGCCTATAATGTCAGAACAGCACTTTCTGATGCTGATCTAGAAGAAAAACGATGGGCAAATCAGGTAAGCTGAGAAATTGCCAGTAAGTACACTTTATAATCTAGTGCAATTAAGGAAAATATTGTTTTGACAGTGTTTCACTCATCAAAAATATTTTCTTCTGGCTATCCAGTTTCTGTTTACTCTGAGCTAATAAACAGGAATTGACATACAGGAAAAAAATAAACACCACCTCCAAAACACCTAAGATATTCAGGAGCGGTATGACATAAAAAGACTGATCAGACGGTATGCACTACATGTCTGGCCTCATGATCTTGAAGTTCCCTCAGCATCTATGTATTTTGTTTGGGACCTACAGGCTTAGTCTAACTCCAGACGCTACCGGCTCTTGATGCCTCTGTTCTTTACTAGGACACAGAAGGAACTTTAAAGAGACTTACATCCTTTCAGGATCAGTCTGTCACACCCTAGCAGAGTCAGACCTCATCGTAACTGCTGTTGAAAAGGCAGCTGGAAGGCAAAAGTGTAGACCTACTGGACAGAGCGTTCATCAACTGACAGGAGATATGCAGGACTCCTAAGATTGAGGTACACAATCTCTTCAATAGACAAAGGTTTTTACCAAAGAGTTAACAGTGCTGGAAACAGAAAATCAACTTCTCTGAAGATTAGTTGAACTTTCTTTATAGGAACTTAGAGCAATTTAGCATAAAAGTTAATGCTAAGTTTTTGCAATGGATCTGACTGAAACCTATGGTAAGAATGAATTATAAATCCATGACAGGGAAACGCAAAGTCACAGACCAAATTTAAATCCTCTGCTATCCTGAGTGACTTACTGATAATGTTCATATGGGGCTCCACTGGGCCTGCACTGTTTAAGTTTGGAGCCAAATCGCACAACCAGCATCACACGAGCCAGTAAACATCCTCACCTTCACTATATAAATATGAGGCCTGGTGGTAATAATTTACTTTCTTTGAGAGTGGTCTTTAACATGAAGGATTAGCCTCATGTTCCCACAGCTATGCATTTCCAAGGATTTGTGAGTCTGTCATAAGCATTATGTGGTAAATATAAACTAAAGGTTATACAGAAATTATGCCATACATATTCTTTTGAACATATTTCTCCCTCTAAAGCTTGAAACAGTCAAGCAGCAAATAAAATCACATTTCAATTGTACTTAAGTTAGAGCTATTGCCAATAGCTTAGTTCAAAATATCTAGGTACCATGTATGGATTAGGATATACTCAAATTATAAATAAACCTGAAGGAACATTACTATACTTTCATTTGATGTCACACCAACACAGAAACATATTTACTCCAGCATATTTTTGTATTCTAAAATCATGTCCTGTGTTCAGTTGTTCTGTTGTTCAGCTTACTCAGTTCTAATGAAGTTATTTCAGCTGGTGCAGGGGCCTAAAATGCCCCTCTTCATGCCTGTCTAGGCTTAGCAAAAATCCCTCCAACATTCGTATTATAGAAACAACCCCAAGCATTCCAAAAGAAGCAAAATTTACAAGTTTCTTTGAAAATGGAATAGCAAATTATCCGCAATAGACCAGATTGTGGCAACCTTCACCCAGTTTTTACTCACTGCCCATAGAAACACAAGAAAATTATTTTCTTAATTAAGAAACTTGTAGAAACTTATCAAGTATATTCAAAAAGAAAATATTTAGAGGACTTGACTTATAGCAGTTCTATGCTGTTAAAAGAAGATGGGTGCAATGCACCTTTCTGTTCCTCATATCCTCTAGTCACACAGAAACAAGTAGCTTCAGTTGATTTTAAACTAATTTACGTGTCTAAGTTTTGGCAGATAAAGTGATAGCCTTACAAATGCTCTGCTGATTGGAGGGCACTGGAGAGCACTACTGTCCTCTTCTCTCTCAGTGAGATGTTCTTCTCAGCTGAGGACTCCATGCACTAAGTCATTTTTCTGGATACAAGGAAGAAACTGTCTTTCATCTATACATTGCTCAACCAAGGCAAAGAGAAATATACTCAAAACTAGGATGTGACCAGAAGCTTATTTGTGAAACACAAAAAAGAGGGGACAAAAGCCAAGCCCATCTTTCTTTGTCCTTAAAAACAAATTAATGAAGTGACATGACCCCATGCTCTGAAATGTCATCCATCAAGAGTTGGTAACATCGTTTTAAGCCATAACCATAGAACTTGCTGTGACATCTTCATTGCCTCTAGGATGCCAGAAATACTGTTGCTTTCCTAAATTGCCAATCACATAACTATTCAGAAACTCTCCAGAGAGATCATTGTTAAAACAGGCTGGAAGGAGGCAAAGGAGCATATTCTTGAATTTAAGAGTATGTTCAAACTAGTGAATACAAAAAATAGTAATTTTCACTGTGTAAAAGCAATTATTCTTATCAATAGTGTATTAAAAGTATTACTCAAATGGCCAGCTCAGAGTGTGTTTAGTGGGTATGAGTCAACAGTCTTCCTCACAGTCACTGGGCAGATATTGGGCAAAGGGTGTTCAGTTCAATGCATGATGCTCAGGTTTCAGCCTTTAACTCATAGTCATCTTCTGAAACTCCAAAAGTTTTGTCACTCAGTGGAAACAGTTAATTCTTAGGAGCACTTAGAACATTGTAGGAACACATGGAAAAATATATACAATTCACCAGGATTCTGAATTTCTCAAAAAGGAACAGCTTGGTAGAAAGTTGGAAACACCATCATAAAGACAATAGTATGATTTGAATACTTCAGATAGTCTTGATAATACTAATTTTTACATACAAATATAATTTTTTTCCCATAAAAGTTTTAAGCAAGAGTGAAATAGACCGCTCTTTTAAAAATTACTTTCATATTTTTTAAAGGTTAAAACTTGGAAAATACAATTATCAACATATTTTATTATACTGTTTTTGTATTTGAACTGCAGCTTTTTATATTTTTAAGTTAATTCAAGATGGTTTGTCTGTGAATCCAACCTGATTTTTTACTTTGCTGTCTTTATTTGAAAGTGATAGTGATGTAAAATAGACAATATTCTGAAGCAAAGAGATATGTTTACCACAGTCCAAGTCTATATAAGCCAGTGGAGATCTTTTATAAGATACTGGCAATTTCTGTTTGATTTTAGTGAACCAAGATCAAGATCAAATATTTTTACCAGAAACTATCCAGGCAAAAGGGTCTGTCAAGGTACTAACGGCAGGATGCGTGCATTTCTTTTCTCTCCTGTCAAATTCAAGACCAACTTCAGCATAGAATTATTCTGAAGAGCAGTAGCTGATGCCTTCCAAAGGCTGGAACAAGTAAATAACAAGACACTATCTTATGGTGTAGCTGCATTGCTGTAGTTATCTGTGACAGCAGAAAAAGCAGTAATACATCTAATCAGATTTTCTGTACTTCTACAATATAATTTTCTATGCTTAGGCAGATGTATCAGAACAAAAAAGACAGGCAGCAATTGTAAAATAACATTCAGGTTCTTCTCATACTAGTGCCCGATTGACTGCTACACACTGACTTATCGGAGGAACCAGAAGAAGATGTGTCACATACATACATCCCATTCTGAACAGCAGTCAGTTAGTTGTGATAGATAAACAGAAATGAAACATCGCCAGCAAGAGCTGGGGTAAACCTTGCACTCAAATTAATAGGATCATGTTGTGCTATTGCTGCATACTAAACTTGGAAAGGCCAGCTGTGAGATTCTGGGAATGTCATAAATAGAGGTCAGCACAAGCTGAATGGTAGTGGTGCTCCATCCGTAAGGCTCTATTTGAAAAGCAGTCACATCCCTCTATGCAATAGGCTGGGGAGAAGTTTTACCACTCCGTGCTAGGAAAGGGATGTAGAACCAGTAGCAGCTTCATCGTAACCTCCTAAAGGAAGAGATTAGCTGCAGCTTGCTCTTTGGGAAAAAATAAAGACTCGCAATAGCTGGTGACCAAGAACAGGGAAGAAAAGGACTGGGGAATGAAGTGGAAGAGGAGTAGCCTGGGGTGCAGGCACAAATGTGAGGGGTAACAGAAGGAAGGGGAAAGAAAGGGCATTGGCATGGGAGGGAGCAAGAGGCCAGAAGGAGAGCAGGATGGGGCACGGTCAGATTGCAGGAGCAGGGTCAGGGTACAGCTAAGTGTGGGATAAGGATTGAACTCTTACAGGACTGTGGACTGTGTAACAGCCATGGGGGAAGTATGGACTGTGAATTGGATGACTGTTAGCAGAGAGTTAGAGCAATAGCAAATGGGGAGAGGGGAGGTAAAACAGTTGTATGAAGATGGGAAAGAGGATGGGGAGGAGAACAGGTAGAAATTTTTGTGTTGAGTGGGATGGGATCAATGTTATGGAGCAGAAAAACAAGTCAAAATCATCAGAAGAAAGGTGAGGAAGTCCTTGTGAGATTAGAGAGTGCAAGAAGTTGTGTCGTGTGATGTTCCCAGGCCTACAGGAGCTACAAAATGTGTCATATTCCCGCAAAAATGTGTGTCTGATTTTTCTTTGCCCAGACATCTCCAATCTGCTCTTGTCTTGCACGAACGACTCACTTCAGACTCACAGTATCTCCAGATGGTCCTGAAAGTAATTGAGGATCCCTGCAGAGTGAATGCTAATGGAATAATGCCCCACTTTTTTTCCTTTTTCTTAAACCATGTAAAATATTCTTTACCACCTAATCCTGCATTCAATTTGTTACTTACAGTAATATTGTAGTAAAAGTCATACAACTGAGACCATCTGACTGTCAGGTTATATTTAACATATTTAATGAAAATTTAATGTTCCTACAATTGATTTTTCTCTCAGTGGCACTGAATTACTTATGAATAACCTCATCTCTACTTAAACAAAGCATGGTAGTCTAATGTGGAACAGCCAAACAATGATCAAAATGATCTATAATATCGCATGTAAGTGGCAACACTCTGAACGAAGATCCTTCTCATTTTGTGGAAAAGCAAGATCTGGAAGAGGTGGAAAAGGGAGAAGGAACATGAAAGTGGCTTCCATCCTGGAAAGTGGAAAAGACTTCAAAGGAAAGCCTTGGCAAGTGCTCATGCTAAAACTGGTGACTGGTTTCCCTTGGGCTTCCTTTCCCTTCTCCCACCTGCATTTTCCTTTCTGCGGTGTCCTTATTCTTTCTCTTAACCTTCTTTCTTATTCCGGAATAATCATAATGAATGAAAGAGTCAAAATGTTGGATTTCCTTTGGAAAGAAAGGACGTGCCTCTTAGCATGCCTACCATTCATGAATTGTTTTTCACATGACTGTGCAGTAGAATGGACTTACTTAATGGGGTGGAAAGGAGATCCAGCAAATAAGTGTCAAAAGAGGGGTTATCCTGACTAGCACTGATAAATACCTTGTGTTCTCAGCCCTTCACAGGCAAAAGGGGAAAAAAGCCCCCACGTTTCCTAAGGGCTTTAATTCTCCTAGTGACGTGACTTCTACATCCTCAAGGGGTTTGGAGGTCTCAAGGACAAGTTGGTATTAATTCCGTTGAGGTTGCTTTCTAGACATGATTTCTATTAGAAAGCTGACTTAATCTAAGGATATATAGCAATGAAGATATAAATTGCTCTTTGAGTCTTCCCTGAGGCTGTTGATTCCCACCCCTGGGAGCTGCTGGCACCTTCTTGCCATACTGCATGCCCATGGGAGAATCACTCCATGCTAGTATGAAAGTAGTTCTTTCAGAGTATACTACACAGATGTCAATTGGTTAAAGTACTAAAATGAAGGCTTGCTTTAAGGCAGAGTATTATGAAACACCAATCTGAATGTTAACGATGAAGAGGGAACAAAAATTAGAAATCGTGTATTTATAGTAAAAACATAAGACAAAGCTAAGTCAATCAGACAATGAGTATCATTAGGGCAGAAGTGAGTATGCACACAAGGTGCTTAGAGAGAGTTGTTTACGTTTTTCATAATGAGCTGGTTTTAGAAGACGAGGCAGGACTTTCATGGCTGGATTAATTAGGGTTCACTTTACACAGGAATGCAAAAGCCAGCAGTTAGTGTAATACACCCAGAGAACCAGCAATCACTGAGCAAATTCCTCCCCTGTGACAACCCATTCTCTGTTTGTGTCGCTGATCACTCATGATGCACAAAGTAGGACAACTATGCCAAACACTTCCAAAGTGGCTCAAATAACTCAGGTTTCAGTCAAGTACTCACTTGTGTATCAAATAATGGGGGGGGGGAAGGGTAGAGTCCTAAAGAATTAGTTTGTCAGAAATTTAATGAAAAATATTATTATAAAAATTGTCTTTTCCATTTAGAGCAGAACGGCACTGCATCATATTTTTCAGAACCACCAACCTTAAATTCTGATATGCGAAGGTAAAACACTGAACTGTGATTTCTGCACCAGTGAATATTAATCCATTATATACTGACTAATTAAACTTCCTGGCACTTAGGTCCTTGTGACAGCTTATTAAACAATAATTTCCTGAAGTATGGCGCTTTACAGATTATCAAAGATAAAACCAGCTCTTTAAAGTATTTTCTTACAGCTGATTACAGAAACAAAGGACGAAGATATAGGAATTCCACTGAAGAAGGAAAAGTCAAAGTGCTTTCCAGGTCAGCTATGCTGACCTTTTAATACATCAATATGCATTTTATAATAGCATAATTGTGCACAATATGACAATTTATTATTAAAATTGTAATAATAAAATTATTTCAAATTTTAGTATGACAATCCTACTATCTCACAGATAAAAGATAGAGTGGAATGTAAAATAAGAAAAGAGGAATGAAAGAATAGTGTTGATTTTTTAAAAATTGTTTACAAAAAGGTATTTTATTGGAAAATGATGGTATGAAAAAAATAAGAGTAATTGAACCAGAAAATCTTTACTGCAAGTTAAACATATCTCTGGTGCCAGGTCTGTGATATCATGTCTGTGGTACCACTATTTACACATCAGTTCAGAATAAAATCTCCAAGAAACAAAATTTCTGTAGTGGTTTAGCATAACGAAGATATTTGCTGGATCTGCTGTGTTTTATAAGCAAGATCTTAAGAATGTAATATGGTCAACAAAATGATATTCCATGATACTACTGTCTGAAGAAAGGTTGTTTTGATGTTCTGCTGCTAAAAAGAAGGCAAATCCCCATTGCAAACTTAAGGCCTAACTTAAGAATTTTTAAACTTAACTCAGAAAGTTCTTCCAAAATTGAGAAAGGATAACATCTGCACACAGTAAAAAATACTGCATTTCAGTCTATTTCACAAATGCACCTTATTCAAATGTTTGTCAAAAGTCCTAAGACCTAGTCGTGCTGTTAATTGGCTCTTCAGTGTACTTACTGCAACATCATCAGTGTCGCTGCTCAGAATGAGAACTATATGAGTTTCCTTGGCTTACATGGAAATTAATGAAATCCCAATGAAAGTGGACAGGCTTTGTCTGAGTTCAAAAAGGAGACTTGTGATGGTTTGTAAAACTGGCAATTCTAAAGAGAATGAGCAGCAGCCTCTAATGTTTATCAAGATCTTAAAAAAAGTTCATACTGCAAACATGGAGTTCCAGCAGAATGAATTTCAAGCATGTTGTTTAGAAAAGCATATTCAAAATGCTGTATATGCTAGTTGTTGTTCTGAAATCTGAGACTTACACTGGTCCAAACTACATTAAAAAAAAAAGAAGTCTATAATGATGCAATATTCTCATTGATAACTGTTTGGGCAAAGACAGTAATTGCTGTCATAATCACTAAAAAACTACTACTCATGATTTCAGACAATAATTTTTTTTGGTGGAAAATCTCTATTGCATAACTGCAAAGTGAATTTTTGTGCTAAATTAAAACTCTGTACTATTTCTAATACTCACCTGGAGTCTGTATAGGCAGTTTTGATTTCCTATTCTGCAAAAACTTTGTGTATCATCTCAGGAGGAAGCAATGTTTCTTCCTGATGTACGCCTCTCAGTCCTCAACTGTAAAACTGAATAATGCTATGTATCAGCACTCTGAAACATGTACATTTAATAGTGTAAGAAATTAAACCCACACAAAGGAAAAAGGACAGGTTGCTCTCATCATGAGTTTAGAAAAAACTTAGGCTTAACTCATTCTATCTATAGTCTAATTATTATTGTTATTTTAGCCAGATGAAAATTAAATTCATACCATGTGAAATTTTCATCAGATATAGTATAGGATCAGAATTTTAATACTCTAACGAAGGATGAGGAACTTTAATGCTTGTTAAGTGAGTCATAGCTATAAAACCAGAAATTTAGTAAATTTTGGCTATTTAAAGATGCTTAATAATGAAGCCTATCAGACAACAGAGCTGTCTGTTATGGAAAATGAAAGATCTGTGCACCAATATGTTTCAAAACTACATGAAAATATGTAGTATGCAAAAAAAGAAGAAGAAATTATGGGGTGGGTTAGATTGATCAGCTTTGACTTCTGTTTTCAGAAATCTGTCTTCACAATAAGAATTGACAAGAATCACAAAGACATTGGAGAATAAAGAAGTGATCAAAGCTGTTTAATTTTGTGAAAGGGTGATTGCCAGAACAGAATGTAGAAGAGATGAAACATTCTTCCAAACTTTCACAGAAAGCCAGAATTTTGTTATGGACAGTTCTGAAGGCAGTCACACATGCGGGGGAGACTGTCACCAACTGTACTTTTCAGCATATCTCTTCTGTAGTAGCAGGAGGGAGCAGTAATTTCCTTTAATTAGACACTTTAAAGTTTATGCAGACTTTTGCAGTATTTCAAGAAAACCAACAGGAACATCCTGTGCTGTTCAGTGACTGCAAACAACCCATCTTTATATATATATACAATTTTCTCCATATTAGAGACTAGTAGGGAAATTGAGTTAATTCAGGAACCTAAACCAAAAGCGTCAGCAACTTCTCTCTCTAACAACACAGAGCAGAAG
The DNA here is from genome assembly GCA_013396735.1 of Grallaria varia. NCBI lineage: Eukaryota > Metazoa > Chordata > Aves > Passeriformes > Formicariidae > Grallaria > Grallaria varia. The sequence continues at coordinate 681,084 of VWZG01005816.1, read as the reverse complement.
GGCATCAACCACCCCTTTCCTTGCAAAGAACCAAGAATCACTCAAAGTATGTAAGTCTTTCTCCTGATTGTAGTGTGGTAACAGACTGAAAAAACATCTGTTGTTTGTTTCTTTTTCATGGAAAGGTCATTTTCACTTCATGGGCAAAATTTTTCATCGAGGTCCTGGAATGAATATACTCCTGCTTCACATGCAATTTGGATAATCCTAGACACTAGATTAACAAAGCCACAGTGTTAAGTCAAGCAGGAAATGGGTTTATAGTTCTGAGGTCGTTGTTTGAATGAAAGATTTCCCCAAGTGGAGAAGAAAGCTTGGGATGAGTGTGTGTTATACAGTGATGTCCCAATACACACCCCCAGGTTTTGCTGAGAGCTACAGCTTGTGCAAACATCAACAGTCTGCAATTGCATTCTCTGTGAACATCCTCCATGTGTACACAGCACTGCTCTCTCCATTGCTGTGATGTGCAAACATCAACAACTTGACAAACAAATCTCTTAATTATGAAAAATCAGAGCATTTGCTATCATAAACAGAACTACAGAATTCCTCTTCATAAGATAAAAACAGAAATTAAGCAAACATTATGGGAATAAATAGTAGTTATGTAGCACAAAATTTACATTTAGTAAGAAGGGTTTTAAAGTTGAATGTCTGGAAATTGGTCATTCTAGACTGCAGTCTTGTTTCCCTCTGGAAACACATCAGAGGAGTGATCCTGTGAAGGGCTGAAGGGCAAAAGGATAAATTATACAGCATTAGACCAAAGAAGGAATGGGGCCAGCAGCCATCACGGTTTTGCTTAAGAAGTAATCCCTCTTATGCACCTTGTTTTCTTCCTTCTTTTCCTTCCTCCATTAATTGATACCTACTCGAAAATGGGCCATTTCCCTGTAAGGTTTAGTCCTTATTATGTTAAAAGCCGAGTAAATAACATGAAAAAGAACAGGGAGAGCTGAAGGGACTCACCTCTTAGGTAACATATTCTGCCAGCATCTTGCAGTCAGCCTTGCAGAATAGCTGTCCCAGCTCTGCAAACAGTCTGAGCCAGTCCTGAGATCACTGGGCTCTGCAGCTGGTCAGGTAGACATGGGGTAAACTGCTGTTCTAGATCTTGGGACACGGAAATGAGACACCAAATTAATGTTTTGCACTTTTCCTTACAAGACCTCCTATTTCATCCCCTGTTTTCTTCATTCTTCCCTGTCAAGAAAACTTTACTGTTATGTTCCAAAAGGACTATATATATTTTCTTTTTTATTTTGGTGGGGGGTGTCCTCAATTTTCATTGTATTCATTATATTCATTAATAGACTCACCAAAAGAACCACGTCTTTTTTTTTTTTTTCCCCGCCCAGTATATGGCAAGAATGGACCGAGGGACTACAAAAGGAATGGTGAAAAACTTTGTTCTTCCTTCACGGCTTCAAATGCTCAGGCTGCCCCAGTGGGACAGAAATATATCACATGCTAGCTGAAACACGTAATGCCAGAGAAAACTGGGAAATTTTACCAGTCCGCTCACCAGCGAGGATGAAAAGACCCAAGGGAGAGAGTTCTTTTAGAATTAATACAGACGTTGTTCACATTTTACAGCAAGTTTTCACTGAGATTCCTACTAAGCCTCAAGTTAGAATTATAATGTGAAACCAGCCACAAAAAAACATCTTCCCTTTGTTCTTTATGTTACAGTAGAAGAAGTCACTCACCACAGTCAGTGGGGTTGTGTCACTACAGCTTTTCTCTGGACACTAGGGACATTCTCCATATCCTCCGCTTCAGAGGAGTTTTGTTATGGAGAGTGAAAGGGACAAGAAACAACAGGCAGGACTTGTGAGCAGACCTTGCTTTGTCCTGAGGAGCTATGTTAGGACTGGATTTTACAGCCTAGCAAAGAACCTTCTTTTATTAAAAATGTCTCGAGGCCATTGGCCCTGGTATTGAAGAGGCAGTTTCATTCCTCAGTGTGCACAATTTATTTGTAGCCTGAGTATCCTTGCAACATTTGGGCAGTAGGTTACATCTGGTTAGCAAAGTCTGAGGTGTCATGTGATTTATAAAATAATGAGGACTGTAAGTGTGAAAATGTGCCCAACCAGTATTGTCTGGACTGCCAAGCCCAGTCTTCTTTATCTCAGTCTCACCTGGGGAAGAAACATATTCCAGAAATTCAGCAGTGAAAATACTAGAAATAAACATCAATCCTGAGTAAATGGCTGTAAGTGAACCTGAACAGAAAAAAAAAATCAGGGGAGAAACCATCATATGAAGAAGAAAGAATGGAAAAGAATTTCCACAGAACAGTATCAAGATGGAAAATAGGGAAGAGATGCAGAGTCTTCAGGACTCGGTCAAAGATTAACCTGGGGAGGGGGGAGTTGTACAGCGGGCTGCAGTGGAAAATCCAACTGATAGCTCTTCATATGGTGTCCCTGGATTGGTAATCATGGTAGCTTTTCAGACTAACTAATGGTAGCTATCACCAGTTAAAGTCTGTCTGTCGTTGGCCTGACAAGACAAACATACCAATCTGGGCTATCTGATATGTGCAAATAGTTACAGACAGGGTAAGTCTTGCATGTTAAAGGCTAACGTTCCAAATTACCTTGGGAAATCAAGCACTATTACATGATCCAAGATGAAGAGAGAGGGTAGAAAATCAGACATGATAAAGTTTTCTGTTTTCATGTGGTTGGATGGGATGGGACATCTCTAGCACCTCTGACTTCTCTTTCAAGTCACTTTCCCATTAGAAGAAGGGTTCACATGTTCTCCACAAAGAGCTCTTTCACAGAAAACCAGCAAGTAAGGGAGACTGAAGACCAGCACCAATCAGTGTGTGCTAGTCCTGGATAGGATGAGTTTCTAGATCTGTAACTTCCTCATGGGCCACCTGCTTTAGTCCAGGTTTTATGGTCCTGTTACTGAGCTGCAAAATGCAATGTCTCTTACAAAGAAGTGACTTCACCTTGCCTCTGAAATTGCATCTGCGTGAAGTTATTTCAGCATAGGAAATCTTGACCCCAAACTTCCCTGAACATGGCGTTCCAAACCTGAATCTGAAATTTTCCTGCAGGAGACAAAAGTCAGAGTTCTTTTAATAATTTAACAAGGGACAGCTTTTGCCTGCGTCCAAATTCCACTGTCATGAGAACTGCAGACATAGGATGTATCTTCGTTTTCTGAGAGAGTTCAATATGCTACATAATTTAAATAGGTGCTGCAAAGTGGTTAATTTCTCATCTGGAAAATTCTCAGTGGTTGCTGATATTTGCTAATTAGGGCTACTACTTTGTCAATCGCACCAGCAATTTCTGAACGGCATGAACTGCTTCGGTCTGAATCCTGTCGATGGGAATTGTAACAGAAATGTTATCTGGAATAACAGGGAGGGCTGCAAGTCGAACTGACAATAAGCCACATAATGCTTCCCAAAAGATGCCTGTCCCACTTGCCTGAGTCCCAAGCTAGCACAGTTCTGGGACACCTCTGTACCCTCTTGAGCAGGACAGGAAGGACAGAGGGAAACTATCTGGTTGTGGGCTGAGTTTTAGACTGTGGTGGCAACAAACTCATAATCCTTGGTGCAAACCATGCTTGCAATGCAAATTCACCAGGTGCTTACAAAATGAGAGCCTCCTGCTGTATATTCAAAACCCAAAACTGAAATTGAAAAACGCTGTTAAGACGCCTGTACATAAATATGGGGAATGTGTTCAAATAAAAATTGCTCGAATTCCAGAGAGGTTTCTATTTCATCAATAATTCATGAATTTGTAAATTCATCATTTGTAATACTTAAATGCTTCCTTGAAATTAAATAGCTTTCATGTCTCTAGTTAAATACAGTGAGTGCAGGTTAATGCAAAGCTCTCTGGGAGTCTACATTGACCCTTATTTCTTTATAATTGCTGCATGTTTATAGAAGAACAGCTGAACTACATCTTTCAATTTTGTTTTGAAGCTTTGGAACCACAGTATAGCTTTTGGATTTAAATCCTTAGATGATGCCCATAATATAGTGGGTGAAATGTCAGGGGGGAAATTAAAAACTTATGACAGAATAAGGGATTTACTAAACAATTGGAGAGGATAAAATGTGCAACATTGTTAAGTATGAGGCCCTTGTCTTCTGTGAGTTAAAGTTGGCTAGGGAAAGGCAATTAATTATGGAGCAAACTGAAATCTTTTGAGCAATGCCTAACTTGTCTCTGAATTACACTAGAAAAAAGAAGAGCGGTCCCAGGAATCTATCTGGCATCAGATGGTGCTGCTCGCTGTGAGAGCCTGAAAGATTTATGAGACTTTTGGTGAAGTGACAATGCCAGAAAAAAAATCCAACCAGTCATTTTTATACAGCCTGTGGTTTTGCCTTTCTGTTCGCTGCCATGACCTGTTAAACTTTGCTCTTACCATGAATTTTACATTTCAGATAGAACAAGGGATCAGTCCTGCAGGATTTTGTGCTAATGCCAAAGAATCTGGTGGAGTTGGCTTCATGGAGGAGAAGAGCCTGCATGACATACAGATCTTCTGTGGTAACAGGGCTTGTGTCAGACTCAATTGCCTTCAACTTCCCCATTGCTTTCCTCATATCATTTGACATAAGGTCAGATCTTTTTTTTTTTTTTTTTAACAGTAGAAAACTAGTATTAACAAGTTATTCTCATAAAATCTTGCAATTTTGCTTCTGCACCTTAATCCATCAAAATTTCTGTTTTTCACATATTGGTGATGCAGTTAGAACAGGCCCTGATGGCACTGAACGCTGATGTAGTACTGCAGGTTTCCCAAGGCACTGGGGATGTGAACAGAGGTTCTTCATTCTGGGAAAGTACTTCTTGTTGAGCTGGTTTCAGTAGACCATCTCTTACTCAAAAAATATATCAGAATTCAGGAGGTCTCTTTCATATTTCTGGCTCAGCTTTGCCATGCTATACTTTCAAAAAGGAAAATTAAAAATTTAAACATTTTTTCTAATGACTAAAAATTAACATCTGGTACTATTTCAGTGTCCTTGCTTGTCTGAGTTTTTGTCAGATCAAGACTGGTGTTACTGACTGTGGTAAGTCCTCAGGGTGGCAGAATCACTCAGTTTTATTTCATGGTTTTCATGCTTTAAGAATTTCAGATTTTTAATCTGACAAGAGACACTGAAGCACATCTGAAGAGTTAGAAAAGATTTCTGCAAATCCAGAGAAATTTAATCTCCCACTTTGATTTTTGGAAGCAATTAGACAACACATGCAATAAAGAAGCCTAAAACAAACCACCTAGGAGGAATTTGTGGAATTATTAATGCTCTCATGTTTTTCCAATTGTGATTTCTGGTGTACTATTTTCAGTTTTTAGATGTCAATAATAACATATGTATTAGTCTTATTAGAATGGGCAAAAGACTTGTTTGTTGTGTGCATATATGTGCATAATTAATTTTCCAAGAAACTGGGAGATGTGTTGTCAACTAATCATTGCCATCATTCGAACTATTATCTTAGACTGCCATTGCATTCATTTATTTGCTGGTAAAATGTTCTGAACAGAAACTAAGTATTTTATTACAAGATTAAAAGTACTCATAGTACTAAGCATTTTCTTTTTTTCTTTAATATTTTACTTTGGATACAGAAAATCTATAGACATTCCATATTGATCATGATGAACATAAAAACAATATACAAAACAAAAGAATTAAATGCATATGAGTGGTTACACAAGAAGACTTATGACACTTTGTCATACTTGCTTTCTGTATCAATTTTCTTATGTTTAATAAGAATTTCAATCTTACTGCAGGCTTTCAAGCATTGAAGGTCTCTCTCTTCTCTGCCTGATTTCAAACAGATTTTAGAAACTTCACCTACATTTTTGTTATATTCAATCACAATTGTGTAAAAAATTAGGGGAGGAAAGAGCAGACAAACTGTCAACATAATTGAATAGTCTTTATTCCTCCAGGAGTCAGGTTAAAACAAAAATCAGTCAAAAAGAAAAATCAGAGATGAAATTGTAACACAAATTCAAGTTTTAAGAATCTATGCTGCAGAAATAAAGATCACTCCTGTAATTTACGCAGTCCAGCAAAGAAAATTTTATTCCAGTGGTGGTTTTGTCTTTGTTATTCCCTCACAATTACTTGATCTTTGTATAAATTAATTTGACTAATTCTCCAGAGAGACCACATCTGACATTTTTTCACTAATATATTTCTTGCTGAGCAGGAAGACAAGCACATTAGAACTATCAAGAAAAGGATATATTTTTAACTCCAGCCCATGACTGCCAGTATTTCATATTTCTGCCTGAATGCAAAATGAAGGGGTATTCTTAGAGTATTTAATTCTTTGACATCTTTCCCTCTTGCTTCAGTGGCCATTGCCTTCTTTCTTGCTTAAGTTGCTTGTTTATTTTGATTGGAAAATACGGTATTTTTGAATGCACTAGAGTACACCTTATGGCCTAGAATAGCTGATGGAGAGTATTGGCCACATTTTACTCTGGGATGTGCTCCAACTGAGCTGATTAACTCAAATGGGCACTGAAGACCTGGTCAGTACAGTTAAAGTAACATAAGGGTGATTCACCCATTGCTAAAGCAGGTCAGAAGATTTAAAAACTGTATCTGTCTCGTGACAGTGACTTTAGATGGTGATTTTTGTGTCTTTAATGCAATTATCTAAAAATACGTGAGAAGAATTCTACCATTTTAGGAAACTCTAATCATGCCTTGGATGGGTTACGTTAGTCCATTTCCATGGTGCATTAATCAAGAAAATTTAATTCTTAGTATGAGTTATGTATTTCAACACAGATGAGGAATTTTTCTCAAAAAAAAAGGAAAACGTAGCACTTTCTATGTGATTTTCCTTATGCCAATAAACAATTAGGGAAACCTCACTACAGATATAAAAAATCTGGCTATTAAATCTAGGATTTTGGAGGCCCTTGGGCTAATGACATAATGCCTGTTGCAAAATTGGGTGATCCAATGTCTTAAAATTGTCTATATGGTTTCCCATAATTGGATTATATATCAATTTGTCTCAAAAATACCTTTCAGGCATCATATAAGATGGTCCTAATAGAAGAAATATGTACTGTTCAGTAGTGCCATCTTCACAGTCACAAGGGATACTGACAGGTTATCTTTATGCCAATTTGGAATCCACAGATAGATTTTCTATGAAGTAAAACCCTGGAAAACCTAACATACATAGTTTTCTCTCAAGACTTTTTTTCCTATATTCATCTCAAGTTGCTCTTATCCCTCTGTCAGAGGATGTAGTGGGCGTAGAGGGCATAAACAGGTTTTTTTTTGTTATCAAAATGTGTGTTTTATGAGAACAGATTGGCTGAAAGGAGTTTGACTGTTTATGTTACCGAGTAAATACATAAAATGTAACAAAATGGCAGATGAATTTTTGTGCTCATTAATGCAAAGTAGTACATGTGGAGAAAAAACCCCCAGCATTATAAATAAACGCAGATAGTCTGTATATTGCAGATTGAAATGTGGGAGAAAGATGTCAGAGATGTAGTTGACAGCTTTATCAAAGTAACAGCTTCGTACTGAACAAGCAGTCAAAAGAGCAAATCAAATGTTAGGAACTGTTTCGAGGCACCAAACAGTCATGACCACCCCACAAACCAGAACACATTAATATACCGCATGCAGCTCAATGGTTTGCCCACTCTGTGAGTATCTGAGCACAATTCTGGTGTCCCTTATCACTACAAACATATAGGGAACTATAAAGAGTAGGAGGAAAAGCAACTAGTGAGATCAAAGGTAAGAATGGTTTATGTTGATTAGAGCTCTCTCTATAGGAAAAAAAGATGATTAATTCAGAGACCTATAAAATCATAAATTATTCATAATTTATGTGAACAGGAAACATTTATTCACTGCTTCATGAAAGATCTAAAGGCGGTCCAAATAAAATGAGCAGATAGCAAGGTTAAAGCAAACAAAAAGAACTACTTTTTCATAGTGCATAATGAAATCATGGAATCATTGCCATAGGTTATCATAGAATCAGACAGGTTGGAAAGGACCTTGGAAGGTCATCTGATCCAAAATTTTGTAGGAAAGAGAGCCTATATGAGATTATTTCATCTTGAAAACCTCTGGTGATGGGGATTCTACCATATCCATGGGCAGTTTGTTCCAGGGAATGACAGTTTTCACTGTAAAAAAAATTAAAATCTTTGTCATAGAGAGTTGAAACCTCTCCCATTGTACCTTGACTTCTCCTTGTGAAGAGAGAACCTCCATCTTCTTTGTAGCTGTCCTGTAAGTACTGGAATACTGTGATGAGGCACCCCATAGCCATCTCTTCTCCAGAGAGAAAAAGTCTGTCTCCCTAAGCCTTTTCTCTTAGGATAGATTCTCCAGACCACTGATCATCATTGTGCCCTGTTTTGGTTCCTTGTTGGTCTGCCCATGTCTTTCTTGATGTCAGGGGACCAGAACTGCACAGAGCACTCCAGGTGTGGCCTGACAGTGCTGAGTAGATTGGGATGATCACAGAGCTCTCCTATTAATGCCCTTTGGCTGCAGCTTAGGTTCTGAATTGCCTTTGTTGATGCTATGTTTAATACTAAAGCAAAAAATGGGTTAAAAAAAGTGAGTATTGGGTTTGTGTGTCTAGGTTTTGGTCGTGGGGGGCTACAGGGTGGCTTCTGTGAGAAGCTGCCAGACATTTCCCCTGTGTCTGACAGAGCCAATTGCAGCCAGCTCCAAGATGGACTTACTGCTGGCCAAGGCCAAGCACATCAGGGATGGTGGCAGAACCTCTGGGATAACATATTTAAGGAGGGGGGGCGGGGGGGGAAATCCCTGTGCAGGTGCAACTGTAGCCAAAAGAGAAGAGTGAGAATAAGCTGAAGAAACAACATCAGTGATGAAGGAGGAGGGGAGGGTGCTCATTCAAATGTTGCCAACTTTGAAGTTTCCTGGAAATGGTTTTGGTTAACTGTTCAGTGCTCTGCACTCGTATTTTGTCATTTCCAACACAGTTCCTGAATCAGTGTAACAAAAGACAGCAGATCAACATTATGAGGTGCCACGAGTGAAGATAACCTTTACAGTTACATTAGAAGACACATACTGAAACTTTCTGTTCCAGCTCAAACAAGCATCTCCCTTGCAGTCAAAAGAAAAAAGATATTGAACAGAAATACCAAAAAATCAAAGAAGTCATGAGGTACATTAAACCCATGCAGGGGTTAAGTGCTCAAGAGTAAGTGGGCTCCTGTATTGATTGCTAAAAGATACTGAATCCTTAAGTGATAAATCAACTCAAATTGTATAAAAAATGCCTTAGTTGATGGGGAAAAAAAAAATCCCCAGACTCACAGATAGTGAGAGATAACAAATGCTTAGGCAGAGCTGAATACAGAGTCCATAGCAGATGATTCCCATTTCTGTCCATTGGGGGAAGATTTTCTGGCTTTAATTACCAAGAATTACTCTACCTCAGCACATTTTCCAATGCATAGACTCCCTTCCACTGTCCTGAATCCTTGGAGGTTCACGTCCTTTACTGTGCTGGACACAACAATGAAGACTTTCATCTCAAAGGGCTTTTATCACTAAACCAAACCTAATAAAGAAGAGCTGTGCTCTGTGGATTGGAGCTGGATGCTCAAGGGGTACACTGCCGTGCTCTTAGCCTCTCTGTCCAAAGTAATGAAAATGGCACCTAAAAATGGCACTTACATGGGAAAGCTGTTGGTCTTCAGGGAGAACATGGTACAGACACAGAACTTCATTTCCAGTTATATGATCTCCTCGAGGTTTTAAAAGTTGTCAAGAGGCTGCCTGGGTGAAAGGAATCACTGTGAAAGGTGCCACAGCCCCTCAGACCAAGGTCAGACACTTTCTATTTGTCCCAGTAGAAAAATAATCAATTCAATGATTTTTTTTATGGTGAAAATTGAAAAAGAACTGCTACCCCATGTTCCCAAGGCTTTTAATTTTCTCCTGTTTTACCTATAAGAATTCTAGGACTTGGTTGTGTTCAGCTCAAATGTTTTTGTTTTAGTTGATTAAAACCAGAGAGTTTTTCAAGTTCTAGAGATTTCCTGGCAAACTAATTATCTCAGCTAGAAATACTGCTGATATTGATATTTTATTATAGCGATTTTCAACTGAAGACTTTGTGATGTTCTTTCTGAGAATGGCAGGGAATAATTTCTGTAACCAAAGTATCTCATCTCAGTACTTCTTCCTCTTTCATACTATTCAGGAAATTGTTGTCAAGAGTAAAAGGAGAGAAGCCTCCACTGGTTTCACCTCTTATGCAGAAAAACAGGTCCTTCAGCTTTAGCTTAGCTGAAAGCAGTGTTTGTAATACTGGCAGATCTTAGAATCCATGCGAACTAAAAATTATACCGGTAAGAGAAAAGAAGTTCTTTTAATGTATCTGGATTAGGTATGTATTTTTGAATTACTTCAGGCTTAATATAACTATGGATTGTTTGAAGAAATATGACTGCAAAAATATTCAGCCTTATGTTTATTTATTATAATCTTGTTCTCTTAGCACTCTTTATACTACTTCATTGTGCATGAGCATTAGAATTGCCACATGATAGGTGTGGAATCAGTATTGCATAGCTGTAAGAAAAGGAAATTCATGAAAGAAATTGCAGTTTAATGTACAATTCACAATAGAAAATATCTGAGAGCCATTTGTCAAAGAAAATTAGTAATGCTCTTATCACCCCACATTAGCCACCTTTCCTGGTAAGCCCTAATAAACATCATAAACAAAAACTCTATGCTCTGCGTCAGACAAATAGGTCTTTTCCAGGCAAAGATATAATTTCATATTAAACACCAGCATTGGAGCGATGATGTAGTTTTTTTTGTCCTCAGGCATTAATCTGGGATTTGCACCCAGACTGACCATTTTTTATAGCACCCTTGCAGTTCCAAGCTGTATTTTCTTCCTTTATCTAAGCTCATAGCAGTCCAGTTAATAGAGAGGCACCTTTCCCTTCCTCTGTTTTTCAGACAATACCTTAAATCTGGTTTATTTATTTATAGATTCAGAAAGTGGCTGCTCCAGTAAACTTAAAATCTCTTTTCCCACCGTGGTGGGGCTCCAACGTAGGGAGTTCAGTAGTAACATTAGACATAACGCCCGGACCAAGCCTAGCAATGCTGCAGTGCCCAAAACAGCTTCCTAAGCTCACAGGGATCACTCCCATTTCATACAGGAAGGAAAAAAAAAAAAAAAGGTGCAAAGTACATTTTACACACTTCTACAGCTTCCAGCTGTTTCTGCTGATTCCTGGAGTCCCATCTAGAGTGCAGACTGCCTCACTCTCTACTCCTGCAGACAGAAAGTGATGTTCAAAATGCAATCGATAGAAACCTACAGACATCTGAACCACTGACACTTTCTTGACTCCTAATTGCAAGATAATTAAGAAAGGTCCAGTTTTTACTGCCAGATCCTACATTTGCCATTAGTTTTATTATTTTATGAATATCTCCAATGTGTCCTTTACCATATTGCCCTTTTAAAACAGTCCTAAAACGTAATGAGGATCACCACTATTTTTTTTTAAAACTTATTAAAGCTTTTGTCTCCTCTGAATACTTCTGCTTGTATTTCTTCATATTACTTTTACTGTGGCTTGCCATTCCATGAATAAAACCATGACAGATAATTGGGGTTCCCTCTAATTTGATCCTCTGCTATTACAAGCTGGCAGAGCTCTGTTCATCCCTACTGAGTTGATGACATTGGATCAGGTCTTGTCCTTCCTTTCAACTGATCCCACTCTGAGGACAACAGCTTTGACACCCAGGGAACTGCCTACCATCTCATAGATAAATGTGGTGTACTCCTGCAGGATCAGTGCTAAGACTGAATTCTCTAATAACTACAACAGAATATATGCACTCTGGAAAAGTTGACCATGTCATAATTTTACTCTATCCCATTCTTTTTTCTTGAGTACAATTTTATAGGCAGGTTTATGAATAGTACTATGACAATTATTTTTATCACTGATGAGTGTGCCTTTGGGCATAAAAATCATTGTGCCATGTGTGCAAACAACATTACCTCCAGAGATAAGTGAGGGTAAGTATCTCCCACTGTGCTTCTACCAATGGGAAGTATTATAATGGAATAAGCAAGAAGTTGTGGTTTTCTTTTCCTTTTGCACTATAGACTTAAGCAATGCCAAAGTAAATCTTTCATATATGTTGCTTTTAAAGACATGAGGCTGCACTCAGTATCTTTTACTACTTACTGTCTATCTTATTTCAACAGTAGAAGGAAAACAAAGATTTATAAAAAAAAAGTTTTAAATATTTTTTCTTTGTTTATCATGACAAGGTTACAGAAGAGCTCTTTTACATAAATAAAATGCTGCAGGCCTAACTTGTTCTATTTCTCTCCTTCAATTTTATATTATTGATGGCATAATTTTTCATTATGCATTTTCCTACACTTCATAGGAATTCATAAAACATTTCTTATCTGAAAGAAACAATATGTTCTTCACACTACTTCCACTTATATTTTTTCTCTCAATCTACATAACTAAATGCTGAGTAAACCCATAAAAAATGTGTCCTCACCTCTAAGTCACTGTGCCTAACTATTCCGAGAGGTCTTGCATTAAGACCCTAAATAACCCTAAATTGGAAGAATATATTAAAAATAGTTGCTCTTCTTTTGCTTGGGTTTCTGCTCTGCAAGGTAAGAATGAGAGCAAAGTACAGATTTCAGCACAATATGATGGTTTAGGATAATTCTGCTTCTTCCACACTCCCTCTAAGACCCACAAGAGGTAGTTCTTTTTAGCATTTACCTTGTAGTTGCTAGTAAGCCAAGTATTCACTTGCCTGCTATAATTTCTTTACCTTTTAGTGCTTAAACCTAATGTAATTTTTTTCATTTCTTGTTATTAACATTAAAAATGAAGGCTTTGCATCTTTTCCTACACCATCATTAAAAAAAAAATTATAATTTAGCCCTGGAATCATTAACTGCCTCTATTTTCTGCTGTATTGGTAGAATAACTACCATAGGTATGGTAACCTCACCTAATTAGTCATCTGATACTTGACTGGCTGGTCCAAAATAACCTCACAAGTGACTCAGAAGAGCAATTCAGCCCCCAGATCGTACAGACCTACCTCCAGGTGGGATATATGGGTCCTTTGGAGGTGTCTCCATGAACTGAGAAAAAATGGCTGGTAGGGAAGGCAGGACACATTCTGGGATAGTTAACACCCCACCTTCTCTTCACCTCTGCTAAGGAAATGCAGCTGTGGCATGGTGCATGAACTTTCTACGTGATCCCTGAAAGCTTTTTTTACACTTTCTGAGCAATGTGTAAAAAATCAATTTTGGTCTTAAAAATTTTGAAAACTGGAGCTTGGTCACACTTCTTAATGCAACACAAAGTTACAATGAGATGAGCTTTTGAAACTTGACTTTAAAATGAAGAATGGAGACATACCTTTTTTTTTCTCCTAAAAGAATTGTTCCAGGGAAAAGGTTTGGGGTGCTCTGAAATTGAAACTGACACCGTTGTAAGCTTAAAGCAACAGTATTTCATTACAAGTAAACAAGAACCCATGGGAAAGAGAGGGAGAGAGAGAGAAGGAGGGAAAAGAATAAAGCCCTACATGTCACCTACTTGCCCAAGGTGTTACGTGGTTGTCTCACCAACCCTGGAGTGTCCAGACTCCCCCAAGCAGGGGCTGCATCCTCCAGCAGGCTCACAGGATAGCAGCATCCCCACCAAGGCAACATTATCCTTCATGTGAAGCAAGCCAAGCCAAAGCCTGAGCCATCTGCCTTTTAACTACTTTTTGGGTGATGTCTCACCTGGGCAGGTGTGGCCAGTACCGCCCAGTGAGAGGCCTTAAGTCCCTCCCCCCTGTTATGAAAGGGCTCTCCTTCTGCACATGTGTGAGTACATTGGAGTTTCCTTGCACCTGCGTGGTGCTACTCAGGGGGTCCCTGTAAATTGGGTCTGGGGGCTTACTTCATCACCCTCCTCCTCACTCTCTCCTTCAAATGCCCTCTAAGGGCCATCAGCCAATGGTGAGGGCTCAATTAGTTTTAGTTTATACACCAATGTTTCCTCCAAGGCTGAAGTTCTCCCTTATCAACACTTGTTTTCTCCTACCTGGCAGGAAGAATAAATTTTCTCACTGATGGCTGGGCCAAACACAGACCAAAAAAACATCAACATCTAGTCCATCCCGAATACAAGAATTCTTAATTTAGGGAAACACTACAATGTTTTGACTTTTAAGAAATAATTATTTACAGTGGTTATGCAGATATTATTTTCTTCTGTTCTTTTGGAGTCTTCCCCCCACTTCCCATTTCCTCCCGCTCCCAGTATATCTCTATTCTTTGGGCCTTCAGCTTATCCAAAGGAATTTACTCAATTTTTCAGTCCTCGAACTTAAGATGGAAATTGTCTTCTGTTATCAACATACCACCACCTCTGAAGGAACTTCCATGTTGTAAATCCTAATTTTGCTGGGTAATATCTCAGGCATCACTAGCCCATTTAATTTACCCTTGTTCAGGTAAATTTATCCATTTACCCTAGTTAAGATATTTGATGCTTTATAAAGAGTAAATGCATCTCATGTTGGACTAAAATGAGAGAAAGATCGCAAGTAACTCATTTCTTAAAGCACAAAATAGATATTAAAGACAACTATAAGAGGTCCTGTGGCCTCAGGGCAATGAGCAAACACTTCATTTAGTCGCCTGTGGAACTTGTCTTGTCCCTGGGCATTGCTTGCCTGTCACCAATGTGTGCGTTTGGGCACTTGTGCCTTCTGGCAGGCTGTCACCACACTTTGCCCCACTGTGAGCATATGCCAGTAGAACATTTAAAGTATTTTGCTGTAAACCAGAGATGCAAATTTCAGTCTTGTTTCGGGCGTGTGACATGGACATGAGCTGTGGACACACGCTATGGGCATGCTACCCACGGCTGTCAACTCTGTTTTACTGCTCTCTGAAGAGCTGCCAGTCATGCAAATAGGAACAGCTTCAGTGGTCTAACCTAACTTTGAATTATACGGCCAAAGACTTTGTTGGGTTTTTTTTTGTTGTTTGTTTGTTTGGGTTTTTTGTTTTTGTTTTCTTTTTTAGTCCCGGATATTTGCCTTTGCTAACAAGAGTACTCTGTGTGCAGAAGTTGGAGTAGAAGGCAGGCATGTAAGAAGTTAAGTTCTCTTTGCTTATACATAAAAAAAGTATAAACTCCAGACCAGTTTAATATTGTAGGCTTTATTTTCATTGCTGGTGCAAATTCCATTCAAACACTTTAATTTCCTGCAGAGTTTATTTTTTCTTAGCCTTGGTGCAGTTTTGTCCCTCTTAAAAACCTACCTAGCAATTTCTCTAACCTTTTTTTGAGCTGCCAAAGGAATTTTTGAATCTCTCTGTTGTTCTGTTTGTCCTCTTCTCAGTCCTTGTTTATGTCATTTTACTTTTAAAATACAGTGACCAGACACAGAAGTGTTTTGCTTGTGGTCACATTGTGCTGTTTGAATAATTTCTTCCCATTTACATCTGTGTTTGACATCTCTGTGTGCATGGAGAAATTTAATTTTCCTCTATAAGTGGCCATTAGCTACTCTGACAGAAGGCTTTCAGCTACAGCTACTCTCATTCAGTCACTATTTGCTTGATCAATGCTTTGTGTCTTTTGCACTTTGGAAGTGTGTTTCCTTTCCATTTTTATTATTTTTTCCTCTTATCTTCATACCTAGGTATGTCTGAACTGTGAGCTGCTGCTGCAATTTTGCCTAATAATAGAAATGAGATGTGGAAATAGCTCTGTGTGACTAAATCTGGTACCTGGTCTCTTAAAGTTACTCTGAACAATTTTACTTATGCATTCTGCACGGATGAAATATTTTGATGCATCATGAAGACAGCTAGTATGTTTTCAGTGGAGAAAACCATGATGCATAGATATCAGAATGGGATGCCATATGTTAAAAGGCTTGTGTTTTCTCAGGTGTTACATCCCTGGACTACGCACGAGAACAGAAATACAATCTAAAGTAAATTACAAAGTATTTCAATTTATATGCACAAATTTACCAGGAGTTGTGGCTTCTGAATTGTTGCTTTTACTGAGAAGGGATGTTCACAAAACTATACATGTGTTATCAAAATAGATAGACGGTGCCTCTCTCAAATATTTATATAAGGAAAACCAGAATGGTTGTCACACACATAACCTCTCATAAAACATGTTCACAAAGTAAAAAAACATATACTGATCAACAACCCCTCATCTCTACACATCTGTGTACAGAAGATTTTACCTCTTGTGGCAAGAAAAACCTGCAGCAGTAGACAGCACTACTGAAACATGACAAGTCTTTATCTTGCTTAGGGCCCCTTTAGATAGTGACGATGTTATTTTTTATAGTGCCAACGTGTGCTGCTAATATTTCACTGAGGTGTGATCAAAGCCTTGTTTTCTAGGATATAGAAAGATATTTAGAAATATGACCCTTGTTCTTACCTAGGCTCTGCTCTGATGCAAACCAAATAGTCATCTCAGTAGTAAGTCCCATGCATAGACCAGAAATGGACCTGGAGGCTAGATCCTAAATACACTTTTGATGCTCTCTGGATTATCCTGATGACACTTCCTAGGATTTTCATGCATTGTAAGTGTGACACATACTTCTTATGGCCCTTATACTTCAGCATAACTGTGAGCTTGTTCACAGTACTTGGGCTGTGAATTGCTGTTTCTGTGCAACGTTGACTGAAAACAAAGCATACCTATAGCCAAAGAGAGCAGGACACAAAACATCAACACTCTTTAGATATTTAGCTCTCATCAAAGTTCCAGTTAATTTCAATAAATACAAAAATGCCTGCAATGTACATTCTAAATCTAACCTTAGGCTGTCTTTTTTGCTGACGGAGTATAGGCACTTCTTGGGTATTATACATTTCATAAACGTTACACATATGACCAATTTTTGTATGTTTACTTTAGGATAAGATGATTTGCACCCTAGCAGTGTTTATTTCTGCCCGTTCACAATAGCAGGCAAAGATACAGCTGCCGCAGGTACAGATATCAAATATCAGCCCGACACAGTGTTTGCATCATGTTGTAATCCTTTATGGGGAGACCAGGCTGAGGCAAACCTTGTGGGAGTTGTTGTTGGGATATTCAAAGTGCTGAACTCATTTTTTCTAAACAAACCACAAAACTTCCCCTGTGCAGCACATATATCTCCCTAGTACATGATACCATTGTGTTCATGTGCCTCTACCAGTGTGCCATTGAGACAGAGTGGTGGCTCAAACCATGGCATGCCACCATGATTTCTGGGGTGATGCTGTGCCTAAATATACTTTTGAAAAGGATGAGCTTTTCTGCTTTAAGTACAACCATTAATAAACCAGCAGAGCCATGTACTAGGTTTGGGCTTTTTTTTTTTGCAAAGCAAATTTAGGCATCTTCATCCTGGCGTTCTGCTTCGGTACTCTTTCTGCATCATTTGCATTTTAAGCTTTGTTAGAAGGAGAGGTAAGTGTTGATAACAGACTGTTTGCCACCAATAAAGACAGTCTAGATGTAAGGTGCTAAAAACTCTCATTTTGATAAGGATAAGGGTTAATTAAGTTCAGGTATTCCTATCAGGCATTCATTAAACAGTGGTTTATACATCAGCTTGACGTAAATGAACTGACATCCTGTATCTTTATTAACTTAATTGACTATTCACTCGTTGTTATTCAGATGGACTGTGGAACTTCAAGGTTTGCCTTTGATGCTCAGCAACGCAAAGGACCAAATTGTTACATTATCTGTTTTTCCCTATTGCTGAGGCTTATGCTAAATTTGACTTTCAGTAGAAGCCTAGAACTTCTCCAGATATATCCTTTAGGCTAATACAAGACAGATGCCCCTTCCAAGGACTTTCTGTCCTTGCTGATGCCTCACATGTTCTTTTAAATAAAAAGACTGCCCTGTGAACAGTACATTTATTCTATTAGTGTGATTATTCCACCTTTCAGTGATTTCAGTGTAATGGATACGGGGTTGTTCATGTTAATCTGTTACAACAGCCTGTAATAGTAAATTTTAAATTCATCTAGTATAAATACCACTATAGAAAGATGCAATTATTCAATTAACATGCCTACTCTTTTCACCAATATGCTGAAAGCTTTAAGTGCAGTCTGTTCAGAGGTAGGTGGCTGCAGACTGTATGCATTGTGTATTATGTATAAAGAACTGCAAATTCTTTTTTGAAATATCCTTTCTGAAGGTCACCTTGCTAAAATGATAGTTCTTATTATTGCCTTTTTATATTATTTTAATAAATCCTGGAAGTGGGGATGAAGACTTAGTAGCACCCTTTGCCTCAAGGTGTTTGTCTTTTTAAAGACATTTTTGCCATCATAGCACATGAACTGACTCTACTGGAGTCAGTAAGAAAAAAGACAGTTCCTTTTGAATCTCTTCAATTTAGATTATACTATATTATATATAAAAATCATAAGTCTCATCAGCTTTTTAGTAAGTATAGTCCCTCAGACGATGATGCTTTTTGTGAGGGACGGGATCAAGTGGACACAATTTTGCAAACTGTTTTAGCTCATGTAGAACTGTAACCCTGTTTGGAGCCTCCCAGCTCACAAACATTTAGAAGAGCCAAGACTGCCATTCTTCCAGTTTGTTGGTCTATAAAACACTCCTATTTTTATCAGGACCAAGAATTTACTGAAGGAAACGCAGCCCCCTCCTGCCTCCTTAGTCCAATACGAAGAGTTTTGCATTCCATTTCCAAACTCAGGAAACACGCAGGCAAAACCAACCCTAATGTCCCTGGGGTGTATTAGTCTCCTAGCTTAAGGTGGGAATCACTTTGTTGTGACATTACTGTGAATGACGTCCTATGAAAGTTATTTATAGATAAGGCTTGCTTGCAAACGGACAATTCATGTTATTAATTGTTATTAGCAACACGAACATTTTAAATCTAATTTTCTGTTTAACCTTTTTAGATATCTACTGTCCCTCTTTGGTTTTGTTTTTTTTTAAACACTTCAGTACAGTACAGTGCCCTTGCAGAAGCAGTTTGCTTTTTGATGGGATGAGTATCATATCTCACATAAAGCATAAGGAATTTGAAATACCAGGGTTTCTTTTAGCACAGAGGTGCATTTGAAGTTTTATAATGATTTACGTTTTGGGAGATTACTCAGTGCTCTAGATAGGGCACAGCACTGAGGGAAGGGCAATTAATCAAACACAACAAAACTGATCCACTAAGATATTTCCCATGCTGAAGGACTTATTGTAATAACTAAAGATTATTGTGACAGTTATTATGATGGCCATGGGTAGAATTAATTTCTTTAAGCTTTAGACATAAAACCACTCAGTGTCTGGGCCAAGGCTCTTCACAGGCTTCCCCAATAGTCAACAGAGAGACAGAAACCTTCAGGGGTATGTTTCAAGATAGTTGTCCATTGCCACTTCTCACCAAAGATAATGGAGACACTTAGATTTTGCATAGCTACAGCTGAATTAAATAAAATAAAACCCACCTCAAAATCCCATTTTTCCCTGACAGAATGCCTTCCTTTTCCAGGATGTCAGACATTACCTTTTCCTGCTCATACACAATTTGGTGAAAGGTTACTGAGTTTGGACTTTAGAAGATCAGGTTTGGAGAACTGAGGGAAAAAAACCCTGATGCCTTCTGTGATGAAATAACTACCTGGATGGAAGAGGGGACAGCAGTGAATATTGTCTACCTTGATTTTAGGCTCTCACAAAATCCTTATAGACAAACTCAAGAATTGTGGACTGGACAAGTGGACAATGAGGTGAATTGAGAGGGTTGTAATCAGTGACACAGGGTCTAGTTGGAGACCTGTCATCAGTGCTATCCCCAAGATTCAAAACTGAGCCCAGTATTGTTTAACATACTCATCAATGACTTGGATGAAGGGCAAATGCCTCCTTAGCAGATTCACTAACAACACAAAGCTCAGAGGAGAGGCTGATACCACAGAGGGCTGTGCAGCCCTTCAGAGGGTCCTCAACAAGCTGGAGAGATCGGCAGAGAACTGTCTGAAGTACACCAAAGTCAAACACAGGGTCCTGCACCTGGGGAGGAATAACCGCAGGCATCCAGTACAGGCTGGGAATGGACTTGCTGGGAAGCAGCTCCACAGAGAAGGATCTGGGGGTCTTGGTGGACAAACAGTGCATGAGCCAGAAGTATGTCCCTGGGGCCAAGAAGGCCAATGGTGTCCTGGGGTGGATTAGGAAGAGCATTGCCAGCATGTTGGCGGAGGTGATCCTATCCCTCTACTCTGTCCTAGTGAGGCCACATCTGGAATGCTGGATTTGTTCTGTGCTCCTCAGTACAAGAGAGACACAGAGTTCCTGGAGTCTGTCCAGTGGATGGTTACAAAGATGATTATGGGACTGGAGCATCTCTCTTAGGAGGAAAGGCTGAGGGAGCTGGACCTGTTCAACTCCTTGTTGTGATAGTAGTTTTGGACCACACTGGAATAGAGTTTTTTATGTATTTCACTTTGAATAAATAAAAACATACTGAAGCATGACAGTTTCCAGGAAATCCAGCCTGCTTTGAATTCAAAAAAGTTGCTGGAGGAAATGGTAAGCCAACCAGTCTCTTAGACAGAAATTACATTTTCACTGCTCATATTCAGAAAATATTTAGGTATAATTATGTGATCCCTGATTTAAATTGCTTAAGTATCCCTTTAAAAAGCATGCAAAGAGAACATATGGATGAAATCCTGTCTTTTCTCACTTTGGATGATTGAAACTTTGAAGAACATTTCAGTCTCACAGCCTGTCACTGTCTGCCACTCTGCTAAAGGGTCTGCTGGGCTTGGATCGTGCCACCAGCGTTTTGCAAATGAAGACATTTTGGTTCCTGTACTTGATAGGGCAAGATAAGTGAGGTTATCTCATTTGCATTTAAGATCTAGCATCAGGAGAAATGATTGACATTACCACAAGTCATCAAGCTGTCATTCGTGGGGGGTGTTAGCTACTGAAACAGCTGTTCTGTTATCCACATGTACTGCAGGAGGTGTGCTGTGAGGGTCAAAATAATTCTGATTTTAACAGGTACTTTTATCCTCCTTGGCAATCAGTTTCATAGTCAAGATACATTTTCTGACACTTTCAGGCTTCCAGTGGTATATTATATAACAAAAAATGCAGACGTCCAATGCTATCCTATGCTCTGCTCTGCTCTGCTCTGCTATGCTGTGCTATGCCATCCTGATCTTGGCCTGTCCTGGACTATTTGAAATATGATAGAATCATCGATTAATTTCAAACATTATCTCAGCTTGTACATTAGTCAACTTTACCCACTTTACTTAGCTATAAACATCCCGCTTTCTAATTTAAAGTTTATGCCATTCCTCCTTTCATACCAGCGGTTGATACTTTTGCCTTCTAGTGGTTTTGTTTTTCTGCTTCCCGCTGTAAACATAAAGTGAAAAGACTGTAGTGAGTGTTGTAGACAAAGTTTCAAACTTCTCAGTTCATCTGTGTTTGTACCCCTGCCCTACGTGAAGATCCCTTCAGAGCCATAGAGCAGGGACAAACATGATTTACTGCTAGATTGACCAGGGCTAACTTTGTAAGAACTCCCACTGGCTTCACTAGCCCAAATTGTAACTTTCAACAAAAGTTGACCTTACTCTGCCTTTCAGGGTTAGAGCAATGGAAACCAACATTTTAAAAGTGAAAATTGCCTGTTCCAAAGCAAAATCCATGTACAAAGCTACATCTTCAGGAGCTGTTCACGGTGTAAACTCACTTCAAAGAGTAGGATGCAGAACATCCCCATAGCGATGTGATGGCACCACCAAAGCATAGATAGAGAAATGGAGGTGTATTTCTCTATTCCTGTCAAAATCATCCAAGTAACTTGTCCTCCAGCATACCTTCTTGCTTGCACTAAGAATGACTTGCTGTAGGACATTGCCATGGTGAGGGATAGGAGAGTGAAGAGACAAATGGCCGTGTGAATGAACTGGTGAGCAACACAAAGCTGGTTCTTATTTACCTTGTTCCTCTCAGCATTGATGTCTGAAAATGTCTCTTGTTTTTCTGTAACCTCATGAAAAAACACACTTCTGTAGCCAAATAACCTTACATCTCCTTTTATAATTAGTGCTATTACACAGAAACTAAGCTTACACAAATGTCCCTAGCGACACGATTAACTTCAGAGATACTAGTCAGCAGGAGTCAGCCACAAAGCATAAACTAATTAATGTTTGAAGACAAGGATAGGACAAGAGAGGTCACTCATCTAACGTGCTTTTGAGTATTGCCAACTTAAAATGGAAAGGAAATATAACACATCGTCTTCAAGAAGTTATTTCAGCAGTAACTGGGGATTCTGTGATTCCTTTCCTGACTGCTTCTCAGTTCTTCATTTTTTCTTGATCGTATATTAAATGTGGGAAAAAAATTGGAAAGGTACAGCTGGGACAATATTTGAAATCTTTATATGGAGCATTTTGGCTGACCAAGAAATGAATGGAAGAAAATAAATTTATGGAAGACACCAAATTTACAGAACCACACCAAAGTTAGATGTTGTGCCTGACATACTGGTGTTGTGTAAAGGAAGAATAAATTTGATATTTTTATCTCTTCAGATTTCTTTTACTTTTTGTGCTGCAGACTGCTTTTCCTCTTAGGCCCGGATGCTTCCTCCTAATTCTATTATGGTAAGCATTTAAATATGCTCTTATATGCTGACCTCTGTGAGAATTAAAGTAAAACATTTGCTGAATACTTTGCTGAACAAATATAGATGATTAATATATGCTTAAGTGCCCTGATGAAATGGGGGCTGTGTTGGCAATGTTCTCATTTCATACACAATGATAGGAAGTTTATAAAATTATTTATAAAATTATAAAATAATGGAACTTTGCTGATTTTTATTAACTGAAGATCCTGTCTAGTCTACTTGGTTTCACCTCTGCATCTACTAAAGATCTTGTTTTTGCACATTTCTCTGAATAAATATACTGCAGCCACCTCTGATTCACTATGGTGGACTAATCATGCTGCTCATGTCTGGGCAGGAGCCTGGGAGACCCTTGTGCCCAGCAGCAGCAGGTCAGCAACAAGTCACTTTTGTACCTAGCCAGTAGTGACAGTAGGTAGAGGAAGAAAATGGAGACAATGTGGTCAGCATGGAGAAAACAAGAGGTGTGAATGGGCTTGGAAAAGAGTTGTGAGACAGCGGCTCTATGGGAAGGATGCTGGTGAGATGAAGGTACAAAACTTGAGTGAAAAGTGTGAGTGTTGGAAACTTCAAAGATCCATGGGCAGAGTGGAATCAAGACTGCCTTGAGGCAGATTCAGGCTGTAAATCTGGCAAAACTTCAGACTGGGGTACCCTAAATGGAAAGGATAGAAGGGTGGTATTAATTCTTTTGGTGCCATCTTTAAGAGTCTATTAGTAGGCTACATTGCATTTGAATAGGGTACCCATGTAAGAGATGATGTCACCTGAGCAATGGACTGAGGTAGATGACAGCGTAGAGGTGAGACCATGCAAGGGGAAAGAGAAGGTGGAAGGTGTGAGGATAATGGATCCAGTATACGGATGGGAAGTGAATGATACCAGGAGAGGCATCGGTGATTTAAACAGGTAGTCCATTAAGAAGATAACTGATGTTATCTATTCTTTCACTGACCTACATGACAGATGGTGGTAAATTTAAAATCTACATCACTTTTTATTCATATCTTCTTCAATATTTAATTTATAGATTTTTTATTAATGAAAAGTAAGAAGAATCTTCCCATTCACACACCAGCAAATAAGGACTAATAAAGAACATTCAAATAGCCCTGTCAAGATTCAGGAAGCTCTAAAAAATAATAGAGAATTGAGTTTGTCCAGGGCATTTTAATTTGATCTCAGTCTTCATATACATGTGTGCAAACAGTAGCTTTTTCCAGAGTCACAATTTATACAGAAAGGGATCCTGTTTTACTTCTCCTTTTGTCTCTCCTCTCTGAGTTTTTCTGTGGAAAAAGAATTCTTTCAAGTGTTGTTTTGGCACTCAATCTATATCTCTCTTTCCTCTGTAGTCTCCCTGCTGTAAGAAAATAACTACAGGCAGACTGAAATCTTCGACACAAATTTTGCTCTAAGCAAATATGACCTTATAGTTCTATGGCTCCATTGGCTTCTATATTTCTGAAAATAAATAATAGGCAGGATGTTTATACATCAATTCTACCCATAAAATGGAATCGTTCTACCTTTTCCATAGGGTATTTTCTAACATACAAACTAATAAATGCATATTTGGTCAGAGAAAGCCAATGAATTTGAAGGATCCTCTAATCTTTATCTCCTGACAGAAGTCTTACCTGAGGTGCAAAAGTTGGTCTTTTTGGCAAGGTCTAAAGAGAAGACAAATTCATATTGGATAAAGGTGTTGAAAGGTCAGTGAGCTGAAGGGATTTTTTTTGAGTCATACAGGCATTGCTCTGTCCTGAATTAGAAATGACACCAGACAACATTCTGATTTTGGAAAAAAAGGTGTCATTTTCAGCCTTAAAGTAACAGTTCAGGAGAAGTCTGAGAATTTGGAGGAGCTACAGGGTTTCATCCTCACCCTAGCTCCTTAGTACTCACCTGCTTTTTTTTCCCAAGGCATAGAAAGAGGCAAAAAAATGATGCTACATTAATGTGCTCTTGTGTATATAATTTATTGGGCAAAATTACCCCCTTTTAGGCAGGCAGGACTGTCACTATTATTTATCCTAATAGATAGTATAGGGTGAGCCTTCTGTCTTTCTCGTCTTCTCAAAACATTATGTCTAGTGCCTCATTACTTGAAGCCCAAACCTCACTCCATGAGTGCAGCCTGCTAGAAGACACACTCCCTGGGTCAGATCGTTAGAGAAGCTTTAATCCTTTAGAACAATTTTTCAATACTGTTTACACCAGGGACTTCCTTGTACAAATCCTCTTTACACAAGACAAGAATAACACAGGAAGAAACTATTTGTCTCTGATCTCTGCAAAGAAGGAGAGCAAGTCTAAGTCCTCAGGGGGCTTTCTATCACTTAAACTAACCAGGAGGGGATTAATCAAAGATATCTTTGCTGCGTGATGTACAGCCAGCTTCAAAGGTGCAATCACATTGATCAGCGTACAACAGAACAACACTCACAGCATCTTATACTTTAAGTTGAGGCAGAGCAGAGACTGAAATGCCCAGTTTGTTTCATCACTCCTTCTTTCCCATCAAAACAACAGCAGGGCACCGTGATGCCCTGGAATCCACAGCGCACCAGTCCGGTGTTTGCATGGAACTCAGTCTTGCACACTGTAATGAAGAGCAAGCACTGGACCCTCTGTGGTGATTTTGTGTGCTAATTCCTTGCAAGCAAATCTAATCTCATTTCACATTGCCTTAACAAAACTTTTTATTATACAAAAAAGTTTCCTCCATTTATCCATGCTTGATTATGCCTGCATAACTCCATTTTTACCAATGCCTAATTAGAGTTATTTCCATCCTACCACATCAGTAAAATACTGCAGTGGTAAAGTAATTCATTGCCATCAACGAGAAAAACTAGTGAACTTTCAGATACAGGTCTTGTATACATCATAAATAGAATAATAGATGGAAACCTTATTAATAAATTTGAAGATATATTTCTGAGTGAAAAATTACAAATACTTTTTTCATAAATCTCAATTGAAAAAAATCCTTTTAACTAAAATATTTTTAGTTTTCTTTTTTATTAAAACTTACTAATTTGTATTACATTTGAAGAAAATATATGTATTGCAAAAATGTTCCTCTCATGAAACACTTGTCCATTTTCATCAGTTACCTTTACATAAAACCCGGCTTTTTGCAAAACTGGTTACAAATTTTTTGTAGGAGTCTTGCCTTTAAAACTTCTAGGAAAAAAAAATCAAAGTATTCTAGTATCTTCTAAGTAATGCATACAGATTTTTTTGGTATCAGGGAAGGATTTCTGGGGAGACAAAAAGTGTGACCTTTCTCATAGGACAACCACATGCTAGTATCTACAAGATTTAGTTGGGTCTTATGGATGGACCATAAGACTTAAGAAAAGAGGTTTTTCCACAAGTGTCTTGCAGCCCAGCCATGGCCCTTTGTCATCGGCCCATAGATAGCTAATCTCTGCCTTTCTAAAGCACTGAATGTTTAGTTATTTATACAAAGAGAAGCAGCTGCAAGGAGAGTTTATGTCCCTACTAAGTGACCTAGTTAGTTGGACTGTTGGCCGTATTTCATCTCTATTTGCCTCTTGCTTGGTTTTTTGTTTCTCGCTGATAAACTTCAAAATATTTTCGTTCTATGCCAATATTGTACAAAAGCAAATGTTAAGAACAGAAAGTGTTTCAGTTGAGTGGAGTTGCTTTTATGTAGATAATCGAGCTATTTCTGAAGTCTCAGAAGAATGAAAAGGCGAAGGTGAGAACAGTGTCACAGAATTTGTCAGTGCTTTTGCTAAAAATGACACAATTTCTTCTTTTGGGGATATGTCCACTTCCTCTGCTGCTCGTCTTGTAGAATGGGAGAATAAACCTTAATAGAGTACAGTTCCAGCTCAGGTTGCCAATACCCTTGAGATGCCATTGCTCCCTTCACCCCCAAAAAGATGTTTATTGCCCGGGCAGCAAGGAAGACACAAGAGGAAGATCACAAGGGAAAACACAGTGCTTGTTATTTAGGGTCATCAACTACCATGCTTGATTATCTTTGTAACAGGTCTGACATTTCTCAGTAGGCCACATCAATTTTGGACTCTTCATAGACCTTCTCATTCCATTTTCTTTATGCCCTGTCTCTTGCTAGCCCTTCCCTCCTTGGGAAACTCCCTTTTTAAGATGTTTTTGTTTGTGACAATTGGAAGAAAATGAACAGTTGTGAAGGCAGGATAATGTAAATTTTTCTGCCCTTTAAGAACAACCAGAAGAAATTGGAGCTGGTCTCTGCCCATCTCCCTCTTCTCTGCAGTTGCTGAGCCAAACACTGGAAAAGGAATAAAATCAACTGAGCTACATCCTGAATATAAAAAAGGAGTTGTTTGAGACCCCAGCAGGGTTAAACCCCCTAGAAAATGTGGAGGACAACTGGAGGAAGTTTAAAAGGAACTACAAGCAATGGGCAGCTGCTAAAAGGGAAGCAGAAGACAGCCTGGGTTCTGAGAGTAGGTGGTTTTGAACTACTTGATGTTTAAATGGTTTTCAGTAACTCAAACATAGATGCCAACTCTGAAAGTGAACTAAAAACTTCAAGGAGTACTTCACACTTCACATAAAAATGAACATGTGACCCATTGTTAGACAGACTATGAAAAAAAGGTTTGAAAGAATTGTGGAAGAATTTGTACAATTTCAAGCTGTACAAAGCTATCTTTCAGTTTTGGATTTAACTCAGCCCTTAACATCTGACTAAATTATGAGACTGTCTAGGGCAAAGCACTTGAAAAGAGGCTACTGAAAGATTAAGAACCACCACCATTGACAAAGTAATTTTTTCCAGGCCAAAAAGTTGTCTGCTAAAGCCCCTAAGCCATGGTGTTTGTACTCGTTCGAGGTGATGGGACACCTGAAGCACGGCGAGGACGGACACCTGAAGCACGGAGACACGTGAAGCAGTTCTACTTCACTATGAAGAAAAGAAATCCAGGGCAGGTGGGGAACAGACAGGGCGCAATCAGATCGTGAACTAGATGGAAATCTGAAATCATTAAAGAGAACTACAAGATGTCCTCTGGTTGTATGAAAACTGTCAACAGAACATCAGAAGCTATCCGTCTTTCTAAATTTATATCTTAAAGTCAATGGATATATTTTTCTGAAGACTGTAAAGTAAGCGGAAGGACTGGAATGAATAAAACACACTGGTTTAGTAAAGGTGGCACATGTCACTTCTTCAGCAGAGCTGGAGAGTTAAATTCTGCAAAATGGGAATGCTCTTCACTCTCTGAAAGGACAGAATTTTTTTGAGTTATGGTTGATACCAGATCATTTTTCTATGCTTCTCGTAACTATTGCCTTCCAAGATTAGTGGGACTGTATGCTGGTCAGAGAAATGTTGATTTATTTCTGTGCTTCAAGAATATCTAAAACAGACTACAGACCACTAATTTTACTGCTAGAAGTGAATCCCTGTGCTACCCGCAAACACACAGGGATCACTATTTCACTTATTATAAATGCTTTTTTTCTTTTAAAATTCACACTCTCCATCACTTGGCTAAAGCATGCTGGAGTCAGTTGTAGAGTTGAGGTATCTACTTGCCTTCTCAAGAAAGAAAATGTTCATCTTTCTAAGCTTGGGGAACTGAAACAGTTGAAGACAACATCTGACACAGAGAATAGGTCTATTAACACAGTATTGCTGGGACGAGATATTTCAAGGCTGTATTTTCAGTCTGAATTGCGGTTAAATATTATGCAGTACTTTTGAAAAAGACACCATAAAAGTAATTCCAAAGGGATTAACAGGAAAAATACATGTCATATATGGATTGCAAAATGTAAGGAAAGCACAGAAATGTTTTATACTGATCTCAAGAGAATAGCAGCACTGAAGGCATTAAATCTTATTGTTTTGCAAAACACCATGATCAAATAAAACAAAAATATAAGGCTATAAGAATACAAGTATCTTGTCTCAGAATAAAGCAAGCAGACATGCTCACATTGCACAGGAGAAAACACACAAACAAACAAGGCCTTGCCAGTTGCTTTCCTTTCTCCAGGTCTATTTTCTGAGAAATTAAACTTCTGTGCTCATGTGTATCAATATTCTTCAACAGATATGATAATCTGGTACAGCAATGTCAGTGGGATTACAAACACAAGTCTAGGCAGTTTGCAAGGAATTTATGGGTTTAGCCATTTCACCACTTGACTTTATTGTCCAGAACCCTTAGAAGCTGTGAGGAAATAACTGCGACTTTTTATTAAAGAGCAGTTTGGTCACACTCTGATCTGTCAATTTAAAAAAAGCGAAAGGGAATTATGGATTGTCCCTAAAACACCTGGGAAATTGTGAATCTTAAAGGAATGCTTTCCCTCAGATTGATCCACTTGTTTCCTTACCTGTTGCAATCGTTGGAATACCAGCAAAATCTCTGTTATAAAGTAGTTTGATACAATTTTCAGGTTTTAGATCCCATGTCAGCCAGACCACACAGAGGACCAAATGCTGTGGGGAATATAGGCAAGAGGGAGTAGCTTCATTGTCTTTTGATGGCACTTGCTATGGTTTTCACTGAAATTTGTAAGAAATATTTTCAACTATTTTATACCAGAAGGTAATCAATGTGTCAAAACTATGACCACATGGACTATTTTATTATGAAAAATCTCAAGTTATTAATACAATTCTCATTGATTTTAAGTAAAAATTTCCAGGCTGTCAAATTTTATGGATGACGAAAGCAAACTATATATACCCAAACTGTATGCCCCTGAGTGTTACATGAAGTCTTTATAATAAATAGATGCAAAAGAATAACAAAACCTATGGTCGTGGCTGGAAAAATAAAATGTAGGAAAACTGCACCCCAAGACTGGAGAGTTATGCTTCAAAAATAGCCCCGGAGGCAGAGTATGGCCCTCAGGCTGAGAGCAGTTAATGACTGCAGACTGGAGTGCAACCCACAGCCCACAAGGTGGATTTGAATCTAAGCTCCTGAGCCTGCAACTGGAAAACTAACTACCGTGCTAACAACCCAGAGACCAGATGGACCTGTAATTAATTGTAAATCTTTGTATTTTTACATTTCCAAGGTGTGACTGTGGAGACACATTCACGCGTATGTACATGTACCCATCTAAATGTATCCAAACCATAATGATTTTTATTAGAAGATGGGACCATTTCTGAAGTTCTATGGAGTCTTTATAAAAAGGCATCTCTCTCAGGATTTCTTGTTCCCTCCTTAAAAGACTATATGGAGTATTAATGAGTCAAAAGAAGTGGCACTCAAGGAACGTGGGTTTGGTTTCATGTGCTTCTGCTGTGAATTTGCACAACCGTCGGCGAGTTGTGTATTTGCAGGGGACAGGTAGGCAGGGGGGAACAGCCATGGCTTTCAGCACAGCTAGATCTGGATGTGGGCATCTGCTCAAAACTGGTGTGAAGGAGCAACACGGAAGTATGACCTCAGCCTTAATCCTAGGAGAAGAAGCCAATTAAAACACTTGTAAGATACCAGAAACACCTCCAGGCAGCCATGCTGCTGCTTCGTGGGCCATTGCTGAATTCAGACAGGTGATCCTCAAACTGATCAGTTTTAGGGAATTACAGGGAGTGAAACATTCCCTGGAGCATTTATTTTTCTAGACTAACTAAAGGGAAAGTTCAGGGAGGCTGAGCTTCTGACCTAAGGCCTGTTGGTAGGTGTTATGGGGTAAGGTGAATATGGGCTCAAATTAATTAAGTGATATGGTTATGCGGTCCTGCAGTTTGGCCAGTGGCTGAATTTTAAGAAATGCATCTGTCACCTTGTCCTCCTTATGTAAACCTATAAAAAAAACACTGGAGTGAAAGAAGTAATTTAAAATACCATTTTCTACTGGTTCTAGTGATTTTTGCAATGAATTGTGTAGCAAGCTGAATTCGTGTAATGGCACATGTATTGCAATGACTGCCAGGTGCTGTTTGGCACCTAAGGCTACACTTAGTCTTCATTCTAAGCTGGAAAGGTTTCATATTGGGAAAAGAAAAAAAAAATAGGGCAATAGGTGCTTGCCTCATTTTATCCTTTCCCCTAGGTGGCCAGTATGTCCTGTCAAAGGCACATATTGGACTTCGGTTAAAAAATACTCCATATAGCTGTCATAATGAAATGATGTCATTAAGATTGATTAGAGTGGAAAGAATAAAAACTTTCTTCTTAATGAGGCATTCCAACCTGAGAGCACTTACTATAATTTTGTTGCTCCAGACAAGGAAGCACATGTCTGTACCACTCAAGAGTAGAGCTTTATGCAGCAGGCTAGGCTTGCCACATCCATACTGCTTGTACAATACAACTTCCAGGAAAAAATGTCTTCTGGCTCTTTTTGCTAAGAAGAGAACTTGGTTTGCAATGTATATGCACGGCAGATGACTTGGAGATCAGTGTCATGGAGTGAAAGAGGCACTGAACCCATCTGACAGGATAGATGCACACCGTGAAATTAGTGAGGTTTTGTGAAATTTTTTTCCAAATATAAACTTCACAGATTTTCATTTTCAGAAGTGTTCATTTTTTTTCATAGCTGCAATAGCAGCAGTATGAATCTGTGCATTCATTACCTACATACAGCAGCTTGACTTTTTTACAGTGACTCATTGGAGCCTCAGGTCACTGAGTGGGAAGGTTTCAAAGACCTGCTAAGGAAGCACAGTCCCTGTCAGGAATTTTTGATATAGATTATCTCTACCTTGTGCAGCTGAGCTACTGACAAAGTGATTTCACAGGAGATCTTTATATATATTTAAAAGGTGATTCACTCAGCCTTGGAGACAACAGATATTGAAGTCAGTCGACTGCAACACTGGAAAGTTCATTCTATGGTACTAAATACTTTTTCTTGTAACTGACAGAATCATTATTTTTTGTATGCACTGTAGTTCCTTTGTGTCATATAAGCACTCATTATCCTATACTTGTTAAAGTTAAAAACCTCTGCTGGATGACACAGTGAAACTTGAACAGCAGGGTAACAATTAACAGTCCTCTAAAGGTTTTGAGGTTCTGTCTGGGTAAATGCAGATGGATTTAAAGGTGGTTCAGCTAAAATGCCTCTCTCTTCAACCCCTTCTGTTTGTTTTTTTTTTTCCCCCTGTCCTCTCCCATTGTTTTTTCCTTTAAGCCAAAATCATTTGATCTCAAAATCAGGCAGTCTAGTAGTTCACTTGTGGAACCCACATATCTTGATGTTTTATTTCTTTTATATCCAGATACGTTCATTTTCCCCTAGCCCCCTAGCTATAATAGAAGCAGTATGAATCATTACCTTCCTACCAGCAACTGACTTTGGAAGGTTTTACTTTTGGTTCAGATCTGCATTGAAATCAATAGACAATCCAAACGGACCCTCCTTTTTTTTTTTTTTAAGGGCGTCAGTGACTTGGGGACTGAGATATTAAGGTGTTAAGGAATTCACTGAATTAATGTTCTCACTGAAGAACTCTAATACATGTTATATGAAATGCTACATGGTATTGTTTTGGTATTGTAGAAGCTCTGGGTGTCAGGCATTGCTTTGGCTGAGCTCTATTGGTGTTGTGGATACCCATTTGTAATGTGAAATTTTTACAAAATTGCATAGCCCATTTTTAGCAATTTTCAAGGTGGACAGCCAAGGTGCAGCTCTCAAGTTGGCCAGCTCAGGTCTTCACCAGTTCATGTGGGAAAAAAAAAAAGTCAGGTCTTTGGGCTACCATTTCCCTGATATATTGAGTCAGAAATCATGGATAAGGACATTTCTAAATTTCACGTTTGAAGCTCAGCTGCTTACCCTGAACCCCTCTGTCTGGGGCAGGCTGGAACTGCAGTCTGCCAGTTTTAGTTTTTCATTATGGATTTAGGCAGAGGTGAGAAGGTGTTGCTTTAAACTGAAGGGAAACAGAATATCAACTTTGCAAAATCATTGTATAATGTGTTGACTCTTTCTTCATACAATTTATTTAAATAAACAATATAAATCTTAACTGAAAGTTCACAACTTCAGCTAATCCAATGATGAAAAAGCGATACAAATCAGCTTCAAATGGGTTATCCTTATATTTAGTATGAAAACACTTTTTGTTATTAAACTATTTCTGTCTAGGAAGGTGGATATTTTATACTATTATAAGACACTTTTATACTCAGCATGAAAAGCTAATGGGAAGCAGTTTTGTGTGATAGAAGTTATACTGGAATAAGTGTTAAAAATCCTTTTTTTCCAAAAGTTTTCCAAGTTCCCTTTGACAAGCTAAGTCACGTTCCCCCAGGCAAATACTGCTATTCGTTAAGACTTATTTTATTTCCACACAAAACTGGCCCCTAACAGTTGGAGGATACAATTGTCTTTCTGTCAGACCATATCAATATGTGCATGGCATGTACCTGACAAACTTTTTGAAAGCCAGATGACACAGCAACAGGAGCAGTGCTCTTAGTGATAAAAATGGGGATAGTGGGATAAAAGGTGCTTATTCCACCTGCAAATGTACAGATTTGCCCATCTTCCAGCTTGGTTTCCCCATTCTCACTACTTTAATGCCACACAGCAGTGTCATTGCAAGGTACGGCCAGGGACTCAGGATAGTGGCATGTCTGAACACCCCATTTCTTGTGGTGGCAAGAGTCAGGGTTAAAAATGTGGTCATTATCAAGCTTAAGATAAGAAATTTGTTGATGATGTTCAACAGATTCAGGAATACCAGTTCAAGAGTTGCATTTCTCTTAAATGTCATGGGAACAATCCCAAAGGACTCTGCTAGTTAAGAAGCCATTAACTGGATTCCTGTTTCGGGCACTACCTGTGAAACATTGACAGATTCATAAACAACTTGCATGTGACATGGTTGTTTTCTCTGAGAAAGTGCTGTGATCTTTGTGATTTATTCCTGTTGCCTTTGGAGAGAAGGCCAACACCAGATGTCATGGTTAAGTCAAAATTATCACCAGGTCATGAGGAGTGTTGGTGTCACCGGTGAAGTAAAGGAACAGTGGAGATGCTATGTGTCTTATGCACCTTCATTTAGTGTCTGTCTCAATAACCTCTCCATCTTCTTAGTTTATGTGAGCTGTAATAGAATGTAAACAGCATTAAAATAGATTTTTTTAAAATAAATGAACATGCCAGTTGTACACATGGCATATAAAATCTGTTGCCACTTGTTGCCTATCCAAAAATAAATGTTGGCTGTGTCTGTCATTGCAAGGGAGCTCATCTCCTTTTGACTGTAGTTTTAGTTCTAGGGTGCACATAGAGCCTTTGTGGGAAAGAGTGACATAATATTTGGTTCAGTATTACTAGGCTTGATGTATTTGCAGAGATATATCACCTCCACACCCTGGGATAGCAAAGCTCACCTCAGCCTGTCTGAGGGTTGTCTGTAGAGGATTCCACAGCAGCAGCTTCACTCTCAGAGTTCAGCCTTAAGACACTAACTTGCTGAAGTGGTTCAAAACTGAAATAACTTGATTTTTAGGCAGCTCACTGAGCTTGCTGAGGTGGTTCACATCCACCTGCCATAAGGTGCCTGTACATCTCTCTGCCCAAAGCTACAGCTCCCTAAACAAGGACAGTGAAATAAATTTGTGGCTCTCCACAGAAAAAATGTCAAAGTCTGTAGCAGCAGGAGATCCATTTTATTCAACAGTTGAATCTAATTCACTACAAGAAGAGCTGAGACAGAAGAGCTACAGGAGAAAACTTATTCTGTTGTTTTTCAAAAGGTGCAACAACCTCTGACAGCAGGGGAGACCTGGTGCTGGAAAGATGATACAGAAATTGAGATGCAGTGTGCTCAAAGATGTGTGTTACCATTTTTGTGCACCTACAGTGATAGAACATCCCCAACCTCGCAAAGGTAAAAAACTCAAACTCTTGCTGCAAAGCTTCAGAATTATGACAGTGCTGGGAACAATGGAAGAAAGTAGATTTTCCTTGTGTAATTTTAAACACAATATATAAATTTGTATTAGGCAACCTCTCCATCACATCAATACACTGATTATATAGGTGGAGAAGAAATGTACTAATCTTACTGAGGATCATTTTGTCCCAGTCACATACATGCATATTATGAATGGAGTACAGTCGAAGGTTCAAGATGTTATCTAGATTAACTTAGCTCTGATTTGAACAGCAGAGAGCTCACCTGCATCTCACACCCAAGCCCAAAAATACAATAAATGAGTTTGCCTACTTTTTTCTTAATTTTCACTACTAAAATGAAAAGCAGTGTGTGACTCTAAAAGCAGGAATTATTTAGATTCTTTTTTTTACTTGAAGGCTGTCTTCCTGTCATGTCCTAGTCAATGCTCAGCACACTAAAATCCTGATTGTCGAATGGTGACCCTGAGGACTGACTAGAACATAAATAAATAGTACTAATGAAAATTGAAAATAGATGCACAATTCAGTTAAGATACAAAATAGAACTGAAAAAAGGCAACAGCAATCTTCAATTTCGACTTAAGAGTTCTGTTTCCAAATTTTCAAAGTACAATTTGAGGAAACACATATGACCTCAAAATGGCAGAAGTTTTCTTGTAAGGAAGATGTTTAAGACACAGTGATAATGAAAAATAGACTACTCAGTTTGGCAAGGCTAATCTTCATGCAAATAATGCATATGCAAATACTTGCCCATGGGACTCTCATGCAGTTTAACAAGATCAAGTGCAAGATGCTGCACCTGGGTCAGAGAAACCCCTGGAATCAATACAGGCTGGAATCAATATAGACGGAGAGCAGCCCTGACAAGAAGGACTTGGAGGTGCTGGTGGATGAGAAGCTGGACATGACCTGGCAATGTGCACTTGCAGCCCAGAAAGCCAGTCATGTCTTGGGCTGCAGCAAAAGCAATGTGGGCAGCAGGTTGAGGGAGGGGATTCTGCCCTTCTGCTCTGGTAAGACCCCACCTGGGGTGCTGCATCCATCTCAGGGATCCCCACCACAGGAAGGACATCGACTTTGGAATGAGTCCCGGGGTGGGCCACCAAGATCAGAGGAGATGGAGCACCTCTCTTGTGAGGAAAGGCCGAGGCAATTGGGTTTTTTCAGGACAGAGAAGAGATGGCTTTGGGGTGAACTAATTGTGGCCTTCCAGTACCTGAAAGGAGCCTACAAGAAAGATGCAGAGGGACTTTTTACAAACAGGACAAGGCGGAATGGCTTCAGACTGAAAAAGAGTTAGGTTCAGATTAGATATTAGAAAGAAGTTCTTTACTGTGAGCCTGGTGAGGCACTTGAGCAGCTTGCCCAGAGAAGCAATGGATGTCCCATTCTTGGAAGTGTTCAAGAGCAGGTTGGACAGGGACCTGAGCAACCTGGTCTAGTGGGAGGTGTCCCTGTACGTGGCAGGGGAAGTTGGAACTGTGTGATCTTTAAGGTTCCTTCCAATCCAGGCCATTCTCTGATTCTGTGATTCTATGATTCAATGACTCTATGATTTTATGATTCTACGTATGCTTGTAACAGTAAACAGAAATCAAGCATTAGTGACTGAAACATAAATATTCAGACAGAACTAATTAGAGAGATGGTAACTGTTTTGATTATGCCTCTGGTTAGTTATTAAGAAAATGATGAAGCCATTCTCTGAGTGTGTTGCTAGCCACTTATTCTAACAGATAAAGCAGGCGATGGGCTAACTTCCATCTTAAACCATTTTCAGTGAAATAAACTTTAAAGAGTTTTTGTTTGGGTGGGCAAAAAATATCCCATCTAAACACAATCCTGTGTGTTTTTCTTTTCCACTAAGATGCTATTGTTTTATTGGAAGACAATTCATTTGACAACTTTGTATTTTAATTAATGCAATAATTTTCATTTACTTTAGAAGAAGAATTGTAAATCCACACTTGATACAATGAAAATCCATTTTGCTCCCATGAAGTGATAGTTATGATATACCAGTGTTAACTGGTAGGCTTGCTGATCTTCACAATTAAGTCTTGAACTTTTTGTTTTTATATGATTTGTGACAATTTATAATTTGGGTTTGCAGTTTTCTTGTTTGTTTGTTTGTTGTGTTTGGGTTTGTTTGTTTTTTTTTCTTTTTTTCCTGTGAGAGGATGAATAATGAGATAACAGAGAACTAGATTCATCACTGTTCTAATAGTTTGAAGGTTTATGGTAACTGTAGTAAAAATGGAATGTTGTAAGGAATAGTTCATGCTTTTCTAATAAATCTCTTTTGGATTGGATCTGCGATACATTAATTCTTGATGAAAGGACCGGTGCCGTCCAGAAGAACTAGAGGGAGAGAAATCCAGACCCTCCTACCAAAAAGCCTATTTCTGCCTTCTTTGGGAAGATTCCTGCTCCCTGGCAGGCCATCCTTTCAGGGATGTGTCCTCTTGCCTCTAAAGCCACTCCAAGGTGAACTTTGGAGAATGGTTTCCCTGTGTTGAAGAGCTGAATGCACAAAGAAGCTACTTCTTGTTTCTCTGGTAGGTAGCTATTTGGGCTTGGCTTTAAGAACCCTTTATGGTATCCAGAAGGAGACAACTTAACAGAATCTGTTCCAAAAGAGAACTTTTCAAATTCTTATTTTATTAAGAATTTTTGTCTTGAATTCTTCTGCATTTTTTCATGCTGGAGTTCTCTCAAATTTCTACTGACCTATTTTCAGTTTATGAATTAGTTGCAAATCCCTTTGAAATTAATTATTTATCTTCAAGGACCTTAGGTTTGTCTGTTACCTGGTATTTTCTTTCAACTGGTATATTTTCACAAAAAAAAAACCAACAAAAAACAAACCTTCATTTGCAATGACAGAAGCAGAGTTTTACAGAATTCACTGCATTGCCATGGGAACGAATGAGTTCCTTCTGAATCATTATGGCCAAACTAACTCAGATGAAATAGGAACAAGCCCTAACCTTTGCCCATTCTTCAAACATACGTCAAAACTGATACGGACTGAATGTTCAAAAAATTGAGAAGGTCTCTGGGATACATAGCTGGCTTTCTAAAGCTATTTATATTATTGGAAAAGCAAAGAGGCACCTGCTGATTTATCTGCACACTTTCACACTTAAATGCTTAAAAAATATGTGACTTTGTTGCTGCAAAGAATAATTAACGACTTACTGAAAAAGCTGGGAAGGAAGGACATTCTTTTTGAAAATTGTTTCTAGATTTATTTCATTTTATTTCATTACTTTTAAAATTTTCCAATACATCTTTATGTTTATAATAAAAAAATCATAATTTTGATCACTGTCACAAAAATGTCTTTTTCCTTGTTATCCATAGATCCATTAGAATCTGTCATATGCAGTACTTTTTGTGCCTATTTTTACCACTTAGATTTTGGCAAAAGATAGAAAAAATGTTGAGAAGTTACTGCGTAAGACAGTATTAAAAAAAAATGAGGAATCGATAAAAACTATTTTATAAGTTATATTACTAAAAGATGAAAAATTGAAATAAAAATGCTCCAATTTTTGAAAATCAGAACTAAAAGATGATTTTTTTTCCTGCTTTCAAGGTCAAAAAATGCTACTCTCTGGTGTTTTGCAATGAAAAGTGTTATTTTATGACCAAGCATTTATTTCACTAGGAAGATTTTGGTATACCTTCCTTATGACTGATTTTTTTTTCCCCCTGATTTTATCGAATTTTGTACCTTGAAATGATTCATACTCCATCACTCAGTAAAGTGAGTCTATAATCAAACCTACAGTAAATTATAGTATAAATTTCTGTATTCAATAATAGAGAGTCTGAAAGTATTCACTTCAACACAGCTAATAGGAAATGTGAAGACTTTTGGCCTGTACAACTAGGTTTAGGGACTTAAAGGAATCTAGTTCCACAGTCAGCGCATGGGCCTCAATGCAGCATGGTTAGGTTCTGCCTCCATGCCATTGCCTCATGTATTCTCATAGGGGTAGAAGTTCAGTCTAGTTGCAATTCAAACATTTGAATCTTTTTGTTGGCAGTGTAATGAATTTTGCCTTTAAGCAAAACATTAAGAAACTAACCTGAATATTTCTATGCCCCATTTTAGCAGTGCACCTACATTGAAATAAATAAATAGAATTCTCTATAATTAACACACACTTGCAAAGGATTGGTAAGTCATATAATTATAAAAGAATTCTATAAAAGAAACTTCAGAATTATAAATATTTTAATAAGTGTATTTTAAAAAAGTTCTTCAATAACTTCTCAGGAAAATACTGAGAAATTTTTAGAAAACACTTTCCTGTATATACAGTTATTTTACTTCCTATGATAGATATATCAACCAAGTTGGAAGACAGTAGGAAACACAGAGCATAGGCATGGTTTTGAAAAATGCTGGCAGAGGTCACAACGGACACATGAGTTTAATGCTTAGGGACTGGTCAAAATTCAGAGACTTGGCTTCAGTGATTTACTTGGAGTATAGATCTTCAGCCCTCTGTTGTAAGGGCATGGGGAAATAGGTGAGGTAAGTTCAATATCCTTGGTTGAGGGCATCCTGAGTTTAATTCCCTAATCACAGAAATACTTTTATGTTTGGTCAATGTAATTTATTATAAAATTCATTCAACTTAGAGTGGAAACTAACGACTCTCCCTTATAATGTAAGGCACAAGGAAAATTATAGAGAAGGTGGACTCTGTCGCGTGCACTCATAATTGCATTTTATGAGAAGTCCAGTCCTATGTGGATTTGTTATGTATGTGCAGAAGATTCAATTCCTGCTGGGAATTTAATAGGGAAGTGTCTGATTTCTGAGTTCCAGGATCATGGGCAAGGAGCAAATTCACCTAGTCCGGGACATACCTGGACATTCTCAAAAGGGAAATGATTGGTGCAGAAGGAAGTTAATGACCAAAAAAAAGGAGAGGTCCAGTGAGTTTAGGTGGCAGCCAAGGTTGTCTTTCCTGCTTCTGTTCTTCTTCCTTTACCATCTTTGTGGCCCTTTGTTGGACTCTTCAGTATATCTATGCCTCTCTCCCAGAACTGGACACAGCACTCAAGGTAGTGGTCTCACCAGTGCTGAGCAGATGGAAAGGATGTCTTCTCTCAAGCCGATGGCATTATTTTGCCTAATGTAGCCCAGGATTTATTTAGTCTTCTTTGTGGCTGGCTTATGTTTGGCTTGGTGTCCACCAGAACCCCCCAGTACTTTTGCTTCTAATTGCAGTCAGCCTCTTGGTTTGGATTTGTCAGATTCTGGAGCCTCACTTTGTTTCTGTGTTTTCTATGGTAATTTGTAATTTGCTGTGTTCTGATTTTTCAGACTTCTCTCAGCTATGCTTCTCATTTGCATAATAAGCTTGGATAATCAACAAAGCAACAGCTAGGTGCTCAAAAGGTCAGTTAAGAACATGTACCTGAACAAATCCAACACATAAAAAACAGTTGGAGCAGTACGTTAGACTATTCACTTCAACTTTTGATTTAGGGCTAATCAAGAGCATGGCCAGATGGAGAAGAAAGAAGGTAAGCAGTAACTGAGTTCCCATCACACAGCTAATTTCTTGACTTTGAAGGGTTTTTTTCCTCTTACATCATAAAAATGTAACTGTCTCTTAAGAAACAAAATATTCAGAAAGAATTCAGCTTGAGACAATATAAAAGGATAACTTTAGTAAAATAGAAGTAGTTTGATTTTGGGTTTTATTGTAGTTCATTCTTTTTAAAAATTTATAACAGAAAGAAAAAGGAATTATTTTAAATGGAGTCTTGCAAAAGTATTGACTCAGCTCTTGTTATTCTAAAGGGTTTATATTTTTCTCTGTATGCTTGCTTCAATAATAACATTCCTTTAGATTGCTTAGATTCCACTAAACCAGGAATTTAAAATTACCCCTTCAGAAAATGATTGACCACATTCTCAATTAATGGGCATATTTTTGCCTTTAATCTCTGATAGGTTTCATCAACTAGCCATCTTAAGGCCTCACAAAAAGAAATATAAGTTTATGAAAAACCTTTCCATTCATATTTCGAGGCTTGGTTTATTTGGCCTGGAGAAGAGGAGACTGAGGGGAATCCTTATTGTGGTCTTCAATATCCTCATGAAGGAAAGAAGAGGGGCAGGTCCCAAGGTCTTCTCTATTGTGACCAGCAACAGGACATAAGGAAATGGCATGAAGCTGCATTAGGGAAGGTATAGGTGAGTATCAATCACCCAGAGGCTGGCTGGGCACTGGAACAGGGTCTCCAGGGAAGTGATCACAACACCAAGCCTGTGTGAGTTCAAGAAGCACTTGGACACTTCTCTCAAACACATGGTGTGATTCTTGGGATGCCTTGCAAAGGACCAAGTGCTAGTATATATTCTGTGTTTCTAATATGCCATTTTTTTTTCGTAGGCAGAACCCATTTTTCTAGCAGTCAAATAATTTCCAGTTCAGAAGGACCCAGGTGAGCAGACCAAAACAAACATTTACTTCTTTGTTCCTTGTTTAAAATAAGCCCTGACAGACCCAGCTGCTCCCTCCAAAGCTGTTTCAGCTGCAGGAGAGCTGATAAAAATATAAGAAATTGTTCAAAGAGATTGTTCCACTTCCTTTCTATTAATATCATCTGAAATTAGAAATTAGAATCTTAATGTTTAGAAAATGAGAAAAGAAGGGAGCTTTGTGACACACTAATTTTTCTTGGTTGTCACTCTTAGAATCACTACCATCCTCCTGTACTTTCACTGAAAAGTTTTGTTTTTCTTTATTAATGCTGTACAATGGATTGTATTGACTCCTTCTAGTTTATAGAAGGATATTCCAGAGACCTTGTCAATTGTCTATATTGCAAAAATATTCACTCAGCTGTCACCTAGAACAAGCCTTCTTTTGGCTTAAGTCCTCAAACCACACAGGTGTCATCATAGAAATAACTTCTTCCATGGGTGATACGCTTAAAGCAAAAGGTATATTTAGTGTTTCTGCATGACAAAAAGTTCAAAGGTCAAATAAAGTTCTTATTCAAACCTATCATAAACAAAATATCTTTCAAACATAATGCTCTGAAAATGTTCAAATATAAAAGTATATATTTTCACCAGTCTTCAAGTAATTTTTAGAGACACAACCACATACTGACACTGTATATTAGGATTAAATCTCCCTAGTCGGTACCGTATTATCTCTTCTCTTCCTAGTTACGCTTTCTCATAATTTGTATGTTGATTTGCCTTTGACGTGTCTCTTCAATTCTTCTATGGTTGTGATCTTCTGGCAATATTTTCCTTCTCTCTACCTTTTCTCTGTTTGTGATGCCCATGTTTCAGTTTTCCTCAGAACCAATGCTGATGATCTGTAGCGTCTAAAAAATATTTCCTTTTCTGAACTCTTTTGATTTATTGATTAATCTTTGCCATTCACTGAAAGGCACGTTCACTTGATTTGCTTTTGCTGTACACTGTAGCCACTCAGAAACATTTGTTTTAAATAATTGCTGAGATACCACTACACGTACCTGAAAAGCAGAAAATGACCTTACTATGACTGTTCAAATGGAGCTTAAAATGTGGCTGCTAAACAGCTGGACACCACCTTAATAAGCAGGATGTCTACAAGACACCACGATGCTAATGAAAATCTGCAGCTGGGGGAGTGGCATTTTGTAATGCAAATGTGATACTAGGAATGCCTTATAGGTGAACTGGTATATTGCAATGATTTAATTCAGGCTTGTTTAGCGTATGGTTAATCAAAAGGCAGACAATATCCAATAACAGAACTGAGTTAAGATTAAAAGTTGGTATCTTTCGGGGTCTCTGCCTCTGATCTGATGAACAGATTAATTATATTTGAAGTCCACTGAATAATTTTTTACTTGATCCTTACTGAAGATTTGAGTAAAGGAACCTTCAGCTGCAAATCTGATCTTGAGATATTTTAAAAGGACTGAAATATTTCAGAGTTATTGTTAATGGGAGAAACAGGCTCTGGAGTGGTCTGCCTGGCTGGGGACTGGCTAGTCTCGACAAAGCTGAGCGGTCTTTGAAATGTCAGTTTTCGCTGTGGGAGAGACCAACAGCAGCCGGCCTGGAATAAGCCACCGATATTTGGTTC
Organism: Grallaria varia; assembly: GCA_013396735.1. Taxonomy (NCBI): domain Eukaryota; kingdom Metazoa; phylum Chordata; class Aves; order Passeriformes; family Formicariidae; genus Grallaria; species Grallaria varia. Next base: position 638,253 of record VWZG01005816.1, on the reverse strand, counting down.
CTTATCTGATTACCGTGTCGTCTTCTACTGAGTCACTCTTTAACTTCTCACTTAAATACAAATGCATTAAAAGCAGAATGCTGAGTCTAGGCTCTACAAGTTGTAAAAACTGCAGGGCCTCTTCAGACTATGAATCACTCTTTGGAGACACCCATCTAAAAAAAGTCATTCTTATGTGGTCAGGTGACCGAGACTTGGTAAATTATTTTAAGATATCTAAATAAGACGAGATAAATTTCATGTTCCATACTTACATAGTTTACAGTGTGTCACAACTGATATTGATTAAAATGTTCATAACTAGGATTCTATTTGGCTTTATTTAAATCACAGCAAGAATACAATAACCATTAATTATGAGCAAGGAGAATTCTTCATTACATATCAAAGTGGTCAGTATCTGTCTCTCTCCTTGATCTTACGCTTTTAACAGAAGCACAAGGACTTTAACTCAGGACTGTATTTCTGTATTTGTAAAGTGACTTTCCATATTACAGTGTAATTAGCGTTCCTGTTCCCTACTGCTAAAACGAAGAGAAATGTTACTAACTGCAGTCAGAAGGCTGAGAAGCTAGTTTTCACTGACTCTCCCACACACTCTTCATCCATTTATTAGAGCACTTTCTTTCTCTTGCTAATAGAAGCCAGCATTTATTTTAGAGGATGCCAGCAGATGTGCATCTTATACTTCAAAACTTCCTGTTCCTGTCAGCTGACAGAATTTTGTTATCATTTCAGATACTGGCTCACTTTGTTTATGAAGACGGCTCTCCCATCTGTGCCAGGGCCAACTGAGAAGTAGCTGTGTTTTATCTTTTTTGCATAAGAGACTGTGACAGCCACAATGGTCTGAAACATCCACAGATGCAGTTTGCTGATGTCTCACTATATAAGAAGACCAAATAATAAAACTTAGTAACATACGTGAAGAGCATTGACTCTCATATATTTTCAGAAATTATTTTAAAAAATCAGTCAGATAGTGTTCAAGCAATGTGTTTTTTTAAACACCTTGGTTTTCAGATCACTTCTGATGCCTTTCTTGGCTACAGGCAGAATGAGACTTGATTTTATGGTGGTATGGTGGTGTTTTATTTGGTGGTTTTTTTTTTTTTTTTTTTTTTTAAACTGTTTCAAAACATGACATAATGTCTTTCCCCTTATTTTAAACTAGAAGCATCATGATACTAAATGCTAAGCTACTGGGGGCATTGATTGACTCTACTGAATAAGTCACATGAAATTCCAACCAATACAGGTATTGTCCCTTAGTAAGTAAATGGAGAAAACGTAGGGTATTACTGTGCATTTTGGAAGTGTATGAGTACAGACTGTCTAAATGTTCTCTCTCATAGCAGAAGTTACATTAGCGGGTGCAATCATCATGCAATGTGTTTAAAGGAAAATTTTGTACCTTTTTTTTTTTAAAATACATTATTCAATGATGGAATCTGCACTGACCAATAGTAAAACCTTCAAACTTCTTGTAAAAAAAGTATTCAAATAACTTACTATGAGGCATACAAATTTGTGTCTTGTAACAGTGACTTTTTCTGTTAAAAATTACTTTCCTTTCCTTAAGAAAATGGATCTACTTTGTGGTACTACACATGTCTAATAAGATACAATGCCTTTGAAGGGGTATTTTCATTTTCTCAAGTTTTAAACATTCTGCCTCCCTCTTTCTTTGTTCCTTGGCAAGGGAATAGATGAAGGCATTGATAAAAAGCTAAAGAATACTTGAAGAGTAAGTTAAATAATGTTCACACATGTTACCTAAACAAACCCCTAAACCTATAAAACAATTCAAAAAATTGGTGAAGTGACATTCTAGACTATCTTTGGATTTTTATAACTACTTTGACTCTTTTTTTTTTTTTAATTTGACTGCTATGCATCCATTTATGTTAAAGGATATAGAAGAGATGAAGAGGTATAACATAAGAGAGATTTGAAATCATATGTGGTTATTATTAAATTAATTACTGAATGTACTGATGTTTGACTACTATACTGAGATTAGAGGATTGCTTGTCTAGGAAAATCAAGAAATAGGAGATATACATATCTTCAAGAAGTGATCTATGAAGGAAAATACTAATTTTGCATTAGGTACTCACAATTTGATTTAATACAAAACGAACTATTTATACATCCATGAAGGAATGAGGAGGAGAAGACTTTGGTTGTTAGGACATATACCAACATATTCCACCAAATTTATCAGTCATACTTATAATAGGCACTAGTACAAATTTCTTAGAAAATATAAACCAAGGTGAATTTATCTCTCTCCATTACCAAAAGATGGAGTTCCAGAACAAGGTTTGTGCTAGACAGCTACTGAGCGTCTACTGAATATCTAAAATGAGGCCAGATATCTCTGGCCCTTTGTTAGACAAAGTGGAAACTGTCATGCTTTTAGTTGTTGGATAGAGTTTTTTATAAATATGTGTATATGCTCGCACCCAGTACAACAGATGCTTAAGAGAATGACAGTACACACCAAGAACAGTATAATGTATTAGCCATAAGGATAATATTAACAGAACAAAAAGATTTAATTAGGATTTGAAAAAAAACCAAACAAAATGGTGATCACCTTGTAAAGGTAAAATAAGCAAGAAAAGTGTGTCCCATATTACATAGTTATATATCATACTAAAAAATGTTTCTGAAGTACCATAAAAGTCTTAAAATAACAGATGGAAAAAGTATTTGAGAACACTGGGAGAATCCAGGTTGACAAATAGATAAGTCTATTTTATTACTTCTCCTAGAATTCTTGAGCATTACATCCAAGACTGATACAAAAAAATGACTTTTTCCCACTTCTCTGAAATCTGTCATGTGAATCTTGGATTTTTTAAAATTTCTGATGCAATTAGTCTTTCCCAGAATTATTTAAAACATTTGTTTTTCAAATATGTAAGGTGCAATTATGTAAATGCTGCTATGTTCATGGTGTTGTCTGGAGCTGTGAGTACGGATAAGCAGAGCTACTGCAGGCATCATGTAAGCAGTTAGAAAACTGGTTTTATGCTACAGAACAAGAAGGAATGGGATGGTAGAAGGTAGAAGTTAAGAAAGGCAAATTTAACACCAAGGAAAGCTGAGAAATCAAAAGTAGGTGGATGAACTCAGAAAAGCTTATTGAGGTCTTCATGGAATTTTCCTTACATCACTGGGAAAGTACTGTGATGACAGCGCTCTATGGAGAGCACAATGGCAAAAGATTCCTATTGCCAGGGGGTTGTGAGACTCGGTGCAACCTACAAGGGAGTGTCCAAGGGGTCAAGGTAGAGCATGGGCTTGAGTAAGCAGGTTGCCTGGCTGGTTTATAGCTCAAGGATAATGCAAAGCAGCAAGAGCAAAAACAAGGGACTGGCTTGAATTGCCAGTAATTTATTACCTTGGTTGGTATACATTGGTAAGGAAAACTGGTTCTTATTGTCTGTAAATGTTTAAATTAAATTTAAACACTATATGCTACCTTTATGGTTGCTGTTGACAGTGAGGGGATGTTCTAAACCTCTGGATAACTAGGCCTGCATGAGAATGTTTGAACTCCTCTGTTGAACTACCTGCCTGGACGTAGCTGTAGATATTAAAATTGCACAAATCTGCTCATGTTTTTGTAGATAAGGGAATAATTCTATCAGTCACTGTTGCTGTAATAAAAACCAAATCATATAAAAACCAGCAACACAGCTCATTCCCTCATTTTGAATCGCTTGCATAACAAATTAATGGTGGTGTGCCTGAATAATGAGAAATGCTTCAAACCTGAAGATTCATTTGTTTGGACAAACGTTGCTGACTGCACTGAAGTAGATTGCAACACTGGAATTATATTTGAGTAACTAGACTATTACTGCTGTTGCTATTGCTATTACAGTTATTGCTGTTACTGCAGCAGATGAGCTGAGGTCAGATGGGCCAGTAAAGGACAAGTCCTGCTATGTAAAGGTTAAAATGTCTATAGATAGGACAGTGAAAAAAAATTCAGGAAATTGAATTGCTCAGTATCGAGAGGATAGCAGCAGAGCTCACAATGAAATCCCCACTTCTTTACTATGAATCTGTTAAATCACAAAATTTCTCCAGAAAACTAGAGTTTTATCTTTCTTTTGTCATGTCTTGAAAATAAAGTACTGAAAAGAGAACTTTGATGTAAACTGCTCAGCTTCTAAACCTGCATAGTAACCATCTCATTATAGTGAGTCATTTGAAATTATAAGTAGTGGATATTGATATTTATTTTGTTTAAAGTGGTATGTTTCATGTAGAACTTCACTTGCATCCAGTATAAGAGAAGCAAGATGGTACTTTTGCAAGGTTATAAAAAAAGGAGGAAGTCTCAATATCTGATTAGAACCCTCCTATATATATGAGATATATATGAGGTAGAATTGAATACAAAATTGTATTTTATTACAGCTATTCTATGACTAGTACAGTATGTTACCTGAATGTACATTTGTATGTGTAAATATGCTTCACCATCTAAGAAACACACTTTAAAATGAAAAATGTTTGCTCTGATTTTTTCAATCTCCTAATCACAAACATAGGGCATTGCATACCACTGTAGGAAACTATGGTTCTGATTTTTGTCTCATTTATACATATAGAAATAGGTAATAACTCCTGTTTAGTCAACTGATTTACACTTGTATTAAAATGTCTATGTGATGCATCTTTGTATCTGTATTAATATTTGTTGGAGGTCTAAATTTAAACAGGATGAAAATAGATATATCTTTGTACTTGGAATTGGCTGGTTTTTACCTTCATTATTAAGAACATCAACTAAAGAGTGAAAAGTGAAGGAAAGGGAGTAAGAACCTCAGTTCTTTTAAATCAAAATTTCTTATGCTTGAATTGCAAGTTGTGAAAACCAATTCTCCCTATGAAGTATGAATGTTGAATTTTCCTGGAGTTCACCAGGGCAGAAGAATTCGATTCTCAATCACTTCTAATTACTGACATTAACCATAATATCATAATCTTTCACATTTTGTTCCTGTCTACTCTTGTGCATAGAAGTAGAAGAATTTCTTGTTCGTAAGCCTGTGCTGGGTGCTCGGCTTCACTGAAACTGGTTTTTGTTTCTGGAAGTGAACAATTCCTGGCTGTTCTGGGTCACCTGTGAGAAGATGTGCACAACAATAGTCCTTAAATTAAATTTATAAGATGAACAGTGCACTGAAGAAAGTTCTGAAAACTCAGGAAATTGAACTGCTCAGTATCAGGAGGTCACTAGTTCCCTCATACCTTCTTGTAGATGGGAATAACATTGTCTGGCTTTCAGTCAGCAGAGACCTCCCAAGGCCGCAGCAAGGGATCCTGCCAAAATATCTGCTAGGTCCTTCAGAATTTCAGAGGAGCTTATATAGGATGACACATAGAGAATATGCCAGAGTCTGTGATCCCACTGCAGGGTCGTTGTCTATGTACAAATTCTGAGTCGTTACAGACTCTGAAAGTTTCCTTTGTCTTCTCATCTGTAAACGGAAAAAGTGCGTGTAGATGGGTGGGGAAAGACATGAAATTTTTTGGCTATGCAGCAAATTGGGTGAATGTAAATCAAATAACCTCTGGAAATTCAGTGCAAGGTGCAGACCATAATGTCCTGCTTTTTAGAAGGCCATACTTATTAACAGTCAGTTAGTAACTGTTGGAGATAATTGACTTTTGAAACATTTAGAATTCCAGGTGAATCTCCTGTCTATTTTAGCTGATCATAAAGATAGGTGGGATGTGCTCTTCTTAATTCCTTCTTAATTTTATTCTGTTATGAAACACACATTATTGACAGACCCTTGAGGCTGTCTTTTAGGATGACATTTGAGAGCAAGGGTTCGAGTGCAGGGAGACTTGCCCTAAATACCCTTTGCCCTAAATGTCCTACCTCCTTCTTGGGTCCTTTTTAACCGCTGTATGCATTTTTTTTTAGCATTTAGACCCGAATTTTTCATGCCCCTCTTTATAAATAAACAAGAAAAACTGATAGGCAGCAAGACTGAAACTGTTGAAACAAAGTGCTTATAAAAATTATACACAGTTTACTTCTCTAGTTCAGGATGAGATATACTTAAACATGTACTATTAAAACTATGCATTTAAATAATCCATTGGCCTAGAGATTAACTGCAATTGGATTTGTCCAGACTCTCAGTCTTGTGAAAACCTACCATACACAGCTTACAAAACCTGTTAAAATCATTCTCAATGTAATAATCCAGTTGGAAAAAATGTTAAAGGGACCCACTGGGAGATATACACTGAATCAAGCAGACTTGTCACCGTAATGTGTTCAATTAAATTTAGATTTGGTCACTTCTTCCAGCCAGAATATTCAAGCGTTTGAATTCTACATTGTAAAAACTGTAATTGTATGTTGCTTTCTACCTTAATTTTCAGCTGAAAAAAATATGTCAGATTCTGGGGAGGGGTTAGACTTTCTGCAGAGTTAATAATTAGAGATCCAACATCTACATCATTGTTCATGAATGTTAAAAATGTAATAGTTATTCCAGATTGACAATTTGATTGCTATAACTATAATACATTATAATAATTTAAATTATTAATATTATTGCCACATTATTTTTTGTTGCAAAATATGAATTAATTTGGTCACTTTCACTACTTCTTTTTTAATATCTAACCACTTTAAAGGTTTTTTTCTCTAATACAATGCCTATCAAATCAAACCTCATTTTAAGAAAGCCTGCAGTGAATTTCAAATGACTATGAAATAATATGCAATCTTTTGCATTTGGGCCTATAAAATAAGTTGATACAAAAATCTAGGTATCAGGATATGGAGAAATGAGAAATTTTTAAGTGGTCACTAAATTAGTACTAAATAGAAGACCCAGTAGTAAACAAGATGAATAAGTAGTCCCCATTTATGAAACAGTATCTCAGTGGGTGGATATTAAAGGAATGTGGATGGGTGTTTCACATGACTTGAGTGTTTACATTGCTGGTGACACCTTGGAAAAGAATGAAAACAAGGGCAGAAAAAGCTTTGCAGTACAGTTATTCTCTGCTTCAAAGTAACGAAAAATTTAAAAGGCCAGGAAGCAGAAAATGTGTAAATTAGTATTAAGACTGATAAATTAGAGTGGCATATTGAGCAAAATTAGTTTTAGGGAGAAAATTAATATGTTTGACAGCTTAAACTCCTTTTATGTGACATCTGTGGAGAACAGTTGTTTGGTTGTAGCAAAGTTTGACTGAGGAGAGGAGAACTGGTCACTGTTAAATGTAGAGATTTGGTCTTAATTTTTTTTCATTTGTTTGGTTTGTTTGGTTTGTTTTCTGGGGTTTTTTGTGTGTGTGGCTTGGTGGTTGGTTTTTTTTGTGTGTGTTTGTTCTGGGTTTTTTTTGTTGTTGTTTTTTTATTTTTCATTATTATTATTATTATTTGTTAGAAAAAATTTGGATTTCTAAGCAGTGAAATTACTATCTTTCTAGTAAACAAACTGGTCAAACGAGCTCAGAGTGATTCTACAGATTTATGAGGGCTTAATCCTTGCTCTGAAGTCTGATGGCTCTTATTTGTTATAGAGAATGTTAGTTCTGGCCAGTAATGCTGATACTTTTGTCATTTGAATAGTCAGTTTTAAAAACTGAAAAGAATAAGCACAGTCTATAAACAAACAAACAAAAAATCAGATATATTCCTGTGAATGCTAATTGGGCATTGCATGCAGAAGCAGTAGATGATGAACTTTTGCCCCAGAACACAATTCAGCAATCACAGAAGTTATTTTCACTAAAAATAACCAAGCTTAAAAAAAATGGTGAAAGAAATATTTGAATTGTTTTTAAAAGGAACACGGAGAATTTGTGAAGACAGTGAGAATAAATCAGTAGGTTAGAATGCAGACCATGGATAAGCAAAGGAAAATTCAGCATGAAAGCCTTACGATGTAAATGGATAAGATAGGATCTAATGAAGAAGAGGAGGAAGAAATAGTAGCATGTCCAGGGCTCACAAAAAACAAGATGCCATCAGCTGGACTTAAGGCCTTTATCTTTAAATATTCTGAGAGGTTTCTACCCTTGCACCCTTCTCAGAGACTTCTTCGCAAATACAGTGAGAAGGAATGTTTAAATACATCAGGAGAGCATGAAATCTCTTATGCAGGTGTGAGCCCAGGAAAAAGGTGTTAACTGATGTGTCACAGTAGAATAAAGTCTGAAATATTTACCAGTTCCTTCTCTACAGTTTTGGGTTTTTTTTGAGAGGCAAGGTAAGTTATCTACTGGAAAAGTTTAGAAATGTCCTGATAAAATAGACTTATACATCTTATATTTAACAGAGTGATCCATCTCATGCTTGTATCTGAAAATTATGCTAATGAAATATTATTTTTTTTATTGCCAGTGGTTAGAATAATATCTGGCCAGAACTCTCATGTTTAAAGGCAAGATTCTCAGAAAAAACTCTCACAAAACAACTCGTGCATGAAGTGCTTTGAAAGGATTGGTGAAGTTGTTAAAGTCTCGACATTGATTTGCAACAAATATTGGAAGGCAAAATATTCCAAGACCAAAAAAAGGATAAAATTACTCATCAATAATTGAAAAATAGAGAAAATGGAATTTTGTGGGAAGTGATAAAATGGTCAGCATAAAATTACAATTAGAAAAATCATAAAGGAAACTATATTGATATGATCAATAAAGAATTGAAGGAGGTTATATTTAACACCAGAGAATATTATTGTAATGAAATTAGGTATTTCTGAATAAATTTGGTATTACTTTTTTGAGATTATATGTACAGCTGATGACAGTCACTGTACTGACGTAGTAAATGATGTAAAATGTTTGGTTTAATTAAACATAATGAAAATTAGTACTGTGAAGTCCATATTGAAGGGATTATAGTGGTAAACTGATATATCCCACGGCAAACTGTAAATAACGTCAGAGGACAGCCTCTAGGATTAAAAAGCAAACCTGCAGAGATGCTTTTTGTGGCTGAATCCTATTCCACATTCCAATCATTGTTGGGCGACACTGTGAAATAATTACAGCTGCACAAAAGACACAGATTTAGAAGCCCACCTTCTTGCTATTCATGTTGGATTCTAGCCAGTGCTTCTCAGAGTTCAGGACATGATCCACTTTTGTCTTGTGTGTGAAACCTACTGAGAACCAAAGCAAACACGAACTTCACTGCTGATGGTATTTGGAGCAGTATCTGCCCCTACAGAGATTCTAATTGCTCCTGGTTCCCGTGGCATTATACAGTAGTTGCCAAAGTTGATCAGTTGGGACTTTTGAAGTAACCGTCCAGATAAAAGAAACCGTAGCATATCCACAGCAGGTGGAATGGGATGGCGGAGAGAAGAACAAGGACAAAAGCAAGAAAGCTTGTGGGTTAAGATAAAACCAGTTCAATGGGTGAAATAAAGAGCCAAAAAAACCCAGTTGACAAAAAGTAGTCACTCACAATGTCCCCCAAGAAGACTGATGCCAAGCCAATCTCTGACCAGTGGTCAGCCTGAAACACAAAGTTCCCTATTTCTTCTTTCTCTAATTCAGTTTTTTTGCTTCTGAGCATGATCTCATATGATATGGAATATGTCCCAGCCCAGTTTGCATTACCTGTCTCAACTCTGTACCCTTGTAAGTTCTTGCCCTCCCCCAGCTTACTTGCTAGGAGGCAGAGTTGGAAAAAAAGAGAACATGTTTGCAATGTGCAAGCACTGTTTAGCAAAACCCAAAATGTTGGTGTGTTATCAGCACTGTTTTAGCCCCAAACTGGAACACGGCACTATACAGGCTGCTGAGAAGAAACCCACCTCCATCCCAGCCAGAGACAGTACAGAAATCAAACACCTCAAATCTATCATGGTGCAGAATCACCCCTTATTCCCTATATCTATCCACAAGTGGATCCAAGCGCAGCAACGTAAAATTATGAGTAAGTCTGTAAGACACCGTGGCGTGGTGAATGAAAGGCATTGGTATCATCTCATCTAAGCAGTTACATTACTTACCACATGGTCTGCAAAATACTTAATAAGCTTATGTTAAAACAGTGATTCATGCGTACTAAATCTGCAACCATGTATTTGGTTACCTTCTCCGCATCTCCCCATAAAGGATAAGTACTTAGGCCTGGCAGTTTATTTGCTGTCCTGCAGTTACTGCAGGTCCGTGGCCACCTGCTCCTTTTGCATTTCCTAGTACAAGACCCACTTGTGCAAGGTGGTGTCTCAGATAAGTGATACTTCACTCCTGCGGGCTGCAACGGAAAGAGAAGAGCATTTTCTTGTGAATACTAAAGCTAAAAATCAGTGAAAATGTCAGCACTTCAGGAACAAACCATTACTTCTCTCTTTCAGAAACTTCAGTGTACAAGGCAAGTAGTGAACAGGACTGCAGTACTGCATCATATCCTCCTCCACTCAGACTTAGTAAATAAACAGAAACAGTTGGAGAACAACGAAGACATCTTCAGGCAGCTACGAGCTGATGTGTCTCATCAGAGATGCAATGAAATCATCTGACTTATTTTAGACATCCGTTCTTATGCAATTAAGCACTGAAGTTATGAAACTTGGCAACTTGGACTGGGGATTTAGAATGACATCATCAGATCACTCCCACCTGGTATGTTATAGACAAAATATTATAGAAGGCTGTAAAAATTTGATTGCTAGTTTCAACAAACATTGATTAAGGGATCAAATATAGTTTGTTTGTAAAAATATATTTTTGGATAACCATTGTATTTTGGGTGTATTAAGAAGACACAAAAGGTCTTAATGTGGGAAAGTGACTTTATCCTGCTACAATATGGTGTTGCATATGCTATATTTCATCTTATGATAAACTATATCCAAATCTATACCCTATTGTGTAAATGAGATTTTTGATAGCTGTTTCTAGTTATGTATTTTTTCCCTTTGTTTTGGTTCAAATTTGGTATCAGTTGTCACCAGAAATCTTTAGAAAGCTATAGGTTTCAAATTATTCTGTTTTAGAACATATTGCATAATATATTTCGAACAGCTGCATAATATTAGTGCACTATACTGGACATGGTAATGATAAAGTATTAAGGAATCTCAATGGTCATTAATTATGCTAGATGAAAATATATGCAAACTTCTTACAGCACCTTCATCTCAGAAGCATATATACATACTTCTCATTTGTTGGTCATATTATAAAGCTACTGCAACATCATTTGTTTTTGTGGGACAGATTGTGGCTTTGGGGAAGTAGGGAGAGGCAGTGAGAGGGAAAAATAGCCATCAGGTACCACAGTGCAGTTCAGCCAGATCAATATTATATAAACATTTGAGAATCAAAATAATTTCTTCAGGTTATGAAAATAGGTTGCAATGTTGAGATGGTTAGACAGGTGGCAAACTGAGACTACTGTTTTATGCCAAAAATATATCTAGTTACACAGTTAGTACTATCTAGTTACTCTCATACATTCTGCTCTCCTCTTTAGTCTGTCCATAGCACCCATGGATAAGGGTTGTTTTTGGGTGGGAAGCATTCCTTGATGTGTGTTTGTTCAGCCGCTACTGTGAAGCAATGTTAATCTCTGTAGGGATACCCACATTTTAATATGTGTTAGTGCTATATAAATAATAAGAATAATGGATTAAAAAAATTGCCATAGGTTTCATTTCAAATGTTTGAAAACCAGAAGATTTTCTTCTGTCTTTTTTAAATGGATAAAGACAGAAGAAGTCTCTAAAATGAAATGCATTTGTGTTCTCAGATGAAGTGCCTGTTAGGCATTTTATAGAGCTGAGAGAGTTTTAAAAAGCTTCAGAAGCAAGTCAGCTTGCTCATATTTATTTTGAAAATGCACTCCGTACTCACAGACTTAGAGGGAGCTTAATTACAATCAATAGAATAATTAAGTTGAGAGAAATGTGCAATAGAGAACAAAAATGAATGGAAAACATATGCACAAGTGTACCTTTGGGCAAATGCATTAGGCACAATACTGTCATTATGCCTCTCAAACCACATCATTATTTGCTCTGGCGTATGTGTGGGAAGCAGACTGGGTTGTACATGGTTTTTACATTCATATTCTGATCCATATTTAAACATTTTACAAAATGGTGCACTCTAGTAACACTAGCCTACACTTAGCATATGTGTAATTTGTTGTACAGCTGAACATGCACAACACATTCCTAATGCTGAAAACCCATTGCTATCTAAAAAAGCTCTGCTTCTCTCCTTCCCCTCACAGTCCATACATTTTAAGAGCACTTACAACAGTTTGTTCACCAGAGTTTGACTCACACTGAACAGCTCTTCACAGAAGTATTATTTGCTGGTTCCAGTCTAGTTGCAGTAGCCAATTGCTACTGTTTCACTGACCACAGCTCTCTGATAAATAAAATGCACACCCAGAAAGGGTCTCCTTGAACAGGTAGTTTCAGAGAGTGAAATGGTCTAAGAGAGCCTTATCATGCTCTTTTTTAATTCTGAATTCTTATCTCTCGGTGCACCTTGCAGTCCCAAAGCCATAAGTCCTGTAATGGGAAACCTGCTTTTTTATCTCTTTTTCTAGCATTTGCCATGATAGACATTGAAGGGGGTGGAGGGGAAAGAATGAAACAACAACACCACCACATTTCTGAACCACATATTCAGGTTATAAATAGAGAAGTCTAAATACTTTAAAGCGGTCACCCACATGCACATAATTCTATTTTTAAAAAGGTTAATACAGTGCTTAGCACAAATATTTAAAAATAAATGTTTGACATCTTTTGGTGTGCATTTAACAGCAGAAATTCCTGTATTAGGGATGAAAGTCCCTTCAATGTCACTAAACTGATTTCAGAAAGTTTAGTCCAGAAAATTTTGGCCCAGAGATCATGCCAAACCTTTAAATTAGCCCTATCAATATGATAGAAAACTGATCATAGATGGTATGTGTCCATATAGGGATATCAAGGAGATTAAAATATTGAAATTCTTCATACTGCTTGTTTAAATTCTAACAGATACAGCAAGGTATTGGGTATACTAACTGATATTTAACCATTCATTAATGGGGCAACTTGTTAATGGATGGGTTTTTCATCTGAGATATGCAATATGCTTTGAATTACTCTGACTTAGTTTGCAAGCAAGAAAGGTTTGGGTTCTGAAGTGAAGATGATGTAAATTATCATCTATTCTTGCATGGGAAAGCTGATTAAACAGTAACATATACAAATACACTATTGATGCTAGTAACTACCTGAAATGCAGAGATAATTTTTCCTACAAACCAAATGTTCTTGTTGAACTCTGACGCATCAAACACCAACATAAAAAGCTGTGTGGGTATGAAAGAAGGAAGGAATTTGGGTGAGAAAGGGAAGAACGCAGTATTTGTATTTTTTTTCCATGATTCCCTGAACAATTAGTAACAAATTTCACTGGAGTGGAACTTAACCACAGTGCAAATCAGCTTTTGGAGATTACTAATAATGCACAGGTTCCAAGTGGGATATATGTGAGGAGACATCTGGGCTTCCTATAGCCTCGGGAGTTTGGAAACTTCTATTGCTCATTTTGTCTCTGATCGCCACCGAACCTCACTTGATTTCATTCGCTCTCTTTCCACTTGCACCTTCCCATTCTGCCACATCCTTTTCTTAGAAACAATAAAAATGGTTCCTGTATGAGTATAGACACTACTAAAATATGTGTTATATGTGCTTATATGGAGATTTATGACTTTTTGTTTCATTTAGGAGGAAAAGAATAAGAATATGAAACCTCATAGTAAAAATATCTAATGATTACAAGAAGTTTAGAGGAGGTAAACCATTAGTTTGTTTTTACCCAAGTGAGTAATCCATGGACAGAAAAGCATACAACAGGCTTAAAAACTTGCATGGATGGAAAAAACTGTGTGTCTGGGTTTTTTCACACAAGGAACAGTCTATCGATCTAATTGCTTCATGCTACTACTGACACTTGGGATTTTAGCAGGACTCTTAAATATGACTTTTCAATAGCTAACAAAATGACCAAAAACTACAATAGGAAGAACAGTAAACTTTAACAGAGGTTTTCACTGATTGCAATCTCACTTCAAGGCATAAACATGCCTGTTGAAAATGAGGGCTGCAATAACATTACTCCAGTAATTTTAAAGACTCAATATTTTGTCACCATTTTGTGTATGTCTTCTGAAGCATCCAGTAGTGTCTGTTACCCCAAGGCAGGGCAATGGCCAATGGGAGTACTGTCGGATCATGAAACCTCCTATGTGTGCATGCATGAGACACTGAAACAGAGAGAAACCTGGAGTTTCTGCCTTTGTTAATTATTTCTGAAATTAGTATGGCAACAATCAGCAGTGCAACAGGACAGGTACGTGTTTGGAAGACAGCATTATAACACCTATAATCCTAACTATGACAGGCTCTGTGAGAGTTTTTAATCCAACAAATCAGCTGGCTGAAAGTGTGTGCTCGCACTTGCTCCTTTGAGTCCCTGCATTTTCCAGTGTCATGTGGGAGCAATCTGTCAGAGCAACTGTGTCATAAAAACACCACAGAGCCAGGGTCTGCCAGTTTGATAAAAGCTGCAATAGGATTGACTAACATGCTGACATAACAAACTTAATATCACTTGAAGAGCTTAGGAAGAAGCAGAAGGTAGGGAAAGAAGCCACACAAAAGTAACTTTACTGAAGAGTAAAAAAATGTGTAATACAGCCACTAAAAAATAATATTGTTTTAGGCTATGTGGCCATCTTAACTCTCTATTCTTTCATCTGAAGCTAAATAATTAGTTATTTGGACAACATATTTTTATCTGTTGGGTTTCTACCTATGTCTGCTTCACAAACATTGTTTCCAACTTCAAGACAGTGAAGAATGCAGGTGGCCTTCAGGAATGCTCAGTTTTGTCAAGATTCTCTACTGCACATGCAAATACTCATGAATATCATTAGTGATTGTGTATCACTACATGACATTGGTCCTGCTGTGTATTCTCCTCCTGAGTTCTGGAGGGCTAACAAGCTCTGCCACCCCAGAATGGGCTGAAAAACAACAAGAATGACTTACTGGAAAGCAAACAGATTAGGGAAAGGAAAATGAAATGAAATAAGGCAAAGTGCGTGACCTTTTACAAAAACATACAGTCAAATTACTAAATGTTGTTCTCACATGATACAGGATGGTCAATTTGTTTGGTCAAATGCAATAAATGTTAGAGCCTTACAAAACTTCTGTGCAAAAGGATTGGAGGTGACATCAAGGCAGGTAATAAAATTACTCAGAGTACAGATCAGTGGCAATTTAACAATTAGCTCTGCCAGCAGCTTTGGAAGATCTGTAACAAATCATAAGTTTTTAGTTAGCCAGTGTAATAAAAGTATTTAACAGTGAAGAGAAAGTAACAGAGGTGATAAATGTATTTAAGCATAGAATATTGCCTTCTTATTACAATTACATGATCTGGAGAAAAAATGTGGTTTATGATATATGATATTCTTTTTTGGGCAGAATATTAATATTCTGGCAGGTTAAGAAATGTTTGTCTTTTTGACTTTCCTCAAATCTCATAGATCATAGCATTGTTGGTTTCAGGTTAAGAATTAAGTAGTTTTGCAAATTGTGCAAACCTCAAACTGAGTGGAAATAGAACAAATACTGTAGGCCAAGAAATACCTCAGAAGAGTATGAGGAACAGGGATGAGGCAATAGGGAAGGGCAATTCTGATCACAAGAAATAAGTGCCACCCCTTCACTATATAAGTACAATTTAGGCAAGCAAGTCTGAGAAGAAAGATAGAGAGCTTGGTAATTACCATCTTGTAAGCTCAAATTTGTCAAGTAATATGATATATAGCATAGCCAGAAGACATCTAAGATAGTAAAGTCACAACGTAGGGTATTCACATTTTCAAACTTTAGGTATCTAATTGAAGCATGAAAATGAATTACCTGAACACCTTACACAGTTAATGGAACAAACAACTCCAGAGAGCAATCTGAAGCACTTGTGTTAGGGGCCCTACCTTTTGCCATTGACTACACAGGCCTGCTGAAGTTAGATGGCTCCTGAAGAGCCTCATTGCAGCATATCCAGCAATATATCCAGGTACAAGGTAAGGGCGTCGCAGGGCACCAATTATGTGCTTTAACAGCACATGCACCACTTCTAACAAAGTGGTATTTATATGTAATAGTCACTGATTGCTCTCAGACTACCCTGAGGTTATGCACAGCTGTAATGGAAAGGTGGTTATACTCCATGAAAAGTCAGGTTAAGACTCTGGCCAGCTTTTTGAGGCAATGTCCATTCTGTGCAGAAGATGAGGCTATGGCAGAAGTGAAGGGGGAGGTTCCATCTTTTGAGATGTCTAAAAATGAACTGGGCTACAGTGAAGAAAAATCTTGTACTGGGCAGAGGCTGAGAGGACTGCATGATCCAACATCTTCTCTAACTTTCACGGCTACAGACATCTCACGCTGTGCTTTCAGGAAAATGGAAACCAGGAAAGGACTCAAGTTTTTACTTTTGTCAGTGTACTACTTGTCCATTGAAACTCTGTCAGAACAGGCAATCACAAAAAGAGAAGGAATATATAGAAAAAGGATTAATATATAGGAGAAGGATTAAGAGTGAAAAATAATTGAAGTGGCATATACCAATATTCCAAAGCTCACTAAGAGTAATACCTGTTGTGGCAGACTTGCCCAACACAAAAATAATCAGCAGTCTCATTTAGCTAGTACAGTGACACTGTTTGCTCACATGATTCTCTCTTCTCCCTTCTCCAGCCAATCTAGCTCAGTTCAGCAGCAAAAACCACAAAAATTTCCACTGTGTTTTAAGTCACTTAAGTGGTAAATAATAGATATACAAGAACTCAAATTGTTACAAAATAATTTGACATAGCTCTTGCTAGTGAGCCTGAAGTGATGGCTTTAGCAGCCTCACAAGATCTCAACAACACATAAACACTTAGGAGTGAGCAATTGCTTATCTGCTACAATTTAATGTGAAGCATCAAAGTAGCACAATTGGCTTTGAGTACATGCAGGAATACTCATCAATCTCTTTTGTCCTTGAAGGGTTAATTCTAACACCAGAGATGCATAAAAAAGAAATAAAACATTTTTTTTTCCAGGTGCTTGAGTTCATAGAAAAATATTAATGGAAGTAAAGTCTGTCTGAATTAATAAAATAATTAAAACTACAGTTTATTCTGTTTAAGCTATCAAAACCCTCTTTCTTTCTCTCTCTCTCTCTCTCTCCCTCTTTCCCTTTCCCCCCTCTCTCTTCCTTCCTTCCTTCCCTTTTATTTTTTTATTCAGACGTTATCTTTCAGGAATTTACTCTTTTCTAATATGCAGTAAGTTTTTCATATTAATATTGCACTTTGGGGATTCATGATACAGTAGTGAGTGATTTTGTCTTTGTACAGAGAACCATTGTAGGAAATGAGATTGCTATATCTGAGATTGATGAAGGCTGATTTTTCACATTAAATGCAACGTGTATGTCTTGCTTTAACGGTTTGCTTCTTACTTTTTCCTTTAAAAAGAGGAGGAACAGTGCATGTAAGAGCGCTCAAGTGCTTGCCAGTGCCTACCAGTGACTGCAGGTTAATTGTCTATTCTGTTTTATATGACTTTGTGGGTAATGAAGGTGCTCAGAACTCAGCCCTTACAGACTTATGGTTCTGTCCTAATTGACTTTTTGCTACAACCAGCCTGTAGTCCTAAAATCCATCTACGAGGTTACCAGGTTTACCTCGTAACCCAGCTCGGCTGGGATGAAGGGTGCTTGGCAGGCAGTCAGGATATAGCTGTTTTCTTTTATACTCATGGAGAGGACGGATGCATCCCTCAGTGGAAATGTTCATCAAACATTAGCTGTGCCTAGGTTGGCTGAGTGAGGTCCAGTGGCATCTTCTCCTCGATTACCCCCAGCTGATCAGGTGTCCAACAGAGCAGTGTGCTCTCTCCTCACCCAGCAGGCTGAGAGGAGGTTAGCCCTGCTCTGCTGTTATCCCTGCAGGAGCTGTTCGGACTGAGAAAACCTTTTCCGAGAAAACCTTTTCCAAAAAAACCTTCTCAAAACATGGCTGCTTGGCCACAACATCAGTGGTAAAGCGATGCTGTGTACACCAGGGTACACCAGGATCATGGCTTCAGAGGTGCAGTAGATTAAAATGAGTCGTGATGCTCCTGGGCACCTGGAACGGACTGTCTATATTAAATTCCAGCATGGTGCTGGTGTTATTTTTGTCCAGCTTGATGACCCTTCTCCCAGACTTAACCTGGGTCCATTTCCACTAGACAGTCTGGATGCACTTCCACATTTAATAGCATGGACTGAGGCTCTCTGCATCAGCTGGTTGGGATGCTGGGAGCATTATTGGGCATGTGCTCTTGCTGGGGCATGTGCAGCCTTCTCGGCTTCTTCTGCACACTCAGCCCCTCTGTGTGTGCTCAGGCTGCACTGTGCTCGTAACCACGTTGGGAACTGGGAAAAGGTATTTCCCTGCACACCAGTTCTGCAATACCACCTCTGGCATCTCGCCGTTGTATGATGATTGCCACCTCAAACTGACAGCAAACAATACGATTTCTGAGCAGGAACAGGAACAATCCCCTATCCTTTATAATTAGCTTTAGGAATATTTGAAAAAAGGAAAGTAACAGTAGCAAATGACTTTGTTTTGGTAGGGCTAAACATACAACCACATGTTTCTGGAGCCCACCGCTTCCAGCACCCTCCCTCAGATGCAGCAGTGGGCTTCACACCCAGGAGAGGCAGCTGGGGGTAATGGTCCTCCCTGGCTTCTTCAGCTCTGTCCTTCTAGGTGGGGTGTGAAGGGAAAAGCAGGGATCAGGGAAACAGGGAGGCTGCTGCAATGAAACATTACCAGGGAGAAGGGGCAGGGCCCACTGGAGAGCACGCTCTGCAGTAAACCTCTCCTTGATTCCCCTCATTAATAGATAGCCCACATTCCTCTGGAATAAAAAGTTTTCAGATATCCCATAGGTCAAGCGTATGAGAACTCAGTACTTTAAGCAATGTATGTGTACAAAGCAGTTGTTTTAAAAGGCTGCTTGACCAGAATGTGTTTCAAGATATGTATCAAAGCATCGGCAATGAGAGATCCTAAGCTGGGGTAAATCAGTGTCACTTGTACCAGCCAACCATGTTATTTAATTATTTTTGAATTCTAATAATATTCATCTCTTCTTTCACTTCTGTGCAGTATATCCTTTATGATTTGACATCTCCGAAGGCATTAACACTCCTTGGGGAATGTGAATCAAACAACAAATTCTCTCTGTGTGTATTCACTTCTTGTGCTTTCATTTTAGCTCATTCCTATCAGAACAGAACCTAAGAAAGGATGTCTAGAAAGGGCAATTTCCCAACAGTGATTACATTATGGGAAAATTTCTCTCATTTTGAGGCTCTCTGGAAAACTCTGAAGATTGTTTCTGCCTAGAAATAACAACTATATTCCCCATAAATGCTTAGAGATGGGCTTTATGGACTCTCGATAAATAACAATAAAAAGCCCTCCACCTCACTACATTTTACTGAAATATCAAATATAGAGAATTGTCTGTTAAACTTTAATAATAACTATCTTGAAATGATTATATTATTCTATAAATATCCAGTATCCTCTTAAAACCAGACTGTGTTGTGGTTCCAAAAATGATTAGCCCGAAGGGTGTTTTCCTATTTGTTTATGATAGTTCAAACTGGAGAATTGATATATTTGTGTCATTTATAAGCATTACAATTATTTTTCCAGTGCAGAATTATTCCTATAAGCCAATGCCTCCAATTTCCCCTTCCTTCCTCCCTCTGAATCTTGGGTTTATTGTGAGCTGGTTAGGTTATTGCAGATCTTTTTAGAAGTTCTGTTAAAGGTTTATTTCTCTATGTGACTCCTCATTCATTTCTTATTCTGCTTCTGAAAGTTAATTAACTCTGTAATCCTCCTGCTGCTTCCTTCTGCCACTCCCAGGCCAGTTCTAAATTAATGCGGGTCCACTGTAACAAGTTTGTTGGGAAATGCACAGGAGTTTCTTCTTCACAATGCCAAGTCATTGGGTCATTTCAGCTAAATGCCTTTTAATGATGTCATGGGGGCAGTAGGTTTTATTCTTTTCTCTGGCAGTCCTGTGTAAACTTTGCAAATCCTGCGTGTGCATTGCTGAAGGAAAACAAGTTCTAGAGCTGTGCTATCCCTTTCCATGGGATGGCAGTGGATGGGCACCAAGGGCTCCCAGGACGGACCGGTCTTGCCGAAATCAGGAAAGCCTAAAGTTAGTTGTTTCCTTTGTCTCTCCGTATGAAGGGGCTAAACTTGATGTTCATGCTGAGCTTTCACTGTCCCAGAAGAACAGCAGGATATTAGAGCTCAATCAGTGGCAGATTTTTAATCACTCTTTTGGGATATAAAAAAAAAATCTGGACAGATATTTCATTTTCTTCCCCAAAATCAGTATAGACGGAACAATGAATGATAGATTTGTTCTGTATTTAGAGCATACAGCTATTTTTGCAAAGTGAGCATATGCTGTGATATAAAAAAAGATCTTCAGACAATGCCTGGTGTCCCATTGCTGAACTCCTCTTGTCTAGGGCAGGCAGGACCTTGCAACACCTTCCAGCAGCCCTGCTCGGATGGCAAAGCAGCGGATAGCTTCAGAGGCACCACTTGACACAAACATGTGGCCAGCCCAAGGTCACTGGCCATTTGCCAGCATAGGCCTGAGCTGGGAAACTGTGGCCTTGCCTGCTGTGGTTGCAATTAAAGAGCAGCACTGGGTCCAGATCACTCCTGTCTAATGAGGGTGTGGGTGTCAGAGCTGCTCTGGCAGAGGCCTTTGTATTTTCTTCCCTTACACCCTGGGATTTCTTCAATGAGAGTGGGAAACATCACGTTGGAATTTTATTTTGAGGGACATGCTGTGATACACACATATATTAATAGTGCCACAGACTGAAAGCTTCATGTCCAGGTGAACAATCCTTTAAAGCATTTGGCAGCAATAACAAGTACCTCAAGGTTATGCCCTATCTCTTTTTTTCTCTTTATGTCATCTGTAACAACTGTGGACTCTGACATTTACTTAATTAAATTTGCCCACACTATCTGACTTAGTTGTGCAATTCCTCTTGAGGATGTAATTTTTGAAGGTAGTAAGCAAGAAGAATGGTTAACCTTGATGAGTCGGTTTGCCATAGTAGTGTGTTATTCAAGCAAAAATTTAGGAGCTTTCATCTATTGCATAAATAATAAACCTCAGGACAGTGCCTAGACATGAAATATTTAAAGAATAGCATAACATCTTTGAGGACAGACATCAGAACAAAATGAAATTATCACACAATTGCAACTGCTACTGTGACACATCTGCAAGTCTCTGCCTTCTGCGAATTTCTTGTGATAAGTGGTGTTTCCCACCCAATTTTAGTTTAGATGATTCCCATAAAATTTGTCTGAAACGGCTTTTATCGTCTCTGATGCTTTATTTTTTAATGCAGGCATGTAAAGTTGCTTTTGGAATGTTGTTCTGATTCTGGTATTTGTATTGGTGTTATATTTTTAATATTGCTATGGTCCAGAGCTGGATTCATATCTTTATGCAATTGACCCTTATATCTGCTACTGATGGCGTTACTTGGAAGTATCCTATTTTGGTGTCTATGCAGCCTTCGATTCCCAGAGTTGCCATGCAGAAATCCTACAGACACCCTTTAATCTGTATCTGGGCATCTTGAGGACATGGACAGCAGGCTTGGTGTGCTGTGCCTCAGCGATCTGGGGCTGTCTGGGGCATATATGCACTGAAGACGAGCCTCCAGCTGAGCTCCCAAGCTCATAGTCTTTGTGGTATGGTTGTGGCCTCAGAGCCTGATCTGACAGAAAAACCAGAAACAGCTTTTGAAGTGATCTTTGTTTTACCTCAACAGCTATTTTGTCTCATTAGCTGGGGTTGTATGGGTTCCTTATTTCCATAACATATTAATAAATGAAAATGCTACTACTGCTACTACTAATAATAGATGCCATAAATTACACTAGGTATTTCTCATAATATGGTGATACTGCAAATTAATTTCAGGGAACAAAAACTCTGTATAATTCAGACCTCCAGAATATCCCTCACTAAAACTTTTGCTATCCAGAATGAACTCATTCATGGCACTAGCAGTTAGTGGTAGACAATTTTCACTTGCTCTTTACTCTTACCATCCTTGAAGAACCATGGTTTGATATTCAGAGCTTCAGCTCATGGAAAGGGAGGGCTGTCATGGCACAGGCAGTAATTTATTGACGTCTGTATGGACGGACAGCCAAACACAGGGCCAGATTTGGCCCAGCCTTACATGAAGTGCAGCCCATCTGAAGGCACTGGGAAGTGGTAGTAAATCAGGTCCTATTTGGCCCCTGAATGCTAGCTGTAAAATCAGATACAGATGATAAGATGTGTTTCACACCACATTGTAAATTTACAGCCAACATATAAGAATTTTCCTTTAATCAGTGCGTGCCAGTTAAATGTATGCAGACGAGCAGCCATTCTAAGTCTGAGATTAGGCAGATTGATACCAGCTCTCTGACAAATCTCTAGCACTAGATAAGGCTGGAAGTGGAGGGGAGAGAGTTATAAATTGCATGCGCCCATTAATGCACTCCTTTAAGCATGCAATTTAAATGCTAATTGATGTTAATTCAGCCCAGCACTAGTGCTGTTGTGTTCAGCTGTTAGTCATATACTGTAACATGGCTGAAGGAATAGCAGTGAGGGGCTTGGCAGGATAGTATAGATAAAGTCAGGGATCAGTTCAATGTATAGCATGTTTGTTCAACTTCATTTTTTATTATACCTTCTGGATAATTAGAACTAGCTGAATACAGGCAAGAAAATTAATTATGACCATTCTGCCACTGCATGCTGACCACAGTTATATTTTTCATGTTTTGCATTGCCTGAAATCCTTCCATGCCTCAAAAGATCTTGATGTTCTTTATTAAAATGCTCAGACTTAATGACAGAAACAGCTAAGAAGTCCCAAAGAAAATGAAATATTTTCTTTTGATCTGAATGAAATGCCCTTGTTATTTTTTTTTTTTAAATTTTGCCTTATTTTACTTTAGTCTCCAAGGTGAGGAAAAAAGAATAGTTCACAAAGATTTCTATGCAAAAAAACCCCCAAAACCAAAATGTGTTGTTCATGGCAGTGAAAAAGATGTCTATACTTAAATAAACTCCTTGTATTAAATTGAAGTGAAAATTTCACTCTGTGATTATATTTTTCAAGTGCATCTGCAATCACAGAGTAAATTTAATAAATACTCTAAACGTATAGTGAAATGTTGCTAATCCACCTGTCACTGTTAAGTTCCTTTTACTCAAAAAGTTATTCATAGTAAAAAAAGGTTGCAAAATGCAGACGCTTGTGGCTGATAAATAGTAAATTTTCTGGGCTAACTTGTCCTCCGTGATCAGTCTGGCCTGCTTTCTTGTTAATATAAGAGGTTAAATGCAATGATGGAGGTGGTAGAATTTTTATTGAGCAGCCAGAGCGCAGATTTGGCTCATGATGTGTGTTAATATCATCTCCATACGCCATAAACCTGCTGGGTCAAATTCTGGGCTCCCTGCCAGACGCTGCGCTCAGTTGCGCTGCCGCGAACCTGTGGCAGGGATGTAGTTCCAGGGGTGAAACAAGGGGCAAAATGTTGCCCTCTTTGCTGAAGCCTTATAAAAACTGGAAGTGATGGAAGGCCCAATTCTTTGCTGTTTGCACCTAGGAAAAGTAAGTGTAAAATGCTAACAGATTGACTGCTGTGGTTGGGTCATTTGAAACAGTGATATAAAGCTGCTGTCGGGAGGATGCAGGCACTGCAGTGTGTAACTTCCCATGAAGGGCTTGATTTGAGCCCGTCGAGGGAACAGACTCTTAACCGCTCAAGTGACTTTTGATAAGGACACAATTCACGTAAAACTGAAGATTTTAAAAAACGACAAAGTAGCCTCCTAGAGAACTTTGTATGGGAATGATCCTGGGATTTAAGAAGTGCTATATGTAGGCCCATTGCAGAGGAAATTGAAGAGGGGAACTGTGAGGCAGAAGGAACAGACAACAATGGCATCACTGTGTACTTATCCAAAATTATATATTTAATTTATCATCTGCATTTGAAAGATTGTGGTGTGTGCAACTTGTTTTCTATGATACGGTACCTCTTTCTTTCTCTCTCTTTAGCCAAGTCTTTTACTACCGAATGACAGTATAATTTCAAATGATTTTTTTAAGGTGCATTGCTGAGTTCATTTTTTCATTTTACCTTTTTCCTCCAGGAAGGTTAAGAGGAATGGTGAGTTGGGGGGGATTTGTTCGAAGGTGAAGAGGATATAAGACTTTAAATTGCTTGGCTTATTGGTAGTGGTTTATCTTAAATTGTGCTGCTGCACTGTATTTTTAAATTATGTCAAGGGCACCTAGACCATATGGAATGAAAGGAAAATAATGATTTAAGGGTGTATCTATCTATTTCAAGAACATTCTTGTGATGTGTCAGCAGAACCACATGGTCTATAGTATCAAAGTGAGATGATAGGTCTAAAATAGCCAGTTTGAAGTGATGGTTAAAGCTGCCACATGTGTCTACAGTCAGGCACCTAAATCCAGCACCAAAAGTTGTGAAAGGAGTATCTGGTTCTTGCTGCTTTGTGACTGCTCAGCACCTCTAGTGCTACTCTGATAGTAAAAAAGAATTTCAGTGATAGTGAAGGTTTTGTCAGGAAGTAAAACTTTTGTCCTTGTCATGCATTTAAAAATACACGTGCTTCAACCTGGAGTTGCTATTTTTACTTCGGTAATAATACTCTAGTAAATTTTTCTCAACAACAGGAGATTATAAAAAGTTCATAACTATTGAGATTGCTAATATAAAAAGGGAATGTTTCAGACATGCTTTCATAACTGATTCTTGGGAATATGTATCTGGATCGGACGTTGTAATAGGTGTCTTTATTAGTTTTAATTTATGTATGAATCTTAGAGAACAGTACTGCAGTATTTACTGGTTTTCTTGGTAGTAAACTGCTACATTAAGTGGCTCCTGCTACTTTTCCTCCTTAAACCAGTGGCTTTTTCAGATGAATTTTTTTATGCAGGTTAGTAGAAAATGTTTCCTGAAATCTGTATAGAATTGTGTGGCTTGATTTATCTGAGCCTACTCTTTTAGTCTTACATATATATATATATAT
>VWZG01005816.1:598025-612865 GCA_013396735.1 Grallaria varia | reverse complement strand
TAGTCTTACATATATATATATATATATATATATACACACTCAAGGAACTCTAAGAAATGTGTCTCACAGCAGTAGTGAAATGGCTGTGTGTGTCACGGCTCCCACAGAGAGGAGCTCCACAGTAGTCATTAGCAGTACAGGAAACATCAAAGGTGGCAACTGAGACCTGAGCCTTCCCTGCAAGAGGAAATCAAAGCCCAGTGGCTCTGCCACTACTGGCTATTTCAACAAAAAGCAGGCAGCTCTAAAAATGATCCGTAGGCATAAAAATGGCAGGATAAATGGTAGTGAACCAGCTACGTAGAAGATATAAGTTCTGACCCAGGAGTCGTGCAATGAGTTTGACCTGTACAGGAATGTGGGTTTTTAACAGTCTTCATTTTATTTCTGGTTTTCTTAGGGATCTCTGACTGCAGGAAAATAGTGTGATTAGTGCAAATTAAAACTGAAATCTCAAATGTAGGTGGGTGTGGACTTGGCCATAGGTGCAGAGAAGTGAAATCAGCTGCTGTAAAACCAAAACAACTGCCTTCCTTGTAACCTCAGTAATCCTTCTTTCCTAATCCTATCTGGAAGTCACACACTATTTGCTGAAGACTCTTCTTCCTAAGCAAGTTCTTAGTGACCGTCAGTAGCTGTTGGACCTACATCTATCTCATTCTTCCTGTAGCACTTTGTTAAAACCCTCTGGATTTCTGTGGGGGATCTGCATCCTATGTATTATTCTAAAAACTGTAGTAAAAAACCAAACAATGGCTAAAAACATCCTAAGCAGAAGCTCAGAAGAAGCTGATAGAGACTGAGGGTAGGCTTCTTAACAAGTCAAGGGAATGACAGGATTGATTTGTTTTCCAGGAGAAAGGCTGAGATTTTAGATAGAGGCAAGTGGTTCTTTTCTATGGCTCTTGACTCGTCTCAGACAACACATTTTCCGGTGCCACAAAATAAATTGTTCTAATTTCCTAAAGATGATTTCAAGTTCTCTTGTGGTAAGAAATGCTATTAAGTTCTTCCCTGAGGAAAATGTTCTTAACCCTCCAGGCCTGTCACAAATACAGAGCTTTACTGAGTCAGCTACAAAAGCTTTCAGTTGAGCAGAAAGTACTGTACAGTCAATAAGTGGAAGGAAAAACAGAAAGCTGAGTTTTGAAAGCCAAAAGAAACAACTCAGTGTCCTCACAAAAGTGGAGTGAAATTGAGAGCCAATTGTCTAGAATAGTACTGTGGGCATGCCCACCTCCAAAGAATAATGTGGAGAAGCAACAGGTTTTAGCACTCCAGAGAGGGATGACATCACACTTTACACAGCACATTTCTCAGTATTTGTGTTATGATAGTATCTAGAGGAGGGACGGATGATCTCTGGTGTGTGGTGCCACAGGCTGGTACGTTTGGAAAGGTGTAAGATTGGGTCAGCCCAGAGCTGGGAGCTGGGGGACATAACCTCTTGTGAAAGACCAAGGAGACAGAGGTTCCCTCCTCGAGATCCAAGTTCAGCAGAAGTTCAGGGTGGCTGCCAAACAGAGACTTGCTTCTTTAAGAGGCAGAATTTCCTTGCTTCTCGTGACCTCCTCCCAGGAGTCTCAGGTTTTTATACTCCAGGAAGAAAAAGACAGCCTTGCATGCCATCTGGAAATGGTAATAGTTTGCTGCTTACCTTAAAATATAAGATGCACTGCCACAGGGGAAACTGGGCACCTAATCTGCAGTGGACAGCACTAGCTGGGGCATCAGTGCCCTCAGCACAATGAACTCACACATCGTTCTGAATGGATGCTGGAAAATTAAGTGGAGAGAAACAAAGGCCCAAACTACTAAGTAAGCAGGTGCCTAGCTGCCAAGGCTTTTAAAGTTGTGTAAGACTTGCCAAAGAGTTTCTAAGAGTTCCACTCAAGTCAAAAGCAGAACCCAGTTTTCAAGCCCAAAATTAGAGCATTAACTCCAGCTCTACGTGTTGCTGATGACTCTGCTCCTTGGTGGAATATGCAGAGATTTCTCCTGAGCTGATCCTTTAAACAAATCTTTTGGAGCAGCTTTCCACAGACTCCATATATTTGTGAAAGTACTAAGTAAAATAAAACAAATAGTCAACTTTCTTACCAACTGGCATGTTTCGAGAATTATTAAAATAGGACACTGAATGGTTCCTAAAATATACTTTTCTCCTACTTGAAAGCCAAAGCTAATAGCAGATAATAAGAACCCAATGTGTCTCATTGTTAACTATCCCAGTAAAAGCTGTTCCATTTGCCCTCCAATCATTCCTTTAATCACACTTTGGAGAAAATTGCGTATATCTGGATTCATTGAAACACACTGTAATGTTTTGTTGATTGTGTCACATATAACACAGCAGGACAATTTTTTTGAAAGGAATAGCAGGTGAATAATCATTCTGTCTGAATTTTGCTAAATAAATGTAATACCTAAATCTTAGCAGTGTTTGCACAGGGGTTAAGCCCCTTACTGAGCCCCATTCTCATCTGTGCTACTCACTAGCATAAAAGAAATTAATTTATTCTTCCTTGTTTGCTGTGCACTTTATTTTAAGGGAAGACAACTTCCTACCATTACCGAACAGTATTTCATACAACAAAAAACTTATTTTTCATACTATGGATTCTTGAAAATATCCATACCACTTGTGCCTACTAAATCCCTAGAAATACAGACATGCAAATCTGCAAATCAATGTCATTCATGTTTAAGAACATGAGTAAGGGATACTTGAGGTGATAGCCATGGAAAATCAAGTCTATAAGGGCAGAAGGTTGGGATGCTGGTCCTGAGCTGCCTGACTTTTTGTCTTTGTGGCTATGTGTGGGGTTAGGGCACTGCAGAAGAAGTGCCATGCAGTACTGGACGTAGTTAAGGTGTCTCTGCCACCAGAGTTCAACTCGTTGCAGTATGGACCTGCCTTTACTTGTCAATAAATACATGGCTTCCCTTAAACAAGTCAAACAACCACCTTTCTACTACCATATGGTGCATTTTTCCTCTATATTTTTGTCCTCACAAAAGATAGCTCTACTCTTTGTTTGCTTACCCTGCTCTGTTTCCTAGTTCCTTGAATTGATGAGTTACCAGGGTGCATCCTGGCTGCAGAGAAAAGCAATGATGTCCCACTTCATTTGCTGGCCAAAAGCTGCATGAACAGCTCTTGCTGACACCAGTGTTAAAATCGCACATCTGGTGGCTCACATTGCTCTGCCACCCTGCTGAGCGGACAGTCTTTGGGAAATAAACAGCCTGTGAAGTGCTATCAAGTTTGCATTTCTCTCTCCTCAGCTGTTCTTCTCCCATTCCTCCCTACTTACTTTCCCTTCCCATCTTGCTTTTAGCTCTTTCCCGAGCCTAAATCCAAGAAGGATCAGAGTAGTATTAAAGTTTCTTAGTTTCACTTAAAACTGCATTATCAGTGTGCTGAAGGGGATGTGGTAAAACAGCAAGGGACTGAAGAATATGTGGTGGTGAGTGTGAGCAGGGAATCAGGGGATTAGCAGCAAATAGGAACAAAGGCGTTTGAAAAGGAGAAAAATCCTGAGAATGAGCTTCAGGGGAAAGGAAGCAACCAAAGGAGTACTGTGCTGTTAGCCAAAGGATATAAATTCAGGAAAGAGATGTATGAAAATAAAGAAGATCAAAGAAATTTAATATGAAACAGAAATAGGGTAAAGGGAGACCTTTAGTCGTAGCAGGAATAATTATATGAATAGTTCAAATATGCAGAATAAAACAATGACACAGAAGTGAACAAGATTACACAGGTAATAAATATTTAGGGTAGCTATACTGGAGACAATTTATATGTGACTACATCACAAGGAATGTAAAGGAAAAAGAATGGTGTTACACAAGAGAAAGGGAAAAAGGAACAGATAAAGCATTTATATTTACAGAAGGCACCCTACCAGACTAGATTTCACACAATCTATTATGTATTTAAGTAGCCTTTGATACTGGGGGAAAAAAGCATCAGTAATTTGAAGCTCTTGCAAATCAAATTCAACATATAATGAATGCTGAAATTCTGCAGTGAAGATCCATGTTATGAAATTACATTCAAATATAAGGAGGCGGTCCTTTCCTTCCTGAGTCAGCCTCCTCACAGGGTATTTAGAAAGAAGCATAGATGCCTTTAAAACTAATTTTTATGTCTATTTTGGCATTTAATTGGAGCAATTTCTTATGTAAAAGTTTGATTTCTCTATCATACAACACTTACTAAAGTTTAAGCAGAGCACTTTGAAATGTCAGGATAATAAACCATGAAAAATAGAAATAAATATGCAGCATCTCAGGTTTTATTACAGACTTACATGACTGTATGCATTAGAAAAAGTAGTATGAATAGCTGTTGAGAGAAGAATGTAGAGGCTGGTAATCAGATCCAGAGCAACTTGCTGATTTGTAAGTGAGATAAATGTCTAAGCAATACTAGAAAGCATTAACCAAAAAATTACCACATTCTGAACATTACATTGATGAGCTTAAGTAGGTTGTATGTGAACAGAGATGCTCCAGCTGACTGGAGAGCATTTCACAGGGTGGGGGGGAGTAGGTGAGTAGGTGGAGTATGGAGAGTACATGGAATATGGAGAGTACACGTCCTCAAGGAGAGTGGAGGTCAGTTGCAAGTCCACTAGAGACCACTGTTTAGTCTTTAAATTCATTAAAGAAGCTAAGAAAATAACTGTCTATTCTTACTGTTATCTATCTAAAACTTCTATAAACTTAATCATGCCCTTGAAGTCATGTGAGAAAGTAAAAGTGTTATATCCTTGTTAACATTCTACCTTGAGTTATGTAACTTAGATGATGGTGTTTAATTTTTACTTAAAATTACTACTGAAAATGGATCAGAAAAAAAAATTTGAAAAATTATCTTTTAAATGGCATACCCAAATTACCCAGAGTACATTCATACCCTTCCCATCCCAACTCGTTATCCAAGTCCTTTCTATCCCCCACCCTGTATTTCCCAGATGTGTTCCTCTTACTTGTTGAACTTCTCTTCTGCTTTCCACATGGCTCCAAGAGCCATTTGAACTTATTTAGTTCCAGAACCACTGGATCTTCACCCATTCCATATATATATGTGTGTGTGTGTATATATATATATATGATATCACAGTTTCTTGGAAACACACACGGCATCTTGGGTTGGAGGCAATGCATTGTAGAAAAGGTGGAACTTCCTACCCCCCTTTCATCCCTTAGGATGCTTGCTTGTGTCACTGTGGCCTACCTAAGCCCTTCAAAGGGGAAAAGTACCTTCTCTTGAAAAGCCAGTGTAATTAAGCTTATAATCAGAAAACACATTCGCAATCAGTAAATTTCAGTGTAGATATATGGTTAAGAAAACAGTGCTAAGCTTATAAATTTCTCACCTGTTTGACTTTTGGGAGCGCGTAGAGGTTGGTCCAAATCACACAGAGTCACATTGAATTAGAAGTATTAGAAGAAGCTTTCAGCTTAAGATTAGGCATCTGTCTGTAAGCTTGTATATGGAGATCAAGCCATACAGCTTAAAAAGCAATTAGCTTATCCTAAAATATGTGCTTTTATCTGCTTACTGAATAACTCTCTAGGCTCTGTTTGTGCTGACTAGGACCTTGTAGCTATCTGGTGCCATGTGAGGTGCCCTCATGCATTTCATCAGATGTCACGCTACAGAAATCTGCGACAATACCTCCCATCCCCATCTCCCTCAGGCATCTCAGATGCCACCAATCATCTATGTCTAGTCAGCAACTAAATCAAGGAATTGAAACACTGCACAGTTAAATTTGTGTTGTAATTGTAACCTGAGTCTGCACTTTTAGTCTGTAATGGGACCCATCACTGTTTATCGGTACGTCACCACTGCAGAACCTTCTGTCCAGTACATTCAGTGATTTCCGGGTATATTTTGTGCTCACAAAAATAAGTTCAGTGTGTTCATCAGGGACAGTCTTCTCTTGGATCAGAAGGCATTGATTTCACATGAAAACAAAAAGCAAAACTGATTAGAATTCTCTGAGGAGGAGGTAGCTGATTAGTTGGCTGATTTTAATATTAGCCTGAAAATGAGAAGCTTTCCTGTTGCAAAGTCAGGACGGTTTGGAAAAGCCTAATTGAAATGCTGGGAACATAATAAGATTTAAGGGGGGTTTTGACATATTTAGGGAAGACATTCTCTGTGCTCAGCAATCCTATCTCCACAGAGTCTCCACTACCTCCTTGAAAGCTTGGCTTGGAGGCATTTCCTTGCAGGTATACTAGCAACAAGGCTAGGAGCTTGCCGTCAGATATGAAGATGTCAAAGAACAAACCACACAGGCAATTCCCATTGTCCCCTAACAGTTGTTATTTATCCCAGCTGATCCTCGTGTTATAGTGAAGTGGGTGAACACTTGTGATACACTGGACAGATGGCAAGCTGGTTAAAGAAGACACATATTAAAGATCAAGTTGTGAAAGCTACTCCAAACAGCAAAAGAAAAGCAGATTCTTTTGCAGGTAATGTTCAATGTAGATAACAGGTTTGTCAGTGTGTCACAAAAGAAAGTTAGTATCAGTGTTCATTCTGTTTGCCTACTAACAAATTAGTCTACTATGACCCAAATGGATACAAACTATGTAGTTATAATAAAAACTGATTTGTATTTTCAGTGCAATTAGAAAAAAAATTGTTGCATTTGAAATGATACTTTTATTGGTAAAATGGGCTGTGCCATGGGCCTGAGTCTGTATCAAGATGAGCTCATGCACCAACAGCCCGTGTCTCAAACAACTGTGAAATCATGTAGGTCAACATGAAAACTACCACATTCAAACTAAATAACTCATACAAAATAGAATATGTGAGAAGAAATAAAACGGTGCAGTAACATCTCCTTTTTCCATCCAGAGGCAAAAAATAAACACAAGGAGGTTAGTTCTACTAAATCTCAATTTCAACTGTTCACATACTAGCTTTTAAATGGCTCCTCAGTATGGTACAAGCTTCCCATAGTTATTTACAGTACTTAAACTCCTCCAGTATTTCGTCCTTTTTTATACAGCCTTTCAAATACGTGTTATGGTTACCTAATAAAGATGATGTGAAAGCCTACTGGTCGTATTCATTCTATTTCCCTGGCACTTCCTCTTCTTCACTCCTGCCGTTTACTTTGCGTATTTGTTTATGAGTTTGTAAAGGTATTAAAATATAATTTTTTCCTTCCACAAACAAGTAAGGAAAGGACAAGAAACAAGAATCCCACTGCTAAAATTTTAAAAAATTGTTATTTATCATTTAAGGATGAAATCCTTGAAGCAGTCTTTCTGCTTAGATATGAATGGATAAAATAAGTTGTTGCATGATAATAATTAGTAATGTATAGAGTAAAAACAGCATTGATAATTAGCATTTATCTTTCAGTTTCATCTTTCCTATGGCTCTTCAGTTTATATGTCATTGCCTTATTACAAGAAACGTCCAACTTTTTTTTCTAGGATGACTGAAATCCTTGATGAGCTGATTATTGATATGCTGAAATCATAATCATTTAATATTATCTCATTTTTTCCCTATGCTCCTCTCCCTGAGGCAAACTGATAAATAAGTAAAAGGAAGTCCCTTATTACAGTCTTTTATTAAACTGTGAAATTTTTTGCTGTGAAAATCGTGGAAACTATAGTTTTGCCTGTATTGAGAAAGATATAACCTTATAACCATAGAGTTATTAAGCACAATGGATTGTGGCATCTTATCAAATGACATTTGAGCCAATCATCTGAATGCCCTTCACAAATGATGGAGAGAAATAGGCCAGTGAGGGCTCAATTCATCTCACCCTAAAATAAATGTCTGAAATAGTTCAGGAGAACCGTGCAGTGCAAAGGCAACCCAGGGCGGACACGTCAGGTACAGACCTCTGTGGAGAGACGAGGTTAAGATTACCCTGCAGAGCACTCACTCAGGAAATCCCTGAGACACAGGTCAATAGAAAATGGTTGAGCACACTGGTGAAATATCACCATATGCCTGTCTCATTTTCATATTCCTCTCTCCGCATTCATTTTTGGACCCTGGTGGGTGCAGGATACTGGAACACATTGACTTTTCTCTGGAAAGAAACAGCAACTGCGCTGTCCCTTACATTTTAAATCCCACGGATGGTTAATGTTTTGTTTTCGAGCTGTCCAAATATAACAGTTGTACCGTATGACTGCCTGCAGTACACGTGTTCTGGGTCAGGCACACCTCTTGCCGAGGTAGGCACTCACGCCTAGAGGTGCACCTTCCCAGAGCCCCCCGCAGTGGGGGGATAGGACCCTGTAAGAGTTGCCCTCTTTGCAGTACTCCTAGCTCCCTCTGCTCCCAAACAGCTTGTGCCTCGTGGCTTTTTGCGTTTTGAAATATGTGGTACACTGCTGGCAATGTAAAGAAGGCCGACTAGTCCTGGCGTTCTGTGTCTGCTCCTCTGCTGGGATGGTGGGTGTGCTGGGACAGGGAACATCCTATTTCTCCTGTGTACAGGGTGGTGCTTTACAATAGCCCTGTCCTAGGCCTTACCTTGTTGCAATAAATACCATATAATCACATCAGAAATGTATGTTTCTCAGCAGCTGCGTGTGAGGTAGGCATTTGTGTGCTGGTTCTTCCCAAGCAGGAAAAGCAAAGTCTCATGAACCACGAGGATAGCAGCAGGATGACACGCTGTAGGTTTAGCTAGAAACAGAGTAGATCTCTGGTTATGAGATCTCCACCCCTAGTTTGAAAGACCTTACCTGCCTCATACAAATTCCCCAAGTAAATTTTAAATATCATACATCATTTTCAGTTGATGAAAGGATGATGCTATTACAAAATTAAAGCAAATCCAGTTTTCCCAGACAGTTAACTATCCATGCAAATTCATAACAAGCTAAATGTTCAAATTTCAAACATGTTTATTTGAGTAAAATACAACTGAAGTACAAAACTGATCAGCAAAATTCCTGGAGCTCTCACACATGTGGAGTCTCCAGTGGCTTGTTCTGAGTTTCACCTTTCTGTTGTTTTTGCTGGAGACTTTCTGTGTAGTAAAATATTAATCCAGGTTTGTTCAGTGTAAGGCACTATCTATATTCATAAACATAAAAATAATTTATTATGATTGAGAAACCCACTTTGATGAAATTTGGATGAAATTAGCTAGTAGCTTCAAAACTATTGAGAGTAGGTGGATAGATACATGTACAACTAAACCTAGTTTGCTCAAGAATTCAGACTATTAAGAGGGCTGGGAAGTTGATACACCATCTGGCCCTGAGAAGTCACTCTGCACTGTGTATCCAGTTCACACAGGAGACAGCTTCACTGCGAAAGCTGGGAATTATCTCAGCACTTCTTTCATGGGAACTCATACTCTCTTTTGCCACAGTGACTGACCATTCACTGCTGTGGTCACAGACAGAAGCTGTGGATTTTCAGTTTGACTGCTTTTAATAGCTCTACCCTAACAGGATTTGGCCTGAGAAAGTGAAAATAAATTACACCAAGTATTTTGGCTCACTTGTATTTTAATCTCAGCGAATGAGATTAAAATTAAGTAGATTTATCGTTATTGAAGTAAATTTGCTCCTTTTATTCTTGAAACACTAGAACTCTGCTTTATACCCAGAGGACATTTTGGTCTTGAAATCTCTCCTACTCTCTTTCACAGCTTGTTTGGGATATGCTTCTTGTGTCTGGAAAAAAAATGAAAAAAAGACTGGGCACACTTTCTCTAATGTTGTAGGAGGAACAGAATGTGAACCATCTTTTGAGAGTTAATTTTTTCCTAAATCCTAGCATTCTGTGCATTTCCAGCTGTCTTTTGCTTCCTATTTTCCAGGTGGAAAAAAGAGAATTTGACCATACTCAGCCATTATTTGAGAAAATATAATTTATAAAATATTTTTTTCATAAATTCTTTTCTGCAGAAATCTTTTTAACCTGTTGTATCCTCTTCATTCTGTTGCTGGAGTGTTATTTTCAAAAATAACTAGTTTTTATCTCCTTTTCCCTTGCAAGAGTGTTTCTAATTATTGTAAAATACTCTGAAATTATCTTGTTGGTGATTAAAATCATGCAACCATCCAAAGTTTAAAATATCAAGTCTACATATGTCATTTATTATGGTAGATTTTATTGTCATTTTTAGGGATAAACAAAAATCAATTTGTGTTGTCTGATATTCAGATATACACTTACTGTTCTCAAATGAGGATGCCCTTTAAACTTGGCAAACTTAGAAGATGAATATAACTAAGGTATGATTAGTAGTAATAAATAACGAGTAAGTTTAGTTTTAGTCTCAAAGTTATAAAAAATCTCTAGTTAATTATAGAGAGAAGATGCAGACGTAGCTGAGGGCAAAATTACTGTTTTTACTTATGAATAGGTAACAAAAACATTAAAAATACACTACTTGCTACAGTATTTGTTTCTACTTGTCCCAAAAATATAAAATGCAGGCTATAAATTACTCGGTGTTTCATGAAAGTTTTATAAAATGAAATACCTAATATGATAGGTGAGAAGGATAAATTGTTTGATAGATATGTATGTTGTATAGAGAGAATATATTGCTGCAAAACATAAAATAATAGGTTCAGTACAAAACTATTTATGTTCAATAAACATCAACATAAATGTCTTTTGAACTCTTTTAAAAGCTAGAAGGTCTCCCACACCTTTCTGCACAAGGCTGACAATACCCCCAAACTACCTTCACTTGATGTAAAATCAAGCTTTTCCAATTACATGTTACTTCGAGAAATTCTCAGGCTTCTCTGCTTTCCCTGTTTACTAAGGACACATAATGCATTTTGCACTGCTTTGTCTCATAAGTGTGAATTACAGAAACCATTGATTGCCCTCAGAAGGATGAGATTTTAAAACACATGGCACATGGTGGCTTTGGTCCCTCCTCCACCCTCAAAGAGGAGGTAAGACGTGTGTGCGTGGGGTGCGAGACAAGGACACTGCTGCAGAAAATTGTTTTAACTGTGAAGTGGGAGACAAATTCCAGCTCCTTGCTGAACATCCAAGGTGTATTTAATGCATCCACTCCTTCCCCTTCTCTATTTCCTATAACACTGCTAATACCCTGGGACCAAAAAGGCCTACCAGAACCTAATTTTGTCTTCAAGTCCTAACCTTGATTCTATGCCTTCATCTTTGCAGATCCCCCTGTCTGAGGAAAAATACAAGGTTAAAAGGAGCGTTACCACTGACTGCTTTGAGGAACAGTTGAAAATCATATAGCGATACCTACACATAGTAGTTTTGCTGTAAGGGAGAATAGTATTTAATTAGGATATTTCTATATATTATATTCCTGCCATCGCTAATGATTTGAGGGGGAAGGTCACAATGCCCCAATCTCTAGACACAGTCTCACTTGGGCCAGACTGAGAGATGCTTTCCTTTTGTGGAAGGCTAAATCAGCACTTCTCCTTTGGCACAGCCAGAAGTGTGCAAACATATGGCCTAAACTCTTATCTTTGTGTAGCATAACAGTCCTGCAAATAAATTCAAAGTCAGCAAGTTCCAAATCCTCTCTCTACGTTTATAGATAGCTGCTGTCATACTACTTCTGTTTGACTCCAGCTAACAGGTAGAGATCTAACCTTCACCTGACTTCTGCAGGAGTTGTCCTGTCTTATGATGCCCCTTGCTGGAAAAGCAAGCAGTGACCTTGGATTCGGAAGTGAAATTTAACAGGGTTGAACAAGCAGGGATCATGATATTTTCTAGATGTCTTGCTGGGATGCCAGTGTTCGGCTGTCACAAACTGATCCTGTATGTTTATTGAAAATATTTTTCATTCTGGCAAACAAACTGTTGGCCAGCTCTGCACCAACCACTTTTAAGGTAAAGGCTACTGAGTAAAAGGGGGCTTTCCCTTCCACTCTGCCTTTTCGCAGGTAATCAGTATCAAGCACAAAAACTAGGAAAGTTATCTTGCTTCTGCTCCTGATGTTGTACTGGCTCCTGACAAGAGGGAAGAGAAAACCTTCCAACTAGTACAAATCATTCTATGGTTTATCATTTCCTGCACTGCAAGAAGCAGACTTATACAAAACCCTGGAGTGTTCAGAGTGGTGAAGAAGGAGGGAGTAGGCACCTCAAACTACTCTCCAGTTTCTCACTGGAGTTCTTGATGAAAGCAGGTTAGCTTTCTTCTGGTTCCAGATGTTTCACAGAGCCTTATGAAGATATGACAACACCACCTGATATCTGATTTTCCTGAAACCATTAAATAGCTTCTCTTTCCCCTCAGACTGAGAAATCCACTTCTTCTGTTCAAAATGTGGAACATCTGTCTGAAAAGAAGTGTCATTCTTGCCGTCACAAAAGATGCCTCAAATCTGATTGCAAGGGCACTTGTGTATGAATAAAATCACTCAAGTACAAAAGTATTAACCAAAGTCTTGTATACCATTTAAATGACTGATTGATGGTGATGACTGATGATTGCCATGCATTAATGCCTGAAGCTCTATCATGCATAAAAGCAGTATTCTGTCTGGTAGAGAAGAAACAGTTTTTGCAATCTATAGGCTGAGAGTATGTGAGGTCTTTTCACTTGTTTTATATTAGTTTATATTTTGTCCTGGGACTGAAAGGAGTCTGTTGGGTCTACACTATCTCCAGCCTTGTGAGGCGTATGATTTCCATGCAGGCAGAGCAGTGTATCCCTTAACCATTCCCCCGCCGATGAACTACCTTTGTTTTCCTATACCTGTTGTCCTGAGGGCCGTTTAGAGAAGGCAACAACTAAGTGACTGTAGTAGTGTCCTGCTATGAAACAAATTAAATAATAACAACCTCAGAAAACAGCTCCTCTGAGATAACCCATCAAGCCAACTTCATCTTCTCAGACATTAAAATATCATTGGCATTGGTAAGACAATTTAACTATATTCATTAAATTTGTCTGTACTGTTAATCTGCAAACTGGAGAGAGTCTTGGGTGATTTCTACCTTATAAAGTTAGTATGGTGGATGTTACAGCAATGTAGAGCTAATACTTTTTATTTTATTCTTAGTGCAGTTGTAGCAATTCTTGTAAGAAGAAATTCTGGAAAGGTTGAAATGAGTATCTGTGATTTATTGCTTTGTGGTGGGTTGACCAGGGGCCCACCAAAGCCACTTCATCAGTCTCCTCCTCAGATAGACAGAGGAGAGAAAATACAATGAAAGACTGTATTCGGGATGGATTAGATGTTAATGTTTTTTTAGTCTGTGTTTGGCCCAGCCACCTGTGAGAAGTTTATTCTTTTCCTACCAAGCCATGGGAAAACAAGTGCTGATAAGCAAGAACTTTCTCCTTGGAGGAATTTCGTTGTATAAACTAAAATTAATTGAGCCCTCACCATTGTCTGATGGCCCTTAGAGGGCATTTGGAGGAGAGAGTGAGGAGGAGGGTGATGAAGTAAGCCCCCTGGCCCAATTTACAGGGACCCCCTGAGTAGCACCACGCAGGTGCAAGGAAACTCCAATGTACTCACACATGTGCAGAAGGAGAGCCCTTACATAACAGGGGGGAGGGACTTAAGGCCTCTCACTGGGTGGTACTGGCCACACCTGCCCAGGTGACGCACCACCCAAAAAGTAGTTAAAAGGCAGATGGCTCAGGCTTTGGCTTGGCTTGCTTCACATGAAGGACAATGTTGCCTTGGTGGGGACGCTGCTATCCTGTGAGCCTGCTGGAGGATGCAGCCCCTGCTTGGGGGAGTCTGGACACTCCAAGCTTGGTGAGACAACCACGTAACACCTTGGGCAAGTAGGTGACATGTAGGGCTTTATTCTTTTCCCTCCTTCTCTCTCTCTCTCAGGTTTTCCCTTTTAGTTGGCCACCTCTTGTAACAAAATACTGTTGCTTTAAGCTTACACTGGTGTCTTAGTTTCAATTTCAGAGCTCCCCGAACCTTTCCCTGGAACAAAGTCTTGTAGGTTGAGATAAGGACAGGGAGAGACCACTCATCAGTTACCATCATGGGTAAACCAGGCTTGGGGGAAATTGGTTTAATTTATACCAATCAAATCAGAGTAGGATAATGAGAAATAAAACATACCTTACAACACTTTCCCTTTGCTCTTCCCTTCTTTCTAGGCTCAACTTCACTCTTGATTTTCTCTGCCTCTTCCCCTACAGCAATTCATGGGGACAGGGAATGGAGGTCGTGGTCTGTTCATCACATGGTGGCTCTGCCATTCCTTCCTCTAGAGAAGGACTTCTCACACTTTTCCCCGGCTACAGTGTGGAGCTCCTCCCATGGGAGGCAGTCCTCCATGAACTTCTCTAACATGATTCCTTGACATGGACTGCAGTTCCTGACCAACTGCCCCAGTGTGGGTCCCTTCCATGGGGTGCAGTCCTTCAGGCACAGAGTGCTCCAGATCGGCTCCCTTCCACAAGGTCCCCAGTGCTGTCAGAAAACCTGCTCCAGCATAGGCTCCTCTCTCCAGAGCAGGTTTCCCATGGGGCACAGCCTCCTTCAGGCATCCACCTGCTCTGGCGTTGGGTCCTCCAGGGCCTGTGGGTGAATATCTGTCCCACCATGGAACTCCATGGGCTGCAGAGGGACTGCCTGTCTCACCGTGATCTGCACCACGCACTGCAGGGCAACCTCTGCTCCAATGCCTGGAGCACCTTCTTCCCCTCCTGCTCTCATCCTGGTATCTGCAGAATTGTTTCTCTCTGTTTCCTACCCCACTACTCCCAAATTTTCTACCACACACACATCTGCTGGTTTTGAGTCTTAGATCCTTTTCCCACAAGGAATGTTCTTTGCAATTTTGCAGCTAAAATTGTGATCCAAAGGAACTGCTGTGCGCT
>VWZG01005816.1:582454-597931 GCA_013396735.1 Grallaria varia | reverse complement strand
TATGCAGAAATTTGCTGGTCTCCAGTGCAGTGGACTGCATTTAGTACAGGTTAAAACATAAGAAGTCTTCTTCCTTAAAATTAATCTGTAGGTTACAGGGCTGTTTTCCTCATGTATTTGAATTTAAGTTGTCCTTCTAATCACTCTTTATCTCTCTCAGATCCCTTGAGTGGATCTTTTATTTCCCTTATACAGACTAAAAATGCCATGTTCTTTAATTCAGTGGGTTCCCTGACAAAATGTGGTTTGAATTGACGAGATGTTGCAAAGAAGCTACTTAGTTCAAAATACAGACTAGAGAGAAACCTCTTATGGTAAATGTAGTAACAAATTCTTTGAGTGAAATAGATGTTTCCCTTTGGAAAACTCAGTTAAGTTCTAATGACTACTGCCTACTGCTTTGCCAGAATGATAGTATATTCAAATGGAAGTGGACAGTCTAGATATTTGATGATAAATTACTGAGTCAGCCCTTTAAAAGTGCATCATTTTGTTCTCTTTATCAGTGATTAAGAGCATTTGATCTGTATTTTATGTAGATTTTACAATATAAGTGAAACATATGTTATTAAACTGAGGGTGCTGTTAAGAGCTAATTCACCTGACCCAGGAAACATTTAGAAAAAAGATTTAAAAAAATGTGATACACACTTGCCTTTGCTGAATGTTTGCCTCCTGTTTCAGGCTTCTCTCTGTTGCTTAGTGTGGTTGGTTGAACAAAACCATTTCCTTAGAGGAGAAACAGAGGTGAAGTTTCTTTTTTTTTTTTTTTTTTGTACAAAGTCCATGGGAGAATAACTGAATGGACCAATCCCACATGGCTATTCACTCTGTCGGGATGTATAAACCCAGGATTAGGCTCTTGTCTTCTCTTGCTCAGCCTCCCCTGTCGCAAGTGCCCCACTGCCACTGTGGTTGCTGGGTGTTGTGGTCAGGCAGACCAGGTGCAGTGTGTGGGAGTCTCTCTGACCTGGGCATGGGCTCCTTGGGCTCCAGTTGCTGTCTGTGGAGCTCTCCTGCCACAGAGAGCCTGGCACACCAACCTGCTCCAGGCTGTGGCTCTTTTCCTCTCTCTAAACCTCACGCTGGGCACACACTTTAGTGCGTCGCTTTTTTCAATAGAAATGACAAATGATGATCCCTTTTAGCTCTGCGCCATCACTTGGTTATTATCTCTGCTCCCAACATTTTCTTCTGCTTTCTTGGCTCCTCATTTTTTGTGAATTTGGTCCTTCCCAACCTGGTGTTTAGCGTAATTCTGCCATGTTCTTCTCCAGTTGTTTCAGGGGAAGGTCTTCCTCTGGTGTTCATCAATACTATGACTGTCTAAATAAGGGGGGCAGGTATTCCCCAACGTGATGAAAGCAAACTTTAAATTTCCTGAGGTTCTTTTGATGTTTATAAGCTTTCTGTCAGAATGCAAGCAAGGTAATCAGGCGGCCTTTACCATGCTAGAAATTCTTGGACTTGTGTCACAAAATTAGGCTCTAAAATCTCATGTACATTTGAGAACTTCTCATCTTCTTGTGAATCGCTTGAGAATGGTATCAAACACAGGACTTGTCAGATTAGTCTGTCTAAATCCTGTAGGTAACCTAGTTTTTGGTAAAATAATGTAATGAAATAGACATTTGGTGTGTTAATGAACAAAGAAGGATAGGAAATTTAGAACTGGGTAAACACTAAAAGGAATGGAGTGATCTGGAGTTTATTTGGATCCAGGGTTGTAATGTAGGTTTATATAATCACAATAATAACAAAATAATAATTGCACTCTATCATGTCATTAAAATTGATCATTTTAATGATGCATTGAGTTGTATCAGGTAATTAATGGCTTGCTAGTACTTTGTTATTTAGAAGATAATAATGTTATAATTCACATTTTAAAATAATTTGAAGATTAAATCAATAAAAAAGCAAGCATGCATTTTTATTGCTTTGGATTATTGCATAATTTAGAATACAGTGGCACATGAAGAGAATAATCAGCAGAGCCAACATATTGTTTTAAAGCAGTCAGGCACTTACAGATAAATAGGGAAGTTCATTCTGAAGGCCCTTGTGATGAAATAAACCAGATGTTTGAGGCTTCTTTAGTGGGGGATGTTTATATTCTGCGGGCATTGATACTGTTAACTTCAATAGTGGGAAATCTCTTGGAAGACAAGTGGCTGTCAAACCCTGCTGTGATTCCCACAGTGACTTTTTTTCAGAAAATTGTTTACTGTTAGTGGGATCCAAAACACAGAGATTTTCATGAAGACTGACAGATGCTATCATTTCTTGGTCACTGCTAAAACAGCAAGAGCAATTCATTTCAGTAAAGAGAGTCAGGGGACACATTTCCTCAGAAAATTATAATCTCCCCATAGAGGAGCAAGTTCACAGAGATATGGCCTGGAGGCGGCTGTAAAACCCCTGGCTGTTGTATTGGTATTTAAATTATTTATGAGAATGAAAATGTTAACTTTTTATATAAATAAACAGGATGAGAAGTTCTTACAAAGCAAATGGTGTTAATACTCTTTCGCTTTAATACTCTTTCTCTTCACCCATTGCTTTTACTCTCAGAATGATTTTCTCTCAGTCTTTTGAACCAATGGGAGTTTTGCCAATGACATTAGCACAGTTTGGATCAGATCTATAGAGCTTTATAGTATATTACACAGCATATGAATTACGAAAAACCTATTGAAGCAGTTTTACCCAGCTTTCTTTAGGAACAAATGAAACTCATAGCTTCTGAAATCGCAACCACCTTTCTCTGAGGTTCACTGGTAGGTAGAGACCCTAAAATATGTGATTTATGTTCACAAGTTGATTCTTAGACATTTAAATAATCGAATCTGTGCAGACTACTTACCAGAACTGTAAAATATACATGTACGATTTTTAGCAGCTCTCGAACTGGCAAAACAGGATGTTATCCTTCCATATTATGGCCTTTGCAGCATGTGATTTACTTATTTACAGGAGACTTGTAGTAGGCACTTAAAATTATTATGCCTGGGGCTACAACAAAGCTCTTTGGAAGTGGTGGCCATAATATGAGTCCACTCAGGCTAAATGAAAGAGTGATTAACTGACCCTCTTTTGAAGTAACTGAAGCAATATAACAATGTCTTAAACCACAAATGTGCTCAGGAGCCTTGACTTCCGTGGTGTGACTGCAAACAGGGCGGCAAAGTTCTGGTTTTAAACGGCAGCTCTATGTGAGTGTGGTGTAAGTAAAGAGCTATGCATGATAACCAAAGAGGCTCCAGCCACATCCAGAGGATGGTTATTGGTATGAACCTGAGAAGAAAAGGCAATTAAGAGATATATTGGCCTGGATACTGAAGAAAATTAGGTTTACAGTCATGAGTAAAAAGAAATATTTCTCTGTTGTTTTGGGTTTACTTTTTTCTTTTTTTTTTTCCAAATAAAAGTGTGAGGTGAACAAAATTCTGATCTTAACACCAATCTTTCCTCTTTACAGACACATTCCATAAAACTTACACTTAAATTTTGCTGTTAATTATTGTTAATTCTGTCTTCAGAATGTCTGCCACATCACCACAAAAATGAGAAGGGGCGGATTTTGGTCTTATGTTGTCTGCTGTGCATTATCCCTCATGGTGTAAATACTCAATTTAGCTTTCTGCTAATAGAGGGAAATATTTTGCTGCTACCAGTACTTACTTGCCGGGGAAAAACATCAGTTCACTTGCAGGTTCAGTGAAGGCTGGTTATTTGGTAAAGAACAACGTC
Source organism: Grallaria varia (assembly GCA_013396735.1). Taxonomy (NCBI): domain Eukaryota; kingdom Metazoa; phylum Chordata; class Aves; order Passeriformes; family Formicariidae; genus Grallaria; species Grallaria varia. Next base: position 594,178 of record VWZG01005816.1, on the reverse strand, counting down.
CTCCAAGGCTAAGTAATGTTTTTCTGTGTCAATGCCAGCTTGAGAAAGCCCAGATTTTCCTCCTGGTTACCTCAGGCAGTTGTCAAGAACCTAAATTGCATCCTCCGTTGGGGTAGTGCAAATGTTTGTGTGGCCATGTGACTAGAGTTATAGTAGGAATTAGGAATCTGAGGGATAAAAATGTCACTTTTTTTTTTTTTTGCCTTAGCAATTTTACTGCTTATTAGCTTCAGCTAATTCAGGGCAGAAGTTGGGTTGGGGAGGTGAAAAAGCATCTGTGGAAGGGGATGACTTTTAGACTGACTTAAGCAGCTCTTTGGCAGCACGGGGCAATTAGAGCCCATGGAGAATCAGTGGCACCACTGGAATATCTCCTGGATATTTAGGGATTCACTAAACAAAATTCTCTGCACTGAACATTGTGTTTCGGAGTGCATGTTACTTAGAAAGAGTAACTGCTTTGAAAATCACTTTGGTAAGGATCTTATTTTTTTCAGTCTAAACTTTGTCTGTTGTGCAAAGGCACAACACTGCAGTGTGGTTCATCATAGCTCACTGTTTGCAAGGACCCTCTGACTGTTTTGAAAAGTGAAGACAAGTCATTTTTCTCTGTGCTTGTCCATTAACCTACACATGTACAATAATAGAGAGACCTTGTATAGCGTAAAATTTAGTGTCTGATTTGTGTCCTTTAATATGAAACATGTTACTGTTTCATATTACAACCTCAAATTCAGATAGAGTCGACCATCAATAATTCATGGCAAAGCTATCTCAGTTGCAGATGAACTTGGACTGTTGATGCAGAACCTCCATTTGCCTCCTTGTATAACATTTCTGAATCCAAAGTGTCACCAAACCTGATTCAGAGACATATTGTCTGCTTTTGTGTGAAGCTGCACTTCAGTTAAGAAGCTCAGGTACAGAGTTTATAAATCCTGGTGTAACTTTTCCTGGATGCAGGAATGTTACTTCTGTACCTGAGTAGATACAGCCACACTGTTTTATTCTGGGTCAGGCAGACAGAGTACCCTGTTTTAGTATCACATCTGCTGTAGGGGCAAAAGTGCCCTCAAATCTCTAACTTTTCTTTCCTTCAGTATAATAATCTTTTAGAAATGAATTTTCATTTTCTCAGTGTTTTTGCATTTCCCACAATGTTACACGTCCTTGCACCCTCCTCGATAAATAATGTTGAATATTTAATCAACACATCCATCCAAAATCTCTTTATAAAGAGGTGAATTTAATTATTAGTTTGCTAAAAAGTATCAATTAAAAAAGCAGAGCCACAAAATATTTCTTGGAGAAAAAAAAGACCAGCTAACAATTGTTTTATGGTATCTCAAAAGCTCAGGGTTATGTCCTTTTCTAGGTTCAATAAAGTACAGCAGTGTCAAGGCTCATTTTAGGACACTAAGTACCAAGATACTTAAGATATAAAAGCAGTTTTATTTATTAACTTATCTAAACACTTAATTCTTCAGGGGAAAAAAATATTTTGAAGCCTAAATGCCTGTCTGAGATGAGTGTGAAAGAGTAGAAACTGCGGCTTTCTTTCTATAGTTTCTTTAAGAACCCGTCTCCTTCCAGGAGATGAGATCTGTCCCTCTGTGTGCAGATCCGCCCACTCAGCTGGGGGGTGAGGGGGGCAATGCCACCACAGCTCAAACTGTTTTTACCCAAACTGGAAAAAGGACCTATCTACAAGGAAGAGTGGTCATGTAGACTACAAGGAAAAATTATAAACTGCTCGTTGGTTTGAGTTTCCCTTATATGTGTGGATCATAACCCAACCTTTCTGTCTTGAAAAACCTGGAGAATCACTCAGCATAATGAAAACCAGGAAGAAGAAGAGGGTGTTAATATAGACCCAGTCTGCCAGAGACTGATGAATAATTTATTCTTAGAAATTTTTCTCACTTTTCTTTCTTTAAATTGCCTGCAAAAAGTTTACTTTTTTTCTTTCATTTAGTATTATTCCAAATTATTTGCTGAATAATCTCCGCAGTTAATTCCTGATCTGCATATCCTTCATGAGCAGTTCAATAGCATTTCCTGTTAAAACATTCAGGCTGCCTCAGCTAATTATTGTGGGATATGCAAGCCACACTGTACCATAAACCAAGTTGAACAAGTTTTTCTCAACATACTTTAAGACTGTTCCTCCTGTATGACGAGGACCTCCTCGCACATAAAGATTAATTTATGTAGATATTGAAATAAAGTCCAGGCTGGGAGCTTTAAAAAGAAAAATTAGTAAAGGGATCAAAGCTAAAATTGTCTTTGAGCTATGGACAAATTGAATGATAGAAAGACATAAAGTATTTAACAGCCATAAAATCCATGGACCTACACTTCTCTTTCAGTCCTCTTTTCTTGTGTTTAAACTGTCCCCTGCCTCTGACCAATCCTGGGAATATCTTGCCTTGACTTCCATTTATTAAGTTTAGACCTTGCTGTCCCTGCCTGAAGACTCCCTTCAGGATTTTCTCTCTTGCAGGCATTGTTGGTATCTGTAGACAGCATGGCCATCCCATGGGCCACTCTCACGTATATCACTTGCAACACCTCCAGGCTTGTTAAATTTCTCAGGTTCTGTCTCTAACTTGCCGATTCCTACTTCATAGCCTGTCAGGTAAGGCTTGTCAGGTAAGCAAAAGAATCCCAGCAGGCTTTTATCCACCCCTACCTTGCTGTAAATCCTTTTTGGTTTGGGATTAACAAATTTGGACTTGCCCATTAAAAGCAATTCAGAGTTTTGCTGTGAGCAGTGCTCCTGTAGTCTATCCCATTTTCCTCTTCCACTGACTGAACTTTCTGTCTCATTAAGCACAAGTGATGATCCCTTATGGTCTGTTTCTACCCTGCCTATCATTTCTCAGTCATTTGAATGGACTGAGGTGCCGACCTTCTCCAAAAAATTCTGATAAATCTTTGAAACAATGTTCTTCATCTTCTTGGGTTGTTCAATTGCTGCTCCATCTTAACTCTAGGGAGGACTTTCGCGTTATCACCTACAAAACTGAGTCTTCATCATTGTGCAAAACCATTCTTTACACATATGTTATGATCATTGTCAATAATTTAATTAGTTTTCCATCCTCATTCTTGTCTCTTACTGGTACTCACTTGCTTTGTTTTATATTGACAGCAAATTGCGGGACCCAGAGTCAACTATTTTTCTATTCAAACATTATCTGCAGGCCTCAAGCGCAGGACTGCTTGCTTCAAGTCATACAGGTGAGGAAAAAATGAAATTTTACTTCCACAGAAGGCAAGCTGTTATTTAATTTAATTATCAATGATTTTCAAGAAGATATTGTGAAACTTTAATTAATACTACTTTGTCAATTAGGTAAGTTCAAGAGGATTGTAGACCCTGCAGAAGTAAAATGGAAAATCGAGTGATTCAATCAGCAGGTGACAATATCAAAAAATCATTTTAAAAGCAATGATACACCTGCCTGGACTGCTCACAGCTGATTTCTGAACGAAACAGAACTAGCTTGGAAAAGGATTCAGGTCTCAAAGTAAGAGCTGATTAGCAGTCTGATCTGGTATTGAAATCCCCATTTTCCTGTGTGTAATTGCCTTTCAAATGTTCAAATGCTGAAGGTTGAAAAGTGGCATGCTGTGCTCAGAGAGATCAGTGTTTGCAATGAATATACAGATTCTCAAATTTTAACTTGGTTTATTGCCATTTCACCCACATACAAAATTCATAATGAGAGCAAGATATAGGTTATTAAGTGTGACAGAACAATGTATATATTAATGTTAATGACGCTATGTTTGTCTTGACCTTGCAGCCTTAAGCATTAATTGTACTTCAGATTCTTTAGTTTTTGTATATATATATGCATATAAGAAATCTATGGGTGGTCATAATTTCACCACTCTAAGTATTTACTCTCAAAATGTCCATAGCCAGTTGAGAGACATAGGAATTTTGTGGGATGCAATTATCATAAAATACTGATTTACAACTTTTTAATAAAGTAACTCATATTTAATCTTCAATGAGTGTAGAGGGAACTCAGGCACTTACCCCTAAAGCAAATTCCCCCTCCATTCTGCCTCTGATTACAATTTTGCCAAATTTTGCAAAGTTCAATTTTTTCACTTTTATGAGCCTATAAAATTATTTTTTTTTCTTAAAAATTTCTAGTTGCACCTTGATTTTGTGACTTTTTCCTTTTGTAGAAAGCCCTGACAAACCTTCAACACCTGTGGAGAGGATGTTATTGCTGTGATTATTTGTTTTGCCTTTAGTGGCCCAAGCACCAGCTGCACAGCAGTCCAAAGACAAAATGTGACAAGCTATAGAGGCTCTTATTAATTTATGTAGTCACCTAAGTCTGTTTATCTGCAGGATCACCAACTTAATCAAACAAATTCAAGTAAATCTTGGTTATCACTTCTAGCTCTCTAGACCATTAGATTAACTGTTAGTGTCTTTATAAATTAATTAACAGGAAATATTAATGATTACAAATGTAAGTGATGGTTGTGACTAATTACTGTATTTCACAGGAAATAATAACCGTAGAATAATTTTATCATTAAATATGCACTATAAGCTCACTCTGCTTTGAAATCTTCTATATTGAGCTCTGTTTTGAGATGTGAGAAATCAAGTACCTGTGGGTCAGACCTAAAATTTCACTCTCAGTTTTCACACAGTCTCATTCCATATTGCCTACCATATCTCATCTTGGAGGTCCACAAAATCTTGTTCTCAAGAAAATTTTGTCATTAATCAGAGTGCTTTACCTGATTTACATTGTGGATATTCCAAACTGCTAATTTAAAATGTCAGCATGATATTTAATAATATCCAGTATTATTATAAATCTTATGTTACTCAAAGAGATGACAATCTCATACTGAACCTAGTTTTATTTTAAACCTTTAATTCAACTTAAATTTTTGTAGTTTAGACTTTGTCATTGAGTGCAGAAAAAACTGCTTATGACAGGATAGTACCCACTCCATGTAGGTGAGGGAACTCAAACAGCACAGCAGCTGACACGCAAAGAGCAGAGGAGGAGCTGGAAAACAGCTTGAAGTGGACTGAAGGAAAGGACAAAGGAACTGGGACAGGACTGAAGCTAGAAGTTGAAGAACACCTAAAACAGAGTTTAAAACACAACAGAAGCAAAGCACTTAGAAGTGCAAAGCAAAATCCAAAACCTGAAAAAAAACCCCAAATTAACCCTTTTTCCCCCAGCAGGTTCTTTGGCCCTAATTCCTGAGCAGCCCTGAGGACTCTGTGCACGAATACTTTGAAGATATAAAATACCTCTTTAAAGGGGTTTGGTTAAACTTCAGCAACAGCCAATCTGAGACTCTCCAGGTAGGCAGGAGTTCAGGTATCCTATATGTGATGCTGGATATCAGACACGCCTTTCTCTTAAATCACCTTTTTTTTGACAATTAAATATAATTTACCATTTGATATAATTTAACAAAAATATGCCATACTGGGATTTTGTTGGTTTGGTTTGGGTTTTTTTTGTCATCCTTTAGTCATAGATACTAGATTGCTTAAGCATTTCTTAATTTTTTTAAGAAAGCTGATAAGGGATAAGCATACAAGAAAGGTTCTTTTATGCATGTTTGGGGAGTTAAAAATATATGCACTGATCAATCAGTCCAACTCACATAGTCACAATTTTTTCCTCTATTCCCACAGCAATGAGTATTACTCAGGCACAACTATAGTATGTATTTTCATTTCACTTCCCAATATGCTAAGGATGGAAGTTGCAGTTCCTTTATGAGGTAAGAAACCATGTAATGAAAGGAAAGAAATTCCCATCAGAAATCTTGACTCCTTTGCTCTTTGCTACAGTCTTGCATGAAGACCCTTGATTCAGTTGCTTCCCTGTTTTTCAGTTTGTTGGGTTTTCTTCTCCTTTTCTTGGAAATGTCATTTCCCCTTACACCAGCAGATCTTCATCTCCTAGAGGCAGAGCATTTATTTATAAATTGACTAGTTATGGCAGTAAAATGTTAAGAAATGCTTACTCTGTTTGACATGCTACTTTGTTTCACCACAGCTTTAATGTTTTTTACCTAAGAATTTTTTTCTTTATTGAAAAATAAAATATTGGATTTATTAACCTCAAAATTATATGTGGCTTGAGGGAAGCTGACAATTATGAATGAGGTAAGGAAAGAAAACGTTTGTAAAAAATTTGTTAATGCATCACTTTAGGGTAAAAGCGACATAGGCAATGTAAAAGAAGCATCACATGTCCCAACTTTGCCATTGTTTAGAGGAAAATCTGTTTACTACCATGTTGGTTTGACTACCATTATAATGAGACGGCTTTTCACAGTCTGGACAGGTATGGAAGTGTGGAGGTCTTCTTGTGTTACTTGAGGAGACCGATACATTTTTGCTCTCCAAATTATGCTCTTTTGTGTTTCAGAAGAAATAATAGAAAGTATTTCATGACTGGATTTCGCCTCCATTAATGGAAATTTTGGAGATGTGTTTATTAGTAGTACTGAGCCAAAACATCCAAAATCAAGGCTGAAGATAATGAAGCCTCTAGGAAGATTTCATTCAATCTATTTTGTTTGGAGGTCTGCATTTTATGTCTTAAAATATGATATTCCCTCACCATTCTCTCCTAAAGTCATCATGGCTAGGCTTCGTGATCGAAGATTTGGGAAGGGCTCTCCCCACGCTTGCTGCAAGCGCGCTGATGGCTAAAGAGGCCGATGCGAGATAGACAAGTCCGGTTGCAAAAGGCACAGCAGAAAGTCTCCATAGGCAGTGTTGGTGAGGCACGGTTCTTTCTGCGTTGTCTTTTCTCCTCCAGACTGATTCTGCGTGCATTCTCAAAGGAATCAGCAGCGTTATAGATGGTGTGTCTCCACGCCTCCCGATTGGAGGCCAGAGTGGAAAATCACTGAATAAATGAAGACTTGCTTATTCTGAGACTTGTGTGCTATTTTTAGGTTATAGACATTGTCTGACCCTAAAAAATAATAGGATTGTATGTCTTTCCCCTTTTCCCGTTTATAAGATAGCAATGGTTCTTCTCAAGGGCTATAGAAATTTTTACAAATGATTGTGAGCTCTTCAAAACCTTATGGCATTGAAAGCTGTGGTACTGCCTAAGCAGAAGGAGTTGAAATATCAGTATTATTGTACTCTTTCCATTGATGTAATTGTTTATATTTATTTTGCAGGTTTTTAATCAATTATCATATGAATATTGTTTATCAGCTGTTTTCCAGTATAAGTCTGTAGGCCAAATGATGTAGAAATTTAGGTGCTGGGAACTGATGGAAAATTTCAATATTATTTTGCTACTTTGATAACCACTATTCTCATGGTTTGATTAGTCCCATCNCTAATTTATTTCTTTCATAATTGAAATGAGATCTGCATATCTTGTGAAGTGCTGTGGGATGTGTAACATGAAAGGCTCTGTACAGGAACAACTGGTTTTTTTTGTTAGAGTGAACTGCAACAAGGCAGATTAAACATTCAATTAAACAGGAAATTTACCCATGTAAAAAGCTCACAGAAAGCAGCTTAACAATGTTCATTTTTACGAGGTACTAAAGTTTTTGGAATCAATTATTTTGAAAGTTCATCTGCTTTGCTTACAGGTGAAATAATAACTCAGTTATTTCAGAAAAGGGGCCAAGTAGTATTTACATAAAGTTCCACTGTAAAAATATGGGTACTATTTCTGTCCTAGGTTTAAAATACTTTGGTGAGAGAAATGAAAATACTCATAAAAGGCAACCACAGTATGTTATAAACCGCCTTTATGGTTCATTATAGGTTTGGTTTAATGCTGTTGGATTAACACTAAAGGTTAATGTTTGCATAAAATATGCATGATTAGTTTAATACTCTGGAACTGTGATCAGGTTCTCTAATGTTATGAAAGGGAGTGACATGATACATGGTTAAGGCTGACACAAATAGAAGTGTGATATATTTCCAACAAAACTGGTCAAGGGTATTTTCAAAATCCTCGCTTATGTGATAACACTTCAAAGCCAATCTGTGCCAATGGGAGATTCTGCGTTCAGCTCTCATAATTAAACTGTTTTCTGGCTGCAGGAAGTGCCTGCATTTCCAATTTGCAGTGTAGGCAAAGGGTTTGGAAAATGATACATGCAGATTTTCTTCTTGCATTTTTTGAGCCCTAGGTATTATGTGGAGTGTTTTTGTTTTAAGCATCGATTATCTTTGTTATGCTTTATTGCCAGGAGAATGATGGTCTTTCTTATACATAGACTTGGAAATCTGTATGTAACTGGCAGATTTCACTTACTGCTTTTGTGGAAGCGTCTGCCTAAGCTCTTCACTTACTGACAAATGATTTATAAATTTATGATTTATTCTTTCTAAAACTAATTTTGGTGATGCCTCAGAGATAATTACAGTTAGACATTCTTTCAGACTGCCAGGGAAGAATAGTATATTTAGCATGTATTTGGATAAATATCAGCCATAAAACCCAGACAGGCCATGAACTTTAGCTGTTGTAAAGGGTCTAGATAGCAGATAATGAGAAAAGCCTATGGGCTCTCATAACACAAATAATGCACTGTAATCAACATGACATATGGACAATAACTACAAGTACATGTAATTCATTGCTTTGTATCAGTATACATTGCATGGCTGTGAGGGTAGGTTTTGTTTGTTACACCTATGGGTATGAATATTCAACAGAGAAGAAGTGCTGCTACAGCCTGGCTCTGAATGAATCATGATGAATATTATAACCTGTACTCACACGACGATCCAAGAATGAAATTAGCCGAGGTTACTTTACTTGCTACTCTTTCATTTTGAATATGTCATCACAGTTCCTTGTAGACTCATCAGCTGTTGTTTTCCAGTACACAGAATAGACTATCCTTTACTTGGATTATTTTAGACATCCATGTTGTACAAGTGATAGCATGGCCACAAGAAGACGTGGATGGAAAAAAAATGGCCATTCATGAGTGTAGTAAGGCAGGCAAGATCCCCTAAAGCAGTGTCAGTGCTGTGATTTGTGTAGTATGTAACTATGGCCTTAGGTAAGGTGGATGACTGCCTGCATGCTTTAAAGTGGAGAGTTTGGTGTAGATGAGACAGCAGACTCAGGATTAGAACTTGTTCTTCTGAGCAGTGTTTTTTCAGACATTTATGTATAGGCCTAATTTGGGCTTGCTTCTTTCAGCATGGTAAAAAGCTGTATATCCCTGACATAAATGTCTCCCAAAGGTCAAGATCCTGTTTCAGAGAATCAGACTATTCTGTGAACTTCTTTTGGAAGAAGTCATAGGACTGCCTGTCAGGGACAAAACAGTGCCCTTCCCCCAGCTTTGGTCTACGAAATAATTGTAACATAATGGCTATTTCCAAGAACAGGAAAAAACATCATTACAAAGATAGCCATATTTCACTTCACATGTGGAATTACAGCCTAGTAAATCAGCATTTGGATAAGCAATAAGCCAAAATAAACAGTCTATAACTATGGACAGGTTTTTAATGGGCACTGCTATCAGTCTTGTTTATTCATTATGTATTGGTTATGTAGCCACAGTCCCCAGAGACCAACAAATTTATTGACTGAATACTCATTTGTCCTTTTTACCTAGTCTTGGTTCTGTAAAAGTTTGAAAGCACAAGTGCAAATTTACTGAAAATGGATCTTACACAGAGCTTGTTTCAGAAGCTTGCTCATGTAGAGAATGAGTTCTTCAACCTCAAAACTGCTAATTTGTTTTGATTACCAAAATACGGAATACTGAATTCAAACATTTATGTAAAATTTATTAATGCTGGTAAAATGCAGGGAGCTGATGGTATATGAGCAGTCATGCATTTTTGTGAGATGAGGTAACATTCTAAGTGATATCAATCTTAATGTAATTAGGTTTAACAGCATGCCCTTCATTATTTTTTTCTATTTTTTACTAAAGTTATCTTCATTTTGTCTTCATTCAGCATATCACTTCATCTGTCAGACCGACAAGAACTTTCTCAAAGACAAACAATGCTAATGAACCAGAGACGTGTCTCAATCAATGTCTTTCTTTCCCCATCTTGATGGGAATCATATATAGCTGCTAATTTTGTATTAAGGTCTTTTTTTCTCCTCCGCCATTCTTGGCCTTGGAGGCATGGAAAGAAAGTGGTTTCAGCACTTATCAAATAGCTTTTTATCAGGCTGACTGGGGGGCATTCAGTGACATGGTTGATCACTCCCTCGAGGCACAGTTTCAGCCAGAACAAGCTGACAAAGGTCACTGAAAAACAATTTGCTGAGATTGTGTTGGAACACACAGTGGTTGTATGGAGCTAAACAGGATGTGTGTAAAAGCTGGGCTACCAAGTCTATCAGTGATCTTATGTTTAAATATTGATACCTTCTGAGAATAGCAGCTGGTATGAGTCATAGGTAGGCTTGCAAATTATTCTACAGACTCATTGAACTCACATAAATTGTATTTATAAAATATCATAAGCTCAGCTGTTGTTGTTGCCTGTCTGTGAAGTCTTAATTAACCAACGGATCACTGTACCTGATACAGCAATGCAAAGTACTCTGCTATTACATTCAGTACACAGCACTTCAGATTGTTAAAAGGATAAAATGATATATGCTGGACAAGATGAAGTTTTAGGTGCTGAGTCTTCTGCTGCAATTTTTTGACTTGGAAAAAGCCACACAGTTCTCTTCAGGTGGGCACCTGGTATCTAGCCAGGGTCAACCCATTATATTGTATTTGAAATAAATAATTCATAGAAGGTTTGTTTTATAAAATCAGAATATTCATTGCATTAATACAATCTTAACAATTTGGTACCTGCTTGACCTTAATTTTAATTTTATTGTTTGAAGACCTGTGGTGATCCACAGAGGTTGCAAATCAAGTGCCATTTCCAAGTATTGCCGCTCTTGTCTATGATAAACATATTCATTGCACTCAGGAAGTTGAATAACCAGAATGAGTCACAGACCTGTGTGAGGCTTCCCCAGAGCCTGAGAGAGGTGACATGATGGAACACACTAGAAAGCTTAACAATACCTCTTGGGTCAATGGTAACGGTTGAATGAAATGATGTTTAGTGAGTGACTTCACAGTAATGTTCTAATCATTCTTTTAGCAGGGGAAAGATAAAGAAAGTTGAAAACCATTACAACAAAAATCATTAAAACAAAAACCCTAAACCAAATCCACAAACAAAAACCCCTGAATGGTTAGGTGGTTCTTAGACCAACAGGAAGGAGTTTAGAACTCCTTCAATAGTTAAAGATGTCATAGAAATAGCAAATTTCCAGATGGAAATTTGAGACCAGTAGTGGCATAAAAAGAAATTTTGATGTTTCTATTGTCTGTTTGCATGGAAATGGAACACATTGCAGGGAGATTATGCACCACTTTCTGCTCTATTAGTAAGCAAAGGATATATAAATTAACATCTGCTGCTAAGGACATAAATATTTTTCAACCAGCGCTGTGATTTGCACTAAATAAAATCAAAACTGCAAAACATTTAAAGAGTTAAGTGAGGGGAACCTTAGTCTTCTATCATAATCACTAAGAATTCATGACAGAACGAGAAAATTCAGAAAAATTAAAGAATGTAAATTTTGTGCTAATACAAAAAAAAAAATTAAAGGAGTTGAGCAGAGCAACTGGAGTTCGTTTATTTGACCTAAATGTCGTGTCAAAAAAAAA